>OY744517.1:221630330-221732830 GCA_963556195.1 Sepiola atlantica
CGTCTACAGTGGCGGTATTTGAGGGGTTTGCTGTGGTTAGATAAAATGGGAAAATCTAGGGGAATAAGAACTTTTCTTTGAGGGGAGACTGAGCGATATCATCTTATACTCTCTATCCTTTATTAGAGCAGTTACAGGTGACGGCATTGGTAGCGAGATTGGTAGCGAAATGACGTCAGTCGAGGGATCTTCGGAGGAGATTTCTTGGTATGTGCCCTTGGAGGAGAGGTGGGGCTGGGAGTTGTTTCAGCCCTTATTCTCTTCTGTGGCTGGTTAATTTCAATAAATGTCTCTTTCCTTGGTCTTCCGACATTTCGATCTGCTCTTCTTCTTCACGTATCTGGTCTAACCTGACAGGTGTCTTATTACCCTGTACCAGGACCCACTCGTTTTTCTTCTTCTCTTTTCTTCTCACCCACGTAGGCAGGCGAGAACGGAGAACTCGTCTTCAGAAGATGACCTCCTGTAGAGTTTTATAGGTTCCCTTACTTTTGCTATTATTGGATCCTTGACCTTGGGAACCACTTTGTTGTTGGGGGTTCACCATTGGACATGCTTTTCTGTTTTCTCTGTTGGACCATTCTAGTGTGAGGTACCTCACTTCACCGCAGGTCCAACACGAAGGCCTCCTATCTGCGACGATAACAGGGATTATTTCATCCCCAGATAATAGGAGATCTCGATAAACGCTTCTTTGTCAAGTTGGATTTCAAGGGTCGATATGGAGAGGTGCTCGTCACAAGTTATGTTTCCGTATTTCATTAAGTAGACCCCGTCCTCGTGAAATTGGACGTGAAATACGGCGACGGAGGTCCTTCGTCGTCCCAAATACTCTGTCCGAAAAATGTAATCCGTTGTAATAATTTCAGTCCACGATAGCCACATATATTCTTCTGCAGTCGGTGTAAAATGTCCTCGGCATTTAATTATCCGTATGTGCCTGTGTCGTTAAGATTAATTTAGTGACTAGGCCACTCTGATTACTTTTTGTTGTTTTTCGTTCAACAACAAACATTTCTTGGAACGTTCCATTAACTCTTGGACATTCATAATCACTTTTGGAGGTTTACTGCAGACGGAAGCTTTTTTTTTTGGGGGGGGGGGGGTGAAGCCTCGATCGACCCGTTGTTGGTCTCCATAGCATTAGGGTTTTAGGCAGGTGGCAGAATGTCGCTATCGCCGAAAACCAAAAAAGACGTCAAAAAGATAACACGTGGTAAAAAGTCACATTCTTTTTGAATCCGGCACTATAAGAGTAGAGTGAGTGCGTTAACAGTAATAGTTAACTATAGTTAATAATAATTGTAGTTAACTTATAATAGTTAACTAACAGTAATACTTAAACTATAAGAGTAGCGTGAGTGCATAAACAATAATAGTTAACAACTACAACAACAATGATAACAATAATTACAAAGAAAATATTCACAATACAAACTCAAAAGGAAACCAGGTGTAATATTGTATATAAATTTAAATGCCAGTGCAATGCTGGTTATATTAGGCGAACTAAATTGCATTTGGAGACCCGAATAAACCAGCATATCCCATCTAAAAATTAGACAGGTTAAACCTGGTTTCTTGTGCAATACTTCTTTTACGGCTTTAGAGTCTTCTATTGGCCAGCATTTATGTATTTAAGCAGGAATATTGCAAGAAGATACATTTGTTTAAAATGTCAAAATTACAATCTATGAAATATTTTAGCCTTAGGCATTGCTCTCGTTGTGTATGGAGAAGAGGTGGGGTCGAGGGTCAGAGGTCTCTTTGACATTTTTTATTGAACATTTTTGACATTTTTAATTTCACAAAAAAACAACAATTCAACAAATAAACATTTTAAAATTAAACAATTTGACAAAAAGACATAAAACACCATTCACCCTAAACTAGACATTCTCACCAACATTACCCATTCACTCTATGGATTAACCCTACATAAACGATCGCATAAAATGAATACATGAAAAACGGGAGAGTAGGACAACAGATTAAATACACCCAAAGAAAAAAAATAAACTAAACAAAATGATAATGGGTGCTTAGTACTACCTTCCCTACAATCTGCTAAGTTTAGACCGCTTATTGTTTTTCGGCACAAGACCCAAAACAAGCAGGTTGGTTTCTAAATGGGAGTGGGAGCTAAGTGGGGTGTCAAAAATAATTAGACCGGGATTTGGATCTGGGAAGGGATCGCGTCTTCCAAGATAGTAATGTTTCCAAGTGTTCATCGGCCGGGGACAAAAGAATTGTGTGGAGTGGGCATCTTTGGAAGCTCTCTCGTTCCATAAACCAAAATAGGGCCAGGACAATGTTCATTCTTACTCGCGAAGAGTCTTTAAAGTGGTCACAGAACCCAGTACCGCATGTACCATGTCTAAGGAGGAAACACATATTCAAACCTAGCGCCTCGATGGATGAACAAACTAGTGTCATGCATCCACCTCCTATCGAAATCCATGCGATGTAATCTCCTCCAATCGCATCTGATCTTCACTCTAGGCTGATGCTTAAAGTAAACAACCAGATCCCTATCGGAAACATATCTAATCTCACGAACCTCATCAAGACATGTAAGCCACGCCACTCGTCTCTCTACGGCTAGGATCGCTAAAAAACATCCCTTTGTCTCTAGACCACGGCGGGTACGTTGTTGATGATGCATGCAACATCAAGGACCATCGGCTGCGTGGCGTCGATGCAAGCCATTACCTCTCTGACACTCCTAGAGACGTCAAACTTTACTTACTTCTTCATTGTCCTCACAGCGCCGGCATAAGGGGACGTACAATATATGCGTAATCTGCCATAGAGGGACAGTGCGTTCCGGACAAGTCGCCAGGTCAGAGACTATTATGAATAGTTGTGATAACTTTGGCCTGGCGCCCAACTCGACTGAGAGCGAGTCTCCTCTTCCGACAATCCCAGTCGCTCCCCAAGCGGATCCGAACCGGTACCCTCCACTAGATCCCGATACAGTCTCTCCCTAGACTGTGCAAGGTCACTTGATCCCGGCAACGGTTTAAGCGCATTTCGTCATTCGGCGAAATAACAAGGACTCTCCTCTCGGCTTACATCGATCTTCGACCGAGAGGTTAAGTATGAGGTTGGGAAAGGCGCTCTCAACCACAGGGGCCACGGAGTGTTTTCTATCAAAGTTCAACTCAGGAAAGCCAATCTCTCGGCATGTCTGTGACGTGCTAAGTCTGGAATATCCAAGACTCCCTCGCTCGAGTACAGACCTGTTTGCGGACATACGGTTTTCGACCCTTCCAAAGAAGCGAAAAGAGTAGGCACGTGAAAACGTGAAGGCGAGATGCAGGCAGGGGTAGTACAGACAGTTGGTAATGGATGGGAGGAAAGACGTACGTTGCACGCCTCAGCTCTACCCTTCAAGGAAAGCTTTCTTCGAATCCAAGCTTGTCTAGCGAGCGATATTAAAGGAAGTCTGTAACGAAGCTGTGAACGTTGTAAGACTGTTCTACGTCGTGGTTTCTACGGGTACATTCGGAAGGTGAAAAACCTGGAAGGGCATACCCTGGTATCGTCTCGAGAGATTTGCGAAGGGTTTCCTGAACATTTGTAGGAACGCCTCACCCTACTGACCAGACTCCGCGGCCAGGAGTTTGATAGCTATTTGGCCGACTCATCTGCCTAGAGGCAGCCCGAGTAGCTAACTGTGATGGCATGGTCACGGAGTGTGAGATCATTACTGCGTTGAAGCAGGTCTACTATAACAAATCTCTAGGACTTGATGGTCTGCTGTAAGACTTGTATTTGAGGTTGTCGCTCATGTTTTTTCCTCTTCTAAAACATGTGTTCAACCATTGGTTTTCTCAGGGCTCAATCCATTACCAAGCGATTGAGGTCTCCCTTAGTTAATGCTATCTCTATGGGATCCTTCCAGCCACCGCCCGGGTCAGCTTATCCCCTACACACTTTTTGGTCCTAGCTCTATCTACAGCAAGTTGCTGGCCGTAGCGGACACAAAAGCGTCTAACTTGAGCCTTAATTTTAACCGAGTACCTACTCCCGGTAAGCACCCCCACTAATCCCCGCTGAAGTAGGAACGTTAGCTTTTCCCGGAACTGCTAAATATATAAGACTAATAACATAAAAGGTCATTTGTGGCATTTATTTGTTTATGAGAACCGACTATGACCTCCTCCCAATGTCATTCATAGAATCGCTAATAAAATTCACAATTCTTTCTGCAATCTAGCCATAAATAAACTTCAAGTCTATGGCTGACTTGTCCACCAAGTTTCAATCATAGCTCTTCAACAGCCTTTGTTTCTTAGTATAGGCGACATTTTAGTGATTCTGAATAGGCTTTATACAAACAAGACTATTACTCTTCTAGAAGTGTATCTATGGGTTAGGGTTAGGGTTAGGGTTAGGGTAGAGGTATCTCAGATGATGTCTATCAAAACAATCTTCAGACTGAAATGGAGAAAATGACCATCACAGCAAAATAAGGTCATTGCGAAGAGAGGAGTGCGCCAGAGGTGTTGACAATATTGCACGTCGTATCCAGGTGTGATTCAATTCTAAATAGGATCTTCGTTCCATTCAACGACTGCTCCAGTCCCATCAAACTCAGGAATTATCTTTAGGTCAAAACGGCTGTCCATTTTAAGCCGAAATAGCTTGTTAACTAACTGTGCCAGAAAAATAAGATTTTAAAGTTTTTTTGACTGTAATTAAACCGAACCGAATTTCGTGCAACCCACTTTCTGCCTTTTTCTCCAAACGTTTGTACTGTCTTTTCACATTCCAACAAAATTTCGTGCAACCCACTTTCTGCCTTTTTCTCCAAACGTTTGTACTGTCTTTTCACATTCCAACAAAATTTCGTGCAACCCACTTTCTGCCTTTTTCTCCAAACGTTTGTACTGTCTTTTCACATTCCAACAAAATTTCGTGCAACCCACTTTCTGCCTTTTTCTCCAAACGTTTGTACTGTCTTTTCACATTCCAACAAAATTTCGTGCAACCCACTTTCTGCCTTTTTCTCCAAACGTTTGTACTGTCTTTTCACATTCCAACAAAATTTCGTGCAACCCACTTTCTGCCTTTTTCTCCAAACGTTTGTACTGTCTTTTCACATTCCAACAAAATTTCGTGCAACCCACTTTCTGCCTTTTTCTCCAAACGTTTGTACTGTCTTTTCACATTCCAACAAAATTTCGTGCAACCCACTTTCTGCCTTTTTCTCCAAACGTTTGTACTGTCTTTTCACATTCCAACAAAATTTCGTGCAACCCACTTTCTGCCTTTTTCTCCAAACGTTTGTACTGTCTTTTCACATTCCAACAAAATTTCGTGCAACCCACTTTCTGCCTTTTTCTCCAAACGTTTGTACTGTCTTTTCACATTCCAACAAAATTTCGTGCAACCCACTTTCTGCCTTTTTCTCCAAACGTTTGTACTGTCTTTTCACATTCCAACAAAATTTCGTGCAACCCACTTTCTGCCTTTTTCTCCAAACGTTTGTACTGTCTTTTCACATTCCAACAAAATTTCGTGCAACCCACTTTCTGCCTTTTTCTCCAAACGTTTGTACTGTCTTTTCACATTCCAACAAAATTTCGTGCAACCCACTTTCTGCCTTTTTCTCCAAACGTTTGTACTGTCTTTTCACATTCCAACAAAATTTCGTGCAACCCACTTTCTGCCTTTTTCTCCAAACGTTTGTACTGTCTTTTCACATTCCAACAAAATTTCGTGCAACCCACTTTCTGCCTTTTTCTCCAAACGTTTGTACTGTCTTTTCACATTCCAACAAAATTTCGTGCAACCCACTTTCTGCCTTTTTCTCCAAACGTTTGTACTGTCTTTTCACATTCCAACAAAATTTCGTGCAACCCACTTTCTGCCTTTTTCTCCAAACGTTTGTACTGTCTTTTCACATTCCAACAAAATTTCGTGCAACCCACTTTCTGCCTTTTTCTCCAAACGTTTGTACTGTCTTTTCACATTCCAACAAAATTTCGTGCAACCCACTTTCTGCCTTTTTCTCCAAACGTTTGTACTGTCTTTTCACATTCCAACAAAATTTCGTGCAACCCACTTTCTGCCTTTTTCTCCAAACGTTTGTACTGTCTTTTCACATTCCAACAAAATTTCGTGCAACCCACTTTCTGCCTTTTTCTCCAAACGTTTGTACTGTCTTTTCACATTCCAACAAAATTTCGTGCAACCCACTTTCTGCCTTTTTCTCCAAACGTTTGTACTGTCTTTTCACATTCCAACAAAATTTCGTGCAACCCACTTTCTGCCTTTTTCTCCAAACGTTTGTACTGTCTTTTCACATTCCAACAAAATTTCGTGCAACCCACTTTCTGCCTTTTTCTCCAAACGTTTGTACTGTCTTTTCACATTCCAACAAAATTTCGTGCAACCCACTTTCTGCCTTTTTCTCCAAACGTTTGTACTGTCTTTTCACATTCCAACAAAATTTCGTGCAACCCACTTTCTGCCTTTTTCTCCAAACGTTTGTACTGTCTTTTCACATCCCAACAAAATTTCGTGCAACCCACTTTCTGCCTTTTTCTCCAAACGTTTGTACTGTCTTTTCACATCCCAACAAAATTTCGTGCAACCCACTTTCTGCCTTTTTCTCCAAACGTTTGTACTGTCTTTTCACATTCCAACAAAATTTCGTGCAACCCACTTTCTGCCTTTTTCTCCAAACGTTTTTACTGTCTTTCACATTCCAACAAAATTTCGTGCAACCCACTTTCTGCCTTTCTCTCTCCAATCCAAAATCGCTTCTGGCCTTCACAGCTGTCCTCTTGATTTATCTCACCTAATATCCACATATGCAAATCGCATGAACACCTGCACCTATGAAGAGAAGCCCTTTTTTAAATTTGCATACATGTCGTAAAAGCACTTCCTTCTTTTTCCTGATGGGGCGTGTTCCTATTTATTGTTACATTGGTCTGACGGGCTTAAATTTAAAATGGGATTTTCGTTCGTTTTTCACGAAGTTTGAATTATCATTTAAGTTGGTCTATCATCGCTAAACGGGTAGATTTAATGGGCGCATCTTAATAATATATTTTTTATTTGTATTTGCCAGGTGCCCTTTCATGGGAAGACGAAAAGACTCATCAGGTTACGGAATCCACATGGATGTTGTGAATGGACATCGAAATGGAGTGACAAGTAAGATTATTGAACATATATCACCATTATTAATTATATATATATATATATATATATATATATATATATATATATACATGTAGTTTTTTATTTTTGTTTTTCTAGCGATAGAAACATGTTTCCTTAGAATTTTTCCACTTCCTAAGCGATAAATAATATTGTATTCTGTCGCCCTTTTCAATATATGAAGTGTTATTATTTTTATTTCACACAGACATATATATATATATATATATATATATATATATATATATATATATATATATATATATATATATATATATATATATAAATTCATTTTTGCCTACATAAAAGGAATCCATGGACACGTGTTTTGGGATATTAGCTGTCATCAGCATAGCGTACCTGGGCAAAGATCGAACCTTCGATATTACTGCGCTTTACCACTAAACCACAAACACCTTGCCGAAATATGTATCACTTTTTTTTTGCCATAACGTTTGTTACATAGTTTTTCTGTTATTGTTTTTCTGGCTATAGAAACATATGTTTTTCTTGGTATTTTCCACTTCCTAAGCGGTAAATAATATTGTATTCATGTATTTCTTTTCATATATACCAAAATTTATATATATATATATATATATATATATATATATATATATATATATATATATATATATATATATATATAACCCTGTTCCTTTAAGTAACGTAGATTTTTTATGATCGTAACCAGGCGGCCGTCTCATTATATATATATATATATATATATATATATATATATATATATATATATATATTTCCATACGAGTTTTACCAACAAATTTATATTCGATTTTTATCTCAAAATAGCTGTTTTTCATAGTCGAAAAATTAGATTCTCTAGGGACTTGCATGAAACATATCGGAGGTAATTAAAAGCAAAGTAAACACCCAGCAGCTCTTCAGAAGTCCAAAGATCGTTTACGACAAAAACATCATGAAGCAGAAACAGAGGAAACAATAAACACGCAAATCACATTGAACCCGTTTCCTTTAAGGAAAGTAGATTTTTTTATGATCGTAGTCAGTGTTGTATATTTGAATGAGACGACGACAAACGTACAACTTACCTCGTGTGGGGAGCCGGGCACAGAGAAGGAAAAGAAAGAGAAGGGGCAATGCGTTTTATGGGAAGGAAGTACTTCCGGCAGAAAGGGAAGTACTTCCGTCGGAAACGGATTGTGGGAAGGAGGCTGCACTATAAGAGCAATCAATGTTTGGGTAAGACAGGGAGCAGTTGCCTGAGAAACAGGTGGTGCCGTCGTCTAAAGTGATAGAAGGAAGAAGAGAGAGAACGAAGAAGAAGAAGGAGAGAAAGAGGAATTTATTTTATTTCGGGTTGCTCCCTACTGCCCGAAACTTAAGAACAGTCAGGCGGCCATCTGGTGAAAAGATGGAACTTTAAAAAACATCGGAAAGACGTGCACATAAAAGAACGCCTGCATTGTTCAAAGAAAATGGATGAATTAAATAGTTTTAGTTTATTTATGTATTTATTTATTTTTTGAGTTATTATTTCTTTAAGTAATGGCTGGTTTATTTGGTGTAGTCGAATAATTATGGAGATGAAAATGTAATATTATTAATTTTAGATTGTTGTGTTTTCATGTATATGGCTTCAAGTATTTTTAATCTTTTCAAATTGGTTTCAGAATGTATTATTTTGGTGTTATTCACTAAAGTTTGTCTTAATTCAGATGGAGGGCAGTTATGTATTTGTAGGTGTTTGTAGATTCACGAGATGCATAGTGAGGCAGCAAGATAGGGTAGTTGTTGTAAAACCAATGTAGCTATTATTATAAAGAATATTATACATAGATATATATCCCTAACAGACAACAATAATAAAATTAAACTAATTATCTACTACAAAAGACTTTAAACCAGAAATCTTGTAGTCGAATATAGCTCCTCACTAACCCCCAAAACACGAGAAAATGTTTAAATGCCCTTTCGGAAAATGTAACTTCAAAAATAATAATAATAGCTACATTGGTTTTACAACAACAATTGCTGTGTCTTATTACGAAAAGGCTATTTTGCCGGTCCCGGCAGAATAACGATGGGGCTGTTATTTTGCCGGTTCATGTTGATTTAACCTAACTGTTACAGTTACAGTGAAGATTTCACGAGTCAACTTAACTACCGATTTATTTTTATTTCAACATTTTTCCAATAAAAAAGAAATAATTAAAACTTCTGACTAGTTTTTAAAATTAAATAAATAATTCATACGGCGATTTTTGCCACGACTTACGAAAAAAATAAGTTTTATTTCACCATAGACTAAGTAACTACGATGAATTTCTATGTCCATTTAAATGCATTTACGTATTGTTTTTATTGTAAAAAAAATACAAATTATGTTTTTAAGTACAAATAATTCGCTTTGAAACCAGTTTTTAAATATAACTCTCTACCGGATTACATCACAATGTTTGTAAAACAATTCAACTTTGCATTAAAATTCGTCGTTACATGTAGCAGTTGAAATTATTGACAATTGTTGTTAGTTTATCGCAAGAAAAACATTCAATTTAATGGTTAATTTAGTGAAATGATGAAAAATAGTCCTAACATTTATCTTAAAAGATAGTGAAAAATCAGTTTTAAAATTGTTGTTTAGACTGTTTATAAAACTGAAATTATATAAACGTACATATTGTCGAAAAAAAAGTATATCTGATTTAATTTCTTTAAGGACTTATCTTTAATTATTTTTAATAATCAGATTTCTTAACACTATTTTTTTTCTTAAATAACTAAAACATTTTTATCCGACGCAAATTACTTCTAAATCCGACTAAAGAATCTAATTGTCTGTAATATTTTCGTTCATTTAATAAATTTTTACTTTTAATGTTTGTTGTATTAAAAGCAGATATTTCTTTTATATTCAAAAGATTAAAATAACCGACAGAATAACAACTGATGATGACGATGAAAATAAATTATTATCAAATATTTGTTCCTTATTTATTTCATTACCCTTTCTTTAATCAAGCCATAACAGTTAGGTTAAAAAAAACATTAGCCGGCAGAATAACGAACCCTCGTTATTCTGCAGGACTGGCAAAATAGCCCCTTCCTTCTTATTAACTTACGAAATATTTCAGAATAAATATATATATATATATATATATATATATATATATATATATATATATATATATATATATATATATATATATATATATATATATATTAACAATAACCGTACTTAGCTTCACTCACATTTATTAACATAATTATATGGAATAATACATTAGGAAAATAAATATATTTAAAAAGAAATGGGTACAGATTGCAATTTAGGTCTTTCCTGCCTGGAGGATTACCTCCTTTTTTATTAGCACTGAGGATACCCTCCCCAAGAAATAAATGCTCTGAACATTTGGAACAATATTATATATATTTTGGCAGTAGGCCGAAACTATTGTATGCTACAAATAAAAAATTGAATTTTTGATGAAATTAGTGAGAATTTGTCCCCTGCAGTTGATGTTGTTTGAATAAAATGAAAATATTCTCTCTCTTTCTGTCTCTGTCTGTCTGTCTGTCTGTCTGTCTCTCTCTCTCTCTCTCTCTCTCTCTCGAGTAAGCGGTAGAGAGAGAGAGAGAGAGAGAGAGAGAGAGAGAGAGAGAGAGAGAGAGAGAGAGAGAGAGAGAGAGAAAACAAACTAATAACTGAGAAGCCTCCAGAACGCTTCTGAAACTATCGCTTCCGGATAGATAGCACCAGTTCTTTCTCTCTCTCTCTCTCTCTCTCTCTCTCTCTCTCTCTCTTTCTTAAGATTACTGATTTGAAGAAACATATAGGTCAATATTTGAAAATACGTGGTGCGTTTGTGACGTGTTTTTTTTCTTTCGAACGAAACAGCAGACGTTAGAATAAAATTTATGAAGTGGAATGAGTGTTTTTATTCTTATTTATTTATTTTAAAAATATATCGATGTTATGTACAACGTTTTGTTTGGAATGTGACGTATAATAGCTAGTCATGATCTAAATTGAAGTTTTGTTCGGTTGGTATTAGTTTGCTGATTAAAGGATATTAATTGAATTTGTTTTCTTAATGTATTATTTTTTATTATTATTTATTTCCATATATTTATTATTATTATATTGTTCAATGGGGTTGTTTACACGCGTACATTTAAATCGCGACATTAACGCACTGTAATATTATGAGGGTCGACGAAAATAAGGAGAGAATACCGAGTGATAACTGATGCGTCTTCTCTTAAGCTAACAATATTTTTATTTATTGTGATCTTCCAACATAGGAGAGTTCCTTCGCTATGAATGAGTGGAAAGGGAGGTAATTTGGATACCACCACATCCCGGTTTCAGTTCATAAAGAGAGTTTCTTTGGTGGTCGAACTATCCAACCACTCCTGGTTAAACTGCTGGTCTGGGACTGGGTCTCTGGTTCGGTGAGTTGTTCTGCTTGGTAATGTCGACAATTCAATGGGTGTAGCTACCTGAGGAAACTTGGTATGCTCACTTCTATTGCGAAGATGGCTTCTGTTTCGCTGAAGTAGACCTGGCTCAGTCTTGACCAGTACTGACCTTGGTGATAAAGTCTTCATCACTTTGGCTGGACTAGTTTTGTTTGTCTTTAACCAAACTGACTGTCCTTCAATTACTGATGCACGTTCTCTAGCTTTATGACCCTTGTCAAAATTAACTTTTTGTTTCATTTTGAGCTTAGAGTCTGCATTTTCTAGTTTCTCAACATTTTGTTGGCTGATTACACTTTGTTGAGACAGTGCTGGAATGCGGGTCCTGAGTTTTTTTTCATTAAAAGTTCTGCAGGACTCTGGCCATGTTGGAGTGGAGTACTGCGATAATTTAGTAATGCGATGTATGGATCACTTGATTTTTTAAACAGGTTCTTAATCGTCTGAACCGCACGTTCTGCTTCTCCGTTTCCTTGTGGATAATGAGGGCTACTTGTGAGGTGAACAATGCTAAAATTCTCTGAGAAATCCAAGAACTCTTTGGATACAACGATCTCGGGAATTCCGTATCGAGCAAATATTGATTTGCAATTATCCACAATACTGCCATAAATTGTTGCCTGTAGATAAGATATGTCTATCCACCTGGAATAGTAGTCAACGGCTCAGTTCAAACAAGTCCATTCATACCTTCTGCCATGAGTAGTGAGGTAACTTGCTGGGTTGTAGAGGCTCTGGATGATATTTTCTTTTCGTTCTCACAGATACTGCTCTCTCCTATCCTCTCAGCAATTTGCTTGGAAAGGCCACCAAGCATTTCCCCGTGCTAGTGCTCTGCATTTGATTATACCTTGGTGTCCTTCATGTAGACGATCCAATATGTATTTTTGTAGATTATCAGTCGGCTTTGATACAATAAGACTCCCTGATAAACTGTAAGGTATTGCCGTACAAACCAGTAGGGTCTCAGTTCAAGGTCTTGTGTTGCTGCTTCAGGCCAGCTGTCCATCTTGTAAAAGTTGATAATTTGACTGCACATCTTATCAGAGCTTTGCTTCTGCCTAATTTCCTCCAGTCGTCTATCACTCACGGAGATGTTCTCTATGATTGAACGGACGAACATGTTTGTCTCTGTTTCCTGATGAAACTCATTTTCGTTTGGTAGGCTACCAGGAGGCCTGGATAAAGTGTTTGTGATAATGAGGTTTTTCCCCTGTGGTGTGTGTAATCTCGTAAGTGAATCTCATTAGCCGCATGCGGAAACGTTGGATTCTGGGAGTCAGTACATCAAGGCGTTTGGTCTTCAGCAGTGGGCGTAGACGCTTATGATCTGTTTCTATCAAAAACTTTGGAATTCCTATCAAGAAATCCGCAAACTTCTCACAACACCATGTAATTGCTAATGCTTCCTTCTCGATCTGGGTCAATGAACGCCGTTTCTCTTTCTCTCTATTTGGGAAACTTGGGGAAAGTTTTTTCGTCACTAAGTCTTACATGACCAGGCTGCGTCACTCTTGTTCCGACAGGTTCAGGGTACAGGTTAGACAGCTTGTCTGGCTGCTGTTTCCGACTGACAGGACAGGAGACCAAAGTCTTGGGTAGCGCTAAGAACGGCTGGTCCATCATCAGTTGCATAATACCGTGGGTAGCTGTATGTGCCATGTCGCGCATGGAAAGGGGCCCTGCAATTATTTCCGGTGGGCTTTCCTGAGACCACAACCCCCATGGTCCAGGTCGCTACTAATGGACTGGTTGTGTGAGCTTATTTGCACCAAACAAGGACCCACCTTGGCCAACCCACTCTATAATCAAAAACAAACATGTCATTACAAAAAAATAAAAGCAAACCTAAACCAGACACCCAACAAAAAACACTCTTGCCTCCGCCCTTGAGGCTCGCATTCACAATTATATGGGGACTTAGAACCAACATCAACGACGTAGAAACCTTTCTACTGACAAACTCCCCGGATATTCTAGCTCTTAGTGAAACTAACTTTTATTCCTTAATCTCCGCTCACCACTGTGACATGACTGACTACCTCCCACTCAACTGTAAAGACTCTGACAAACATATGCACGGGCAAGGAGTATTTGAATTGACTAGAGAACATAGGTTAGAATCAGATGACCAATATTACATGTGCTTTAGATTGACTTTACATCACAGCGTCAGTTACTTATATTTCTTAAAGCGTTCCCCTTCGACCCAGGACTGTAATCTGCTAAACTATGTCTCTGAAAGCATAGATAGAGCACTCTCAATGGACTCGAATGCCCAGATACATGTATTTGGGGATTTTAATGCCCACCACCGAGACTGGTTGGGATTCTCCAGCCTTACTGACGCAGCCGGCAACTCTACATATAATTTCTCCTTAGCTCACTCCCTCTCTCAGACTGTCGATTTTCCGACCCGCATCCCCAATCGAGTAGATAAACAAGCCTCACTTCTAGATCTTTTCTTGACCTCAATGCCCGAGGTTTGTGTGACGAAAGCTCATAGTCCACTCAGGAATGCTGATCACATTGTGCTAATGATACATATCACCCTAAAACGTCGCCTAAAAGCTGATGAACCATTGCTCAAAACAACGAGATACTACGAGCAGGCTGATTTTGAGTCAATCAGAGATCACATCAGTGACGCCCCATGGAGGGAAACCTTCTCACTACCTGCAAACCAGTGTGCAAATGAATTAACTGAATGGGTCAAAGCAGGCATTTAAGCCTATGTCCCCATGCGAAAATTCTTTAGCAAGCCCCACTCTCCCCAATGGTTCACCTCGGAATGTGCAGCTGCCATTGCTGAGAGGCAACAAGCATTCTGGAAATTCGGCCGCCATAAGTCAGCTACTAATAGACAAAGATTTATAGAGTCAAGAAATGATTGCAAGGCCGTGATAGGCGAAGCAAAGAGAAGGTATAATGAGTTAACAAAAAAAACATATTCAGTCACAGAAACTAGGTACTCGTGATTTCTGGAAAATCTACAATAGTGTAGTGAACAATGGTTAATCAACGATTCCCCCACTATCAAATCACAATGATGACGTTTGCACGGCCACTGATAAGGCTGCACTACTTGCCCAGCGTGTCGCTAATAACTCCACTTTGGACTCAGATAACCACCCCCTCCCCAAATTCCCTTTTCGGACCGAAGCAACACTTTATAACCTGGTTATCACTTCATCCCAGGCCAGAGACATCATGAAAAACTTTGACACTTCCAAAGCTTGTGGGCCTGATCTTATACCTGTAATAGCAATAAAGAAATGCTTTGCTGAACTGGCCCCTGTCCTCTCCAAACTTTACAATGAATGCATAGCTGAATCTTGCTTCCCCGATAGCTGGAAAATTGCCTCTGTGGTACCAGTCTACAAGAGTTCTGGGAATAGAACCGATCCCCAGAACAACCTCCCAATCAGTCTACTGCCGATCTTTGCTAAAATCTTTGAATCCTTAATCAATCTAGCGATAGTACGGCACTTAGTTAATGCTAAACTTCTTTCTGACCGCCAGTATGGATTTAGACAAGCACGATCTACTGCAGACATCCTAACGGTCATCTCTGAACGCATGTATCATACTCTCGACAAAGCAGGAGAAGCTAGGGCAGTAGCGCTTGATATACCCAAGGCCTTTGACAAGGTATGGCATAAAAGGCTTCCCCTGAAAATACGCTCATACGGTATTACTGGGAATTACTTAATATAATTAGATCCTTCCAAACCAAAAGAAAAATCCAGGTTGTCCTCGATGGCCGTTCATCTAAGCAACATGAAATAAATGCTGGTATACTCCAGGGATCTATCCTTGGACCTTTCTTGTTCCTGATCTATATAAACGATCTCCCTGATGACATAGAGTCTGAGATTGGTTTATTTGCTGACGACACCACGCAATGTTGGCAAAACAGACGCGATCATATCCGAGGCAATGGCCGAATCTTTAGAAAATGACCTCCAGGTTGTAGTGGATTGGGGTTATAAATGGTTGGTAACTTTTAATGACGCAAAGACAAAGCTCCTTTCCTTCAATAACTACAAGAAACCTCTCCAACCACCGATTGTTATGTCAAATAACACCCTACCTGAGAGTTCATCATTCAAACTCCTCGGCCTAACCTTCACAGGTAACATGAATTGGAACAAATACATTGAACACATTGCCAAGGCTGCCGCAAAGAAAGTTGGCTCCCTCTACCGTGCTAGTAAACTTCTCACACCTGACATTATCCTATATCTCTACAAAGCCACCATCCGCCCATGCATGGAGTATTGTTGCCACATCTGGGCTGGTGCATAATCTACTAGCCTCTCCCTCCTTGGCAAGATCCAAAAAAGAGTCGCCAACCTAATAGGTCCCTCCTTGTCAACCAAGCTTCAGTCTCTGTCCCATCGCCACAATGTAGCACACTTGTGCTTGTTTTACAAATACTTCAATGGATTATGCTCCGATGAATTGGCTACTCTGGTGACCCCTCGACGTAAATTCACTAGACCAACTTGACAATCAACTCAATCCCATCCATTCACTGTGGAGGTCCCCAGATGCCGGAGAGCCTTCTATTCAAATAGCTTCTTTCCTCGTGCTGTTCGCCTCCGGAACTCCCTCCCTGCCCCCTGTTTCTCCGACAGTATTGACATGCAGAAATTTAAAACTAATGTTAAAACTATATATATATATATATATATATATATATATATATATATATATATATATATATATATATATATATATATATATATATATATATAGTTTTCAGGTTCGATTCATTTCGAGAGGAATTCGAATTAGAGAGCTCTATGTCCGTTCAAACAGAGCATGAATAAGTTATGATGTTGAAACAGATTAGATATACATTCGGATTGTACACAATTGTGGTTGGAAACACATCCGAGGAGACCTAGTTATGGTCGAAATAACTTATAATGTGTACAATCCAAATGTATATCTAATCTTTTTCAACATCATAACTTATATATATATATATATATATATATATATATATATATATATATATATATATATATATATATATATATATATATATTAGGCGCCATGATCCATCATAAAGAAAGAAAGCTCCGTGGTATTTAATGACGCATGTCTAATAAATGACTTGCTGCCGAAATATATATATATATATATATATATATATATATATATATATATATATATATATATATATATATATATATATATATATATATATATATATATATAGGGTGATTCATAACTCATTTAGCTATTTATTTGTGAAATTCTAATGTTAAAAAATACGGTAATACAAAACAGAAAGTTTCTTCAACAAATTCATTTATGGGAGTTTAAAAGTGCAGCAAATTCTCAAAATTTCCACCTTCGTTCTGCATGCATAGCTCCATTCTTTTTTTGCAAGGAATTTACGACTCTTTGTAGCATATTTGATTGATTATGAAATATATATATATAGAAACAAATATAAACGAACAAATTTAAAATAACAAATAGCAGTAATTAGAGAGTAAGATAACAATTTTCAAAAGTTCATAGTATGTTTGTGCTTCATATGGTAATCATTTTAAATAGCTAAGTGAAGTGACTTATGAATCACCTTGTATATATATATATATATATATATATATATATATATATATATATATATATATATATATAGGCATAAGCCGTTTTGATGTTAATATATATATATATATATATATATATATATATATATATATATATATATATAGGCATAAGCCGTTTTGATGTTAATATGGTTATAATAGGTGGGAAAAAATCTTTCATTTAGACCAGCTAACTTTATCAGCTCACTATCACTTCGCAAATCTAAAATATGTGAAGCCAAAATTTTAAATAATAAAAGACCAAAACTTTTGCGTTAAATCATATACAAAGATAAATATTAACATGTTCATAATTTTTATACAAATTTATTCATCTTTTAAATAAGACGGTAGCGAAATGAAAAGAAAGAAGCAATTATTTTGCCTGGGCGATGGTGTGTGTGTGCGCGATGGGGCTCCTTTTTTAATTTACATTTTAGAAATGGCCGGAAAGGCACCTTTAAACACAAATGTGAAACGTTTGTCCACGTAATCCAAACAATGGTTGAATTTAAACACAATAAAAAAAGAAAAGGTGGCATCGCTAACCCGAAGGTGGTGCAGAAAGAGAGAGAAAATGCAGCAAGCAGTCAGTCACCCTCCCCCTTTCTCCATGAACTTTTCTTGATTAGGCCTCGTCAGTATATATTTCTTTCTCGTGTGATGTTAGTTTAGTTTAAATTACCTCCCTTTTAAGAAAGGTTTTATTAATGTATACATTTTATTAAATCACGTTAATTAATTGCTGTCAATACCGACAAAGCTATTGCATATATAGAGAAAACATAAGACAATAGAATTACAAATAAAGAACACCAAACAATCATTTATTATAGACTGTTTAAAAAATAGTTATGTAAATTAGACAGTAAAAGAGATTTCTTTGGGGTGTTTCGTCTATACTATATATACAGTATTTCAAAATATTATTTATTATTGATTTAATAACAATAAGGCGTTTTGAAGGTAATATAGGAGTGACAGTAAAAAATTACATTTATTCATTTATAGATTCTTAATGTTTATTATATCTTTTTGATGTTGATCAAAGAACACGGAGTTTGTTGATTATTATAGTAAACATAATCGAACTATTTTATTTTGCAGATCCACAGAATGGGAGGCATTCACGGAGGATGAGAAAAAAAAGTATGGAGTAACCATCAGCGAAGAAGGGGAATTTTGGTATATTATTATTATTATTATTATTATTATTATTATTATTATTATTATTATTATTATTATTATTATTATTATTATTATTATTATTATTATTATTGTTATTATTATTATTATTATTATTATTATTATTATTGTTATTGTTATTGTTATTGTTATTATTATTATTATTATTGTTATTGTTATTGTTATTGTTATTATTATTATTATTATTATTATTGTTATTGTTATTGTTATTGTTATTATTATTATTATTATTATTATTATTATTATTATTATTATTATTATTATTATTATTATTATCATTATTATTATTATGATTATTATCATTATTGTTATTATTATTATTATTATTATTATTATTATTATTATCATTATCATTATCATTATCATTATCATTATCATTGTTATCGTTATCATTATTATTATTATTATTATTATTATTATTATTATTATTATTATTATTATTATTATCATTATCATTATCATTATCATTATCATTATTATTATTATTATTATTATCATTATTATTATTATTGTTGTTTTTGTTGTTGTTGTTATTATTATTATTATTATTATTATTATTATTATTATTATTATTATTATTATTATTATTATTATTATTTGTACTTGTACTCACTAGGAGTTCTCACACAGGTTATCAGTGATTGCTGTTAAAAACATTGTTATAAAAATGCGAAATGAAAATAAAAGTACGAAAACTCCCGGGTAGCGTCGGTTCGATTCAGCTAGTTACTAATAAAAATGAAATAATGATCAGGATTAATTCTTTTAAATCGATGAAATTGATTAAAATTATTTCTTGTCATTAACAACACGGGCCGATAATTGTCGTAAAATAACGAAAAAGATTTATGTATGTATTTTTGTTAAGAATGAAAATGCGATTTCTTAACAATAAAAATGCGATTTGATTTAATATAGCAGATTACTAGATTTATCACACTTAAAAATAAGATTATCTTTTTGTCTGGCGCGCTTACCTTCAAAATCGCATTTTCATTGTTAAGAAACCCTTTGTTTTCTTTAATTATAACTAATAAAAATTAAAATACTGATCAGGATAAAATTTTAAAATCGAATTTCTATTGTTAATAAACCCTCCGTTTTCTTTATTTATAACTAATAAAAACTATAATACTGATCAGGATTACATTTAAAAATCGCATTTTCATTGTTAAGAAAACCTTCGTTTTCTTTATTTATAACTTATAAAAGTTAAAATACTGATCAAGATTAAACTTTAAAATCGCATTTACATTGTTAAGAAACCTCCCGTTTTCTTTATTTATAAATAGTAAAAAATAAAATACTAAACAGGATTAAATTTTAAAATCGCATTTTCATTGTTAAGAAATCTTTTGTTTTCTGCATTTTTAACTCATAAAAATTAAAATACTGATCAGGATTAAATTTTAAAATCGAATTTTTATTGTTCAGAAACCCTCAGTTTTCCTTTTTTATAACTAATGAAAATTCAAATACTGATCAGGACTAAATTGTGAAATCGCATTTTCATTGTAAAGAAACGCTCCGTTTTCTTTCTTTCAGGATTAAATTTTAAAATCTAATTTTGAGTTTTAAGAAACCCTCCGTTTTCTTTATTTATTACTAATAAAAACAAAAATACTGACAGGATTAAATTTGAAAATCGCATTTTCATTGTTAAGAAACCCTCCGTGTTCTTTATTTATAACTAATAAAAATTAAAATACTGATCAGGATAAAATTTTAAAATCGCATTTCCATTATTAATAAACCCTCCGTTTTCTTTATTTATAACTAAGAATAATTTAAATACTGATCAGGATTAAATTTTAAAATAGCATTTTCATTGTTAAGAAACCCTCCGTGTTCTTTATTTATAACAAATAAAAATTTAAATACTGATTCAGATTAAATGATAAAATCGCATTTTAATTATTAATACACCCTCTGTTTTCTGTATTTATAACTAAGAATAATTTAAATACTGATCAGGATTAAATTTTAAAATAGCATTTTCATTGTTAAGAAACCCTCCGTGTTCTTTATTTATAACAAATAAAAATTTAAATACTGATTCAGATTAAATGATAAAATCGCATTTTAATTATTAATACACCCTCTGTTTTCTTTATTTATAACTAATAACAATTAAAATACTGATAAGGATTACATTTTAAAATCGCATTTTCATTGTTAAGAAACCCTCCGTTTTCTTTATTTATAACCAATAAAACTTAAATAATGATCAGGATTAAATTTTACAATTGCATTTTCTTTGTTAAGAAACCCTCCGTTTTCTTTATTTATAACTAAATAAAATTAAAATACCGATAAAAATTAAATTTTAAAATCGCATTTTCTTTGTTAAGGAATCATTCGTTTTCTTTATTTATAACTAATAAAAATTAAAATACTGATCAGGACTAAATATTAAAATCGCATTTTTATTTTAAAGAAACCATCCGTTTCCTTTATTTATAACTAATACAATTAAAATACTTACTAGGACTAACTTTTAAAATAGCATTTTCATTGTTATAAAGTCTTTCGTTTTCTTCATTATTAAATGATAAAAATTAAAATACTGATCAGGATTACATTTTAAAATCGCATTTTCATTGTAAAACAACCCTGCGTATTCTGTATTTATAACTAATAAAAATTAAAATACTGATCAGGAAAAAATTTTATAATCGCATTTTCATTGTTAATAAACTTCCGTTTTCCTTATTTATAACTAATAAAAATGAAAATAATGATCAGGACAAAACTTTAAAATCGCATTTTAATTGTAAAGAAACCATCCGTTTTCTTTATTTATAACTAATAAAAATAAAAAAAACTGATTCGGATTTTATTTTAAAATCGCATATTAGTTATTGATACACCCTCCGTTTTATTTATTAATAACTAATAAAAATGAAAATACTGATCAGGAATAAATGTTAAAATCGCATTTTCATTGTTAAGAAACCCTCCGTTTGCTTTATTTATTAATAATTAAAATTAAAATACTGATCAGGACTAACTTTTAAAATCGCATTTTAATTGTAAAGAAACCCTCCGTTTTCTTAATTTATAACTAATAAAAAATAAAATACTGATCAGGATTAAATTTTAAAATCGCATTTTAATTGTTAAGAAACCATGTGTTTTCTTTATTTATAACTAATAAAAAGTAAAATACTGATCAAGATTAAATTTGAAAATCGCATTTTCATCATTAATAAACCTTCTGTTTTCTTTATTTTTAACTAATAAAAATTTAAATATTTATCAGCATTTAATTTTAAAATCGCATTTTCATTGTAAAGAAACCTTCCGTTTTCTATATTTGTAAGTAATAAAAATGAAAATACTGATCAGGATTTAATTTTAAAATCGTATTTTCATTGCAAAGAAACCCTCCGTTTTCTTTATTTATAACTAATTAAAATTTCAATACTGATCAGGATTAAATTAAAAAATCGCATATTCATCGTTATATGCACAAATGTACTGGACGTATATTAACAATAGTTATACTTCCGTTTCGTTTTATTATTATCAGAGATTATTAAGATTAAGCATCTCTTCTGGTGCTAGTGAAATTGAAATTTGCATATGTTATTATTCTTCCGGTTCGTTTTATTATCATCAGAGATTATTAGGATTAAGCATATTTAACTAATCATAATATATAGAAGATATACATGTTATATGTAACTAATATTTAATAAATCGCCATATTTAACTAATCATATTTTATAGAAGATATACATACTCTTTTATTAGGATGAGCCTAGACGATTTCATCAGAGTCTTTGATGCCATCGGTCTCTGCCACATGGACAAATCAGCATTTCGTAATATTGTCAGCGATCCTAATGTAAGTGGAATAAACATTTTTGTTGTTGTCTTGTTTTACTTTTCCAATTGTTTAATTATGTAAAATTGATTACTGTATCCACTAGCAAGGTCACTCTTCGTTGCCAGGGACACAGATAACAAAAACATTGTATCATCATCATTTTAATATTATTTGCACTACTATTATTACCTTATTTTAACAACGTTTCAGCCGATGTAACATCCGACCTTCTTCAGGTATATCTTGACAAACTTGGAAATCTTTATGGCGAACTCGGGATCATTTACGCAATTTCGAACTGAACCTTTTATTTAAATGGAAACGTGGCGCAAGGAGTAAAGGTGCTGATTAACATGAGTACATGGGATAATCACTAAGAATACCTTCATAATTAATTAACACTTTCACTCGATGGAATGAGAACAATCTACCACCGTGAATTTAGTAAAAAGTTCAGTTCGAAATTCCGTATCGATTCCCGAGTTCGACATAAAGATCCCCAAGTTCGAAAAGATGCATCTGAAGAAGGTCGGACGTGACATCGGCTGAAACGTTGTGAAAATAATAAAGATCAGATAGTAGTCCGAATAACTCAAATTTTTACTTACCTTTGTATAATAAATGACATAATTCGCCTATTTTAAATATGATTTATTTCATTTTAATATGTATTTTTCATTAATATTTGAAAATTATATTTTTTAATAAATATGTTTTTATATTTGGAAAAGGCAAGTAATGGCTGCTACTGCTTTCAAACAAACATAAATGTAACATCTTATGGAATATATATATATATATATATATTTGTTATTGTTTATTTATCTATGGACGTATACGTTTCGTCTCTTTTCAATCAAGACTCATCAGCATAGAAGTATGACTATTCACTACCGGTCACACGATTCGAAACCCTGGATTGCAAGTATTTTTCAACCCAAATCCAACGTCGTAAACCGATCGGCCAATTCTGAATAGCTTATAAACAATGATAATTTTAACACATTTAAGGCGGCGAGACATACAGGCATTCTACTTCTATAAGGGAAGGAATGATGCATATAAAGCAAGTGACGTCACGCTGCGTTAGTACTACCATTTACAGTGCTCTACTTTTTTACGAGGAGCTTATAATTATTTATATGTATATATATAGAGAGATATGAAAACAAATATTTATAATATATACATATATTATAAATATTTGTTTTTCCTACCTACGTACGCATTTTATCTTTTCGAGAATCGTCAGTCTAGAGATGATTATTCATACTGGTCGCAGGATTCGAACCCCAGAACACGTTTCATGTTCTTAACTCAAATTCTGACTCTTTAGCCCACACGGCCACTTATAAACAACCTGATAAATCAGCGAGAGATTAATATATGTTTGATAAATTTCCATAAGATGTTACGTCTAATTTTGTTCATTTATATATATATATATATATATATATATATATATATATATATATATAAACAGATAAACAGGAAATATATATATATATATATATATATATATATATATATATAAACAGATGAACAGGAAGCTAGATATATAAGGAACAAGAAGATAAATATATAAGGTATACCTTTAACGTAAAACCTATCATGAAAGATTGTAGCTCGATATAAGAGATAGAGCAATTTATATAAACAAGTAAAAGATTAAGTCATCGATTGTTCAAAACAAGGGATTTCAAATAAAGGAAAATTTATTTTTCCTTCCTGAAGACATACCTTTTCAAAGAATGATATGTTATCGTCAGAGTAATACACACTGATTAGTTTGGTAAGGGAAATTACCAAAATCACTAAAGAGAAAACCGTAACTTTCTTTCTAAAATTCTTTAAACTCTGTTATTTCTGTTTATTTTAGTTCCAGACCACAAAAGCTAAATGGACTCCTTACATCTTCAAAGATCGCTGGGTCAAAAGTATCTCATCGGGTGGATTCGATCAAAGTAAAGGTAATACGTTTAGAAGAAACAATCGCTTATCCGGTGAAAGTATTCTAAAATTTATTGGTTTTATGTATTGAGGCATGTCCGTCCGTCCGTCCGGATTTTTCTCCGCAACCATCCATTGAATTTCTCTGAAATTTTGCATGAAGTTGTAACTTTGGTCAGGTTAGAAAGTAACATTCTCCGATTTTTGAAAAAAATGACATTTTTTGCCCCATAACTTTTCATCCATCCATCCATTCAATTTCACTGAAACTTGGCCAAAATGTGGAGGCAATTGTTCCTAATAGAAAATAAGTATCGCTGACCTTCGAAAAAATCTGGTTCGCGCCCCCAGGGGGTCAAAAGCCCCCAAAATAAAAATGACCCTTTTCTCCCATAACGTTTGATCCATCCATTCAATTTTTCTGAAACTTGGCCAAAATGTAGAGGCAATTGTTCTGGATATAAAATGAGCATACTTAACCTCAGAAAAATTCTGGTTCGCTCCCCAGGGGTCAAAGGGGGGCTCAGAAATGCCCCAAATTGCACAAATTTATTGCATTTTACACTCAACACATCGAGTCACATACAGAGGGGGACCACGCACGCGCGGCTTGTTGAAATGTAGACCCGACGTGGTTGAATGAGGATCACTACTATGTACAGTCTTACTTTGCTCATAACACCACATTACTTTCTTTGTTGTTTTTACTGCCCCCTTTGTTGTTAGGGTCACTTAGAAGTATAGACACGTAGATATTCGGCACACAGAGGGTAACGTAGACAGTCAGGGTCACTCCTAGTGTTTTCTCGGAGACTTTTATACATATAATATAAATTTCATCAAAATAGGTGAAGTTTTAAAGGTCGTTCAGCCTCAAGGCCTTGGGTTAGAGCAGAACTTAGACATTCGGGACCACTTCTATTCTAAGCGAAAATACAGCAACAAGTACCAAAGTTCGAAAAATAGATGTGAGGAAGCGCTCAGCAGTTAGAACGCTGAGAGATGTGCTGCGACGGAACAGCCGATAAAAGTTTGAAAAGTAAGCGTTCAGAAGTCAACGGTTTATATATCAGCAGTTAGAACGCTTCCTCACATTTATTTTTCAGACTTTGCTATTTGTTGCTGTATTTTTTCTTTTTCTTCATCCTGATGAAACCTAATAATAAAAGTGAAACGTAGATGGATATCTAATTAATATTTTGGGTTTCCTTATTTCATTTTCCATTAAGTCAGAACATTTTTCCATTCTTGATCATATATATATATATATATATATATATATATATATAGTCATCCACATACAGACTGTTTCGCTGTTTCACAGCTCATCAGTGCGGCTAGACCAGTTAGTGCCTCAAGCCTGAATTGAAACGCAACCGTCGAGCTGACAGTCGGCGCTGTTAACCCCTACGCTATCATGCGACACTGACTGAATGTAAGATATATCTCAATGTAAACATTGCAATTGCCGGAGCTCGAATCAGCAGTTAGAACGCTTCCTCACATTTATTTTTCAGACTTTGCTATTTGTTGCTGTATTTTTTCTTTTTCTTCATCCTGATGAAACCTAATAATAAAAGTGAAACGTAGATGGATATCTAATTAATATTTTGGGTTTCCTTATTTCATTTTCCATTAAGTCAGAACATTTTTCCATTCTTGATTATATATATATATATATATATATATATATATATATATATATATATATATATATATATATATATATATATACATATATATATATAGTCATCCACATACAGGCTGTTTCGCTGTTTCACAGCTCATCAGTGCGGCTAGACCAGTTAGTGCCTCAAGCCTGAATTGAAACGCAACCGTCGAGCTGACAGTCGGCGCTGTTAACCCCTACGCAATCATGCGACACTGACTGAATGTAAGATATATCTCAATGTAAACATTGCAATTGCCGGAGCTCGAATTAGTTTTATATATATATATATATATATATATATATATATATATATATATATATATATATATATATATATATACACTAGATAAAGTGAAAGAATAAAATAAGGTGCGAATCAAATTTTATTAGCATTCAATGTTCAAGCAAAGTACTTTAAAGTCCTTAACTTATGAGTTTTCAAAGAAAATCTTCTCCTCAGAGGACCATTACCGCAATGACATTACTGCAGGTAATAAAATTAAACTTTGAAAATATATAAAAAATGTACATAAAAATACATAAAAGTATATAAAACATCAAATATATCGGCCCAAAACATACTGTTTTTTTAATCTTATACAGTTCATCCAAGTCATAAAGTTTAAAACAGCTTCAAGAAAGATATCAAAGAGGTTAGTTAAAAACCAATCCAGGTGTTGAATGGTATTCCAAAAAAGAAAAAGCTATCCAGGCGGGACACTTGTTTGCTATCGATGCAATAGATGACAGTGAAAAGTGTATCCAAGGTGTATGCAAATTAATAAAACGAAAGAAAAAGCCAAATCATATGAAAAGTTCAGAAAAAACTCATTTGGTGTTGAATATTATAATGTCCAAATTCAGGATAACTTTTTTGTTTATGATAGTTTCTGTTCCTTGGTTTGTGTGGTTGCGTTCTTCATGTCGTTTTGTTTTCTTCCTATTGTAACTTTCATGTGACTGATTGCCATTCGTAGCTTATGCGGGTTGGTTTCCGCATTTGATGATTTTCCTTAAGATTGCAGCTGTTTTGATCATTGCCGTCCTTTGTATGGTATCAGTCTTCCCTTTGATTCCAATTTCTCTCAGTCTTTTGTCTAGGTTGTTTGGGACTGTTCCTAGTGCTCCTACTATTACTGGTAATATATCTTCATGTTCCATATCCCTTTAAATTCTGTCTACTTCCGTCTATTTACTTCGTTTTTCCGTCTCCTTAATCTTCACTCGGCAAAGTCTACGATTTGCCAGGATTTTTCCTTCGATGATTATGACATGCGGTATCCTTGCTTGTATGAGTTTATCTGTTTGCACATCTATATCCCAGAGGATTTTGTGTTTTTCTTTTCCCATTACTGTCTCTGGTTTATGCTTATACCATTTGTCTGTGTGTTTCAAATACAATCATTTGCACAGATCCCAGCGTATTGCTATTCTCCACAGTCATGTATTTTTTGGTCTAGTTTGCTGCATTCACTTATTATATGATTTACTGTCTCGTCTCTTTGTCCACACAGTCTGCATTTACTGTTTTCCTGATTTCATCTATTTTAGCTTTAATGTAGTTTGTCCTAATCGCACTGCCAGTAAAGATTCCGTTCCTCTGTTCAGGTGTCATTTTGTTAGCCATGCCCAGCTATTTTCGTTGGTATCTTCTCTTATGAAGTGTCCATGTAGTTGCTTTTGTTCCTACTTTTTTTTCTTATATTTTGGTTTCTGGTTTTGGTAATACTCGAGTTGTGTCTCTTGCTGCGCTGATTAGCCTTTCCATAATCTGGGTCATTTATTACCCCAGCTCTGTTTGTGTCTGCCACACAGTCTTCTATACTTACCCTAACCCCCATCGCCGTTCGTTTCTTTTCCCAGAAAGTCTGTCCGTATCGTATTTTGAGTGTAGTTCGTTGTTCATGGTCATTAATTCTCTAGTTATTGGGTCAAGATGCCTGCTTTTTTCTTCAGTCCAGTCTATGAATGGTCCAGAGTATCTTATTTGTGATACTACCCAGGCGTTTATTCCTTTTACTAGATTTCTGCTGTATAATTTCGTTTCTAAGAGTTCTTCTCGTGTATTCTTTTCCAACCTTCTCTTTCATTTCTCTAGATTTAATGGTGTCTGCTTCCAGAACTCCCAAGTATTTATAGCTATCTTGTTCGCCTAGCGCTCTCATCTGCTCTTGGTTGGTCAGTTCCATGCCCTCTATTGTCTCCAGTTTCCCCTTTTTCATCGCTAACAGTGCACACTTTTCCATTCCAAATTCCATTTGAATGATCTGGCTTAAGATGCTGGTCATATTTATCAGCTGTTCCAGTTCTTTTTTGTTATTTTGAAATTATCTACAGATCGTCCATGTACATGAGGTGGTTTATTCTTTGTTCTGTGTCTGTAAACGTGTAACCTGCATCACATTTTCTGAGTATGTAGTTTAGTGGCATCATTGGTATGATAAATAGTCGTGGTCATAAAGAGTCTCTTTGGAAGATGTTTCTGTTTTTATCGGTCAGGTGTTGTCTTCCAGCGGTCAGTTCTACTCTCGACACTCCTATTGTTTTCTTAATAAAATTAATAATGCTCTCATATATATTGTACATTTTAGGCATTCGATTATCCATGCTTGAGAGATTCTGTCGTAGGCTTTTTTGCAGTCAATTTATTCTTCAGGGATTGGTAGATTTGTTCTTTAAGTTGTGCCATTAGAATTTTTTACATTGTTGGTAAACAGGTTATTGGTCTGTAGCTGTTTGGGATAGTCTCTTTTTGGGCATCTTTTTGTATTAGCGTTGTCCTTCCTTTGGTCATCCATTCTTATTATTATTATGCTTATTATTATTTTTTTTCTTATAATAATTATTTCATCATTATTATTATTTTATTACTATAATTTTGTTATAATTATTTTTATTATTATTTTATTTGTTATTAATATTATTATTTTATTATTATTTTATTATTTATTAATAATAATAATAATTTTTTAATTAAAATTATTTTATTAATATTATTCTATAATTATTATTACTTTATTATTAAAATAATCATTTTAATATTATTATTTTATTTTTTATTTTATTATTATTTCAGTATTATTTTATTATTATCATTATTATTATTTTGTTATTATGATTTTTATTTTATTCTTCTTATTATTATTAGATTATGATATCATTATTTTTTGTTATAATTATTATTATTATTATTATTATTATTATTTTATTTGTATTATTCCTTTATTATAATAATAATGATAATAATAATAATAATAATAATAATAATAATTATTATTATTATTATTATTATTATTATTATTATTATTATTATTATTATTATTGTTGTTGTTGTTGTTGTTGTTGTTTTGTTGTTTTTGTTATTACTATTATTATTATTATTATTATTATTATTATTATTATTATTATTTTATTCTTATTTTTTAAGATAGTTTCTGGACAAATCCACAGTATATCATGGACTTGTCTAAGCGAACTGAAAACACTTGGGTGGTTATTTCTTTGATGGATAAGGTGCCACGCAACATGGGTAAGCCTGGCCTGTTGATTGGATTCAACATATATAAGGTAAACACAGCATTGACTTTATCTTACTGTTTAATAAGTATACGTAAGTAATTTGCTTTTGGCGTTAAATGTAGATATAGGTTTTCAAGATATTACTTATCATTGATAAAGGTTGATTGCAGGTACAGTTCTGATCCCATATAAATTCATAAATATTTAGTTTAGACATTTCTTTACTGACCTGTGCCAAGAAAATCGTCAAATATCCGCTTCTAAACATTAAACGGTAGTGTTTCATAATACAAAATAGCGCGCTTAGATCACGTCGGGGTCACTATGTATGTTGCTGAAAGAATTTCTGAAAGATGAAAACTAAAAACGGGGAAACGTTGTGGTGTGTACAGTATCAACTGATGTTGGTTCATATAAGCCCTGCCGATAAATATGGCGGATCATGAATGTAAAAATATATTATTTCATATAGCAGAAACGATCGTATGAAGAAAGAATATGATAAATTCAAAAGTTGATTTAATAAACTCGGGGGTTATTATTTCATTATCATACTGGGAGCTCTTGTCCTATACCTACGACTGAGCATTCAAGCTGGTCCATTTTTTTATGGGGGTTTCTTTCCTAGTTTTACTCTCTAACTTACCGATTTATCCTCTTCAAAAATTGTTTTGTCCTATGATATCTGTTGAGATGTGTGGAATAAGTCCGTTCACATCTTCTGTTTCCATCATTATCAACTCACTAGGAGTTCTCACACAGGTATCATCAGTATTAATAAATGGTGGTGCTCCTTCGAGTCTGAATGACAACAAGTATCAATATTTTCAATACTCTTCTCCTCTTTCGATAACCATTGCAAATGATTTTGCGTTATCGCAACAGCCGTTTACCATTGATTTTTTGCTGGAAACGACTATTGGGATTTGGGTGTCAATAAACCTTCCCAAAGTTCCAGAGCTTTTCGTACTCTACGAGGTTTGGTTGGTGCTATCCCTCCCCGGTCTTTCCATCCTCCTCGACCCTTCACGCCAATTCTGTGTAGTATCAACCGAGGCTAGTTCCATCAGTAATTTGGGTGGGGGAGGGTACATTTTATGAACATTTTTGCAGTTTCAGTTCTTTAGGTTCATATGGTGGTGTTCTATGTTTCTGTTTTTCTTTTATTTCAATTACAACATCCACGTGACAGTTTATGTGGGTTGGTTTCGGCGTTCAAGAATTTTCCTTAAGATTTCAGCTATTTTCATTATTCACTATTGTAGAGTCTAGGTCTTCCCCTCGATTCCAATTTTATCCAGGTTATTAGGGACTGTTCCTAGTGTTCGTACGATTATTGGTATTATATTTAATTTATTATTACTCACTATGAGTTCTCACACAGGTCAGAATTAATAATTACTCACTGCTAGTAATCGGTGGTGTTCCCTGGAGTCTGAGTGACAACAAGTCTCTCCAGATTTCCAGTACTCTCTCCACGTATTTTCGATAACTATTGCAAATGACTTACTATTGATTTCTCGCTGGCAACGACCATTCGTCTCCTCTGGGATTTCGGTGGCAATAAACCTTCCCAAAGGTCTCAGTACTCTTCGCACTCATCCATTAGAGGTCTGGTCAATGCTCACCCTCTGCGATCTTTTACCCTCCTTGACTCTTCACACTTATTTTGTGTGTTATCAGCCGAGGCTGATTCCTTTTTTTGGGGGGGGGGTCACAGTTTATAGCATTTTTAGTAGTTTCAATCGCCTTGGTTTCATGTGGTGTTCCTTCCATGTTTTTATTTTACTTCTGTTGAAATGTCCATGTGGCTGATGAGGGTTCGTGGTTGATATGGGTTGGTTTCCGCATTCGAAGATTTTCCTTAAGATTTCAGTTGTTTTCATCATTGCTGTCCGTTGTATAGTCTCAGTCTTCCCTTTGTCTTTTTTTATTTTTTTTAATTTTTATTTTTTATTTTTATTTATTTATTTATTTATTTATTTATTTTTTTTATTATTATTATTATTATTATTATTATTATTATTATTATTATTATTATTATTATTATTATTACTACTACTACTACTACTATTACTATTACTATTACTATTATTATTATTATTATTATTATTATTATTATTATTATTATTATTATTATTATTATTTTTTTTTTTTTTTTTTTCGTTGGATAGGTGAAAGCAGAATTTCCGATTCCACCATCTGGCCGTGTCTATCCGGACGCACTGACATTCCATTCGAACGGTATTATGACAAAACGCAGAGAAACTAGTGAAAGTTTGGAACTACCGCCAGGGAAATATGTGCTCATCGTGTATAATAAGGAAAAGTCCTCCAATGATTATTTGTTGAGGATCTACAGTGAATGTAATATCACCGTGAGGTAAGTGTTACCCTCTTCATAGACTCGAAGTCTGGATGGTTCTATCCCTCCTCAGTCTTTTCATCGAATTTGTTTGCAAAATCTAACATATGAAGCTTAATTTACGGCCATTGATCATTTTAATAAACCCATACCTTACATTCCTATATTCCGGTATTCCATTTTTATGTATTCCTATATTCCTATATTATTATACTCCATTTGTATGTAAATGCATAACCTAATAGTAAAATATAAGTGATTTTCTTTACTAACGGAGGTGCTTTGTTCTCGCTGGTCACCCCAAACAAGGAGTATTGCCACCGAGACATAAGGTGCTACTGTGCATTAGAGGCCATATTTATAAAATGGAACCTAAGTGTAGAGTTCTGTAGAGAGATGTTTGTTCACATTACATTTAAATTTATGCGTATTAGTACAGTCTGGGAAACAGAAAGCAGGGAGGGAATTCCAAGGCAAACAGTTCTAGGAAATAAGCTATTAGAGTAGTAGGCTTTCTGGCATCTGGGGATATCTACAGTGAAGGGGTGGGATTTTGCTGATTGTCGTGAGGCACGAGTGCAACAAAATCGTCGAAGCACATTCTATTGAATTACTTGTAAAAATGCACAGGGGTGCAACATCGCTGCGATGGGACAGGGGCTGGAGCTTGGTAAGCATTGTGAGACCTATTAGATCAGAGGCTGTTTTTTCCTTCTGTCTAATGAGGGAGACGCTAGTGATTGTTGCACCAGTCCAGATGTGACAACAATACTCCATGTATGGGCGAATGGTGACCTTGTAGAGATAAAAGATACTGGCAGGTGTGAGAAGTTTTCTAGCACAGTAAAGGGAGCCCACTTTCCTTGCAGCAGCCATGGCAATCGGTGGTTGAAAAGGTTCTTCATAATTTTTAACGGAAATGTCTTAGTAGCATTTAATGTTATCATCCAACTACAGACTGGGCGTCATTTTCTAAGGATAGCTAAAGATACCCATCTCAAAGATAATTTCATCAATGAGCTCGTTCATGAAAACTAGGGACAATAAAGGACCTAGGATCGACCCCTGAGATACACCCACATTAATGTCATGTTGTTTGGATGTACGGCCATCGAGTAAAACCTGGATCTTTATTTTGGCTAAGAAGCATCTGATTATGTAAAATATTCGTCCAGTAATACCATAGGATAAACTTTCATGAGAAGACTTTTATGCCAAACTATGTTTAAAGGCTTTTGATATATCCAGCGTTACCACTCTAGCTTCATCTGCCTTGTCCAGTGTATGGTATATGCGTTCAGAGACGACCGTTAGAATATCGCAGTTTATGGTCAGAAAGAAGTTTAGCATAACGCGGTGACAGATCTCGAGATATGTTTGCAAATGTAACATTTCATAAGGGGATATTGTTTACACTTTCGACCTATTCTAATAAAAATCAAAACCTTAAAATAATTGTAAAATTTAAAGTAAATCATCAGAAATTGAGATCGATAATCAATGATGATGAATATCATAAGAGGATTGAAACTAATGAAATAATCAGATTTACACTTTCGACCTATTCTAATAAAAATCAAAACCAGAAAATAGTTTTTAAACAGAGTTATTTAAAGTTAACCATGGGAAATTGAGATCAATAGTTGAGTTGCGATCGGCTCCGAGAAAACAACCTCGTCAATTTTTGTGCATCATCCTTCCTCACTCACCTCCAATCCGCCATCGACAATAAAGATATATCATTATATTTGATGCATGAGTGTTTTGTCGTCATTATTTTAAAATGCAGAGGAATTTCAGCCCTTGAGTATCGATACATTCGCGATGAAAAATGACATCAAAGGACTCCCTGAAATTAGATTAGAGGCTCCTTTTTATCCTGTCTAAGAGAAATATAACTAAAAATAAATATAGAAATATAACAGTTATTTAAGCTCTAACAAAAACAAAGCGATGCAAGTTTTAATAGTGATTTCTGTGAGCAATGGCAGCTACACACTCAGGAATGTACAATGGCTGGAATCATTTAGAGGGTATGCAACTGTCAATACCCTCGATTAACAAATCAAGTACATTGGAGACGACACTGGACACATTGTCTCTGAAAATAAAATGCAGAGGAATTTCAGAGATGAAAGATCTAAAGCTTTATAAATCAGCCCTTGAGTATCGATACATACATCTTAATAGAGAGAATGCTTGTTAGAAATAGTCTGTAAACGTTCTGTTCATAAAACAGTAAATGTGTCAATTAACTTCAAATTTTCAATTTCTTTTCTTTAAATAAGTATACTATAATTTTGTTACATTTAATGGTTGAATTTTAATGGTTGCATTTTAATGGGTGCATTTTAATGGTTGCATTTTAATGGGTGCATTTTAATGGGTGCATTTTAATGGTTGCATTTTAGATTAACATTTTACATTCATGTTAGTGGTCTGCTAAATTTTAAAATATAACACATCACTCAATTAGTTTCGGGATTAACTACTAAATGAAAAAAACTTGCAGGCAAAATTCAACTTTATTCGTCAATATCATCTCCTTCAAGGGTTATTCAATGATTCCAACGGTTCTCTAACAATTCGATGCTTTTTTGTAGAAAGATTACTTTGATGTTTTCTGGGACAACTGCCGAATCTTGGTGACCTGATCGTTCAGCATCATATGTGTCTATACGAATTCATTACAAGTCAGCATATCACACCTTAACGATTGTTACCGACGGCGAAGAGTCCGTACAAAACTTAAAAAGCCATTGTTTTGCTTGAACAGTATTTCTCCCATAAAAAACAATTTTTATGAACACACCAAATTCAGATTTTTCCATTTTTTCGAAAATTTGCAACAGTTGCTTCACTTAAATAGCTGTAATTTGCAACAGTTGTTTGACTTAAATAGCTGTAATTTGCAACAGTTGCTTCACTTAAATAGCTGTAATTTGCAACAGTTGCTTCCCTTAAATAGCTGTAATTTGCAACAGTTGCTTCACTTAAATAGCTGTAATTTGCAACAGTTGTTTGACTTAAATAGCTGTAATTTGCAACAGTTGCTTCACTTAAATAGCTGTAATTTGCAACAGTTGCTTCCCTTAAATAGCTGTAATTTGCAACAGTTGCTTCACTTAAATAGCTGTAATTTGCAACAGTTGTTTGACTTAAATAGCTGTAATTTGCAACAGTTGCTTCACTTAAATAGCTGTAATTTGCAACAGTTGCTTCCCTTAAATAGCTGTAATTTGCAACAGTTGCTTCACTAAAATAGCTGTAATTTGCAACAGTTGTTCGACTTAAATAGCTGTAATTTGCAACAGTTGCTTCACTTAAATAGCTGTAATTTGCAACAGTTGTTTTACTTAAATAGCTGTAATTTGCAACAGTTGCTTCACTTAAATAGCTGTAATTTGCAACAATTGCTTTCCTTAAATAGCTGTAATTTGCAACAGTTGCTTCACTTAAATAGCTGTAATTTGCAACAGTTGTTTGACTTAAATAGCTGTAATTTGCAACAGTTGCTTCACTTAAATAGCTGTAATTTGCAACAGTTGCTTCCCTTAAATAGCTGTAATTTGCAACAGTTGCTCCACTTAAATAGCTGTAATTTGCAACAGTTGCTTCACTTAAATAGCTGTAATTTGCAACAGTTGCTTGACTTAAATAGCTGTAATTTGCAACAGTTGCTTCCCATAAATAGCTGTAATTTGCAACAGTTGCTTCCCTTAAATAGCTGTAATTTACAACAGTTGCTTCACTTAAATAGCTGTAATTTGCAACAGTTGCTTGACTTAAATAGCGGTAATTTGCAACAGTAACTTCACTTAAATAGCTGTAATTTGCAACAGTAGCTTCACTTAAATAACTGTAATTTGCATCAGTTGCTTCACTTAAATAGCTGTAATTTTCAACAGTTGCTTAACTTAAATAGCTGTAATTTTCAACAGTTGCTTATCTTAAATAGCTGTAATTTGCAACAGTAGCTTCACTTAAATAGCTGTAATTTGTAACAGTCGCTTCACTTAAATAGCAGTGATTTGCAACAGTTGTTTCACTTAAATAGCTGTAATTTGTAACAGTTACTTCACTTAAATAGCTGTAATTAGCAACAGTTGCTTCACTTAAATAGCGGTAATTTGCAACAGTTGCTTCACATAAATAGCTATTATTTCTTACAGTTGCTTAACTTAAATGTAATTTGCAACAGTTGCTTCACTTAAATAGCTGTAATTAGCAACAGTTGCTTCACTTAAATAGCTGTAATTTGCATCAGTTGCTTCACTTAAATAGAGGTAATTTGCAACAGTTGCTTCACGTAAATCTCATTTGTAACAGTTGCTTCACTTAAATAGCTGTAAGTTGCAACAGGGAATTCACTTAAATAGCTGTAATTTGCAACAGTTGCTTCACTTAAATAGCTGTAATTTGCAACAGTTGTTTGACTTAAATAGCTGTAATTTGCAACAGTTGCTTCACTTAAATAGCTGTAATTTGCAACAGTTGTATGACTTAAATAGCTGTAATTTGCAACAGTTGCTTCACTTAAATAGCTGTAATTTGCAACAATTGCTTCCCTTAAATAGCTGTAATTTGCAACAGTTGCTTCACTTAAATAGCTGTAATTTGCAACAGTTGTTTGACTTAAAACGCTGTAATTTGCAACAGTTGCTTCACTTAAATAGCTGTAATTTGCATCAGTTGCTTCCCTTAAATAGCTGTAATTTGCAACAGTTGCTCCACTTAAATAGCTGTAATTTGCAACAGTTGCTTCACTTAAATAGCTGTAATTTGCAACAGTTGCTAGACTTAAATAGCTGTAATTTGCAACAGTTGCTTCCCTTAAATAGCTGTAATTTGCAACAGTTGCTTCCCTTAAATAGCTGTAATTTACAACAGTTGCTTCACTTAAATAGCTGTAATTTGCAACAGTTGCTTGACTTAAATAGCGGTAATTTGCAACAGTAACTTCACTTAAATAACTGTAATTTGCATCAGTTGCTTCACTTAAATAGCTGTAATTTTCAACAGTTGCTTAACTTAAATAGCTGTAATTTTCAACAGTTGCTTATCTTAAATAGCTGTAATTTGCAACAGTAGCTTCACTTAAATAGCTGTAATTTGTAACAGTCGCTTCACTTAAATAGCGGTAGTTTGCAACAGTTGTTTCACTTAAATAGCTGTAATTTGTAACAGTTTCTACACTTAAATAGCTGTAATTTGTAACAGTTACTTCACTTAAATAGCTGTAATTAGCAACAGTTGCTTCACTTAAATAGCGTTAATTTGCAACATTTGCTTCACTTAAATAGCTGTAATTAGCAACAGTTGCTTCACTTAAACAGCTGTAATTTGCAACAGTTGCTTCACTTAAATAGAGGTAATTTGCAACAGTTGCTTCACGTAAATCTCATTTGTAACAGTTGCTTCACTTAAATAGCTTTAAGTTGCAACAGTGAATTCACTTAAATAGCTGTAATTTGCAACAATTGCTTCCCTTACATAGCTGTAAGTTGAAACAGTTGCTTCACTTTAATAGCTGTAATTTGTAACAGTTGCCTCACTTTAATAGCTGTAATTTGCGACAGTTGCCTCACTTAAATAGCTGTAATTAGCGACAGTGCCTCACTTAAATAGCTGTAATTAGCAACAGTTGCTACACTAAAATAGCTGTAATTTGTAACAGTTGCTTCACTTAAATAGCTGTAATTTGAAACAGTAGCCTCACTGAAATAGCTGTAATTTGTAACAGTTTTCTCACTTAAATAGTTGTAAGTTGCAACAGTTTCTTCACTTAAATAGCTTTAATTTGCAACAGTTGCTTCACTTAAATGTAATTTACAACAGTTGCTTCACTTTAATAGCTGTGAATTGTAACAGTTGCTTAACTTAAATAGTTGTAATTTGCAACAATTGCTTCACTTAAATAGCTGTAATTTGCAACAGTTACTTCACTTAAATAGATTTAATTAGCAACAGTTGCTTCACTTAAATAGCGGTAATTTGCAACAGTGGCTTCACTTAAATAGCTATGATTTGTTACAGTTGCTTCACTTAAATAGCTGTAATTTGCATCAGTTGCTTCACTTAAATAGCTGTCATTTGCAACAGTTGTTTCACTTAAATAGCTGTAATTTGTAACAGTTACTTCACTTAAATAGGTGTAATTAGCAACAGTTGCTTCACTTAAATAGCGGTAATTTGCAACAGTTGCTTCACTTAAATAGCTATGATTTCTTACAGTTGCTTAACTTAAATGTAATTTGCAACAGTTGCTTCACTTAAATAGCTGTAATTACCAACAGTTGCTTTACTTAAACAGCTGTAATTTGCAACAGTTGCTTCACTTAAATAGAAGTAATTTGCAGCAGTTGCTTCACGTAAATCTCATTTGTAACAGTTGCTTCACTTAAATAGCTGTAAGTTGCAACAGTGAATTCACTTAAATAGCTGTAATTTGCAACAGTTGCTTCACTTAAATAGCTGTAATTTGCAACAGTTGTTTGACTTAAATAGCTGTAATTTGCAACAGTTGCTTCACTTAAATAGCTGTAATTTGCAACAGTTGCTTCACTTAAATAGCTGTAATTTGCAACAGTGGTTTCACTTAAATAGCTGTAATTTTCAACAGTTGCTTCACTTAAATAGCTGTAATTTTAAACAGTTGCTTCACTTAAATAGAGGTAATTTGCAACAGTTGCTTCACGTAAATCTCATTTGTAACAGTTGCTTCACTTAAATAGCTGTAAGTTGCAACAGTGAATTCACTTAAATAGCTGTAATTTGCAACAGTTGCTTCACTTAAATAGCTGTAATTTGCAACAGTTGTTTGACTTAAATAGCTGTAATTTGCAACAGTTGCTTAACTTAAATAGCTGTAATTTGCAACAGTTGCTTCACTTAAATAGCTGTAATTTGCAACAGTTGCTTCCCTTAAATAGCTGTAATTTGCAACAGTTGCTCCACTTAAATAGCTGTAATTTGCAACAGTTGCTTCCCATAAATAGCTGTAATTTGCAACAGTTGCTTCCCTTAAATAGCTGTAATTTACAACAGTTGCTTCACTTAAATAGCTGTAATTTGCAACAGTTGCTTCCCTTAAATAGCTGTAATTTACAACAGTTGCTTCACTTTAATAGCTGTAATTTGCAACAGTTGCTTGACTTAAATAGCGGTAATTTGCAACAGTAACTTCACTTAAATAGCTGTAATTTGCAACAGTAGCTTCATCTAAATAACTGTAATTTGCATCAGTTGCTTCACTTAAATAGCTGTAATTTGCAACAGTAGCTTCACTTAAATAGCTGTAATTTGTAACAGTCGCTTCACTTAAATAACAGTAGTTTGCAACAGTTGTTTTACTTAAATAGCTGTAATTTGTAACAGTTTCTACACTTAAATAGCTGTAATTTGTAACAGTTACTTCACTTAAATAGCTGTAATTAGCAACAGTTGCTTCACTTAAATAGCGGTAATTTGCAACAGTTGCTTCACTTAAATAGCTATGATTTCTTACAGTTGCTTAACTTAAATGTAATTTGCAACAGTTGCTTCACTTAAATAGCTGTAATTAGCAACAGTTGCTTCACTTAAACAGCTGTAATTTGCAACAGTTGCTTCACTTAAATAGAGGTAATTTGCAACATTTGCTTCACTTAAATAGCTGTAATTTTCAACAGTTGCTTAACTTAAATAGCTGTAATTTTAAACAGTTGCTTCACTTAAATAGAGGTAATTTGCAACAGTTGCTTCACGTAAATCTCATTTGTAACAGTTGCTTCACTTAAATAGCTGTCAGTTGCAACAGTGAATTCACTTAAATAGCTGTAATTTGCAACAGTTGCTTCACTTAAATAGCTGTAATTTGCAACAGTTGTTTGACTTAAATAGCTGTAATTTGCAACAGTTGCTTAACTTAAATAGCTGTAATTTGCAACAGTTGCTTCACTTAAATAGCTGTAATTTGCAACAGTTGCTTCCCTTAAATAGCTGTAATTTGCAACAGTTGCTCCACTTAAATAGCTGTAATTTGCAACAGTTGCTTCACTTAAATAGCTGTAATTTGCAACAGTTGCTTGACTTAAATAGCTGTAATGTGCAACAGTTGCTTCCCTTAAATAGCTGTAATTTGCAACAGTTGCTTCCCTTAAATAGCTGTAATTTTCAACAGTTGCTTCACTTTAATAGCTGTAATTTGCAACAGTTGCTTGACTTAAATAGCGGTAATTTGCAACAGTAACTTCACTTAAATAGCTGTAATTTGCAACAGTAGCTTCACTTAAATAACTGTAATTTGCATCAGTTGCTTCACTTAAATAGCTGTAATTTGCAACAGTAGCTTCACTTAAATAGCTGTAATTTGTAACAGTTGCTTCACTTAAATAGCAGTAGTTTGCAACAGTTGTTTCACTTAAATAGCTGTAATTTGTAACAGTTTCTACACTTAAATAGCTGTAATTTGTAACAGTTACTTCACTTAAATAGCTGTAATTAGCAACAGTTGCTTCACTTAAATAGCGGTAATTTGCAACAGTTGCTTCACTTAAATAGCTATGATTTCTTACAGTTGCTTCACTTAAATGTAATTTGCAACAGTTGCTTCACTTAAATAGCTGTAATTAGCAACAGTTGCTTCACTTAAACAGCTGTAATTTGCAACAGTTGCTTCACTTAAATAGAGGTAATTTGCAACAGTTGCTTCACTTAAATAGCTGTAATTTTCAACAGTTGCTTAACTTAAATAGCTGTAATTTTAAACAGTTGCTTCACTTAAATAGAGGTAATTTGCAACAGTTGCTTCACGTAAATCTCATTTGTAACAGTTGCTTCACTTAAATAGCTGTAAGTTGCAACAGTGAATTTACTTAAATAGCTGTAATTTGCAACAGTTGCTTAACTTAAATAGCTGTAATTTGCAACAGTTGTTTGACTTAAATAGCTGTAATTTGCAACAGTTGCTTAACTTAAATAGCTGTAATTTGCAACAGTTGCTTCACTTAAATAGCTGTAATTTGCAACAGTTGCTTGACTTAAATAGCTGTAATTTGCAACAGTTGCTTCCCTTAAATAGCTGTAATTTGCAACAGTTGCTTCCTTTAAATAGCTGTAATTTACAACAGTTGCTTCACTTAAATAGCTGTAATTTGCAACAGTTGCTTGACTTAAATAGCGGTAATTTGCAACAGTAACTTCACTTAAATAGCTGTAATTTGCAACAGTAGCTTCACTTAAATAACTGTAATTTGCATCAGTTGCTTCACTTAAATAGCTGTAATTTGCAACAGTAGCTTCACTTAAATAGCTGTAATTTGTAACAGTCGCTTCACTTAAATAGCAGTAGTTTGCAACAGTTGTTTCACTTAAATAGCTGTCATTTGTAACAGTTTCTACACTTAAATAGCTGTAATTTGTAACAGTTACTTCACTTAAATAGCTGTAATTAGCAACAGTTGCTTCACTTAAATAGCGGTAATTTGCAACAGTTGCTTCACTTAAATAGCTATGATTTTTTACAGTTGCTTAACTTAAATGTAATTTGCAACAGTTGCTTCACTTAAATAGCTGTAATTAGCAACAGTTGCTTCACTTAACCAGCTGTAATTTGCAACAGTTGCTTCACTTAAATAGAGGTAATTTGCAACAGTTGCTTCACGTAAATCTCATTTGTAACAGTTGCTTCACTTAAATAGCTGTAAGTTGCAACAGTGAATTCACTTAAATAGCTGTAATTTGCAACAATTGCTTCCCTTACATAGCTGTAAGTTGAAAAAGTTGCTTCACTTTAATAGCTGTAATTTGTAACAGTTGCCTCACTTTAATAGCTGTAATTTGCGACAGTTGCCTCACTTAAATAGCTGTAATTAGCGACAGTTACCTCACTTAAATAGCTGTAATTTGCAACAGTTGCTACACTAAAATAGCTGTAATTTGTAACAGTTGCTTCACTTAAATAGCTGTAATTTGAAACAGTAGCCTCACTGAAATAGCTGTAATTTGTAACAGTTTTCTCACTTAAATAGTTGTAAGTTGCAACAGTTTCTTCACTTAAATAGCTTTAATTTGCAACAGTTGCTTCACTTAAATGTAATTTACAACAGTTGCTTCACTTTAATAGCTGTGAATTGTAACAGTTGCTTCACTTAAATAGTTGTAATTTGCAACAATTGCTTCACTTAAATAGCTGTAATTTGCAACAGTTACTTCACTTAAATAGATGTAATTAGCAACAGTTGCTTCACTTAAATAGCGGTAATTTGCAACAGTGGCTTCACTTAAATAGCTATGATTTGTTACAGTTGCTTCACTTAAATAGCTGTAATTTGCATCAGTTGCTTCACTTAAATAGCTGTCATTTGCAACAGTTGTTTCACTTAAAGAGCTGTAATTTTCAACAGTTGCTTAACTTAAATAGCTGTAATTAGCAACAGTTTCTTGACTAAAATAGCTGTAATTTGCAACAGTTGCTTGACTTAAATAGAGGTAATTTGCAACAGTTGCTTCACTTAAATAGCTGTCATTTGCAACAGTTGTTTCACTTAAATAGCTGTCATTTGCAACAGTTGTTTCACTTAAAGAGCTGTACCTGTCAACAGTTGCTTAACTTAAATAGCTGTAATTAGCAACAGTTTCTTGACTTAAATAGCTGTAATTAGCAACAGTTGCTTGACTTAAATAGCTGTAATTAGCAACAGTTTCTTGACTTAAATAGCTGTAATTAGAAACAGTTTCTTGACTTAAATAGCTGTAATTAGCAACAGTTGCTTGACTTAAATAGCTGTAATTTGCAACAGTTGCTTAACTTAAATAGCTGTAATTTGCAACAGTTGTTTCACTTAAATAGCTGTCATTTGCAACAGTTGTTTCACTTAAAGAGCTGTAATTTTCAACAGTTGTTTCACTTAAAGAGCTGTAATTTTCAACAGTTGTTTCACTTAAATAGCTGTAATAAGCAACAGTTTCTTGACTTAAATAGCTGTAATTAGCAACAGTTGCTTGACTTAAATAGCTGTAATTTGCAACAGTTGCTTCACTTAAATAGCTGTAATTTGCAACAGTTGCTAGACTTAAATAGCTGTAATTTGCAACAGTTGCTTCCCTTAAATAGCTGTAATTTGCAACAGTTGCTTCCCTTAAATAGCTGTAATTTACAACAGTTGCTTCACTTAAATAGCTGTAATTTGCAACAGTTGCTTGACTTAAATAGCGGTAATTTGCAACAGTAACTTCACTTAAATAACTGTAATTTGCATCAGTTGCTTCACTTAAATAGCTGTAATTTTCAACAGTTGCTTAACTTAAATAGCTGTAATTTTCAACAGTTGCTTATCTTAAATAGCTGTAATTTGCAACAGTAGCTTCACTTAAATAGCTGTAATTTGTAACAGTCGCTTCACTTAAATAGCAGTAGTTTGCAACAGTTGTTTCACTTAAATAGCTGTAATTTGTAACAGTTTATACACTTAAATAGCTGTAATTTGTAACAGTTACTTCACTTAAATAGCTGTAATTAGCAACAGTTGCTTCACTTAAATAGCGGTAATTTGCAACAGTTGCTTCACTTAAATAGCTATGATTTCTTACAGTTGCTTAACTAAAATGTAATTTGCAACAGTTGCTTCACTTAAATCTCATTTGTAACAGTTGCTTCACTTAAATAGCTGTAAGTTGCAACAGTGAATTCACTTAAATAGCTGTAATTTGCAACAATTGCTTCCCTTACATAGCTGTAAGTTGAAACAGTTGCTTCACTTTAATAGCTGTAATTTGTAACAGTTGCCTCACTTTAATAGCTGTAATTTGTAACAGTTGCCTCACTTAAATAGCTGTAATTTGCGACAGTTGCCTCACTTAAATAGCTGTAATTTGCAACAGTTGCTACACTAAAATAGCTGTAATTTGTAACAGTTGCTTCACTTAAATAACTGTAATTTGAAACAGTAGCCTCACTGAAATAGCTGTAATTGGTAACAGTTTTCTCACTTAAATAGTTGTAAGTTGCAACAGTTTCTTCACTTAAATAGCTGTAATTTGCAACAGTTGCTTCACTTTAATAGCTGTGAATTGTAACAGTTGCTTCACTTAAATAGTTGTAATTTGCAACAGTAGCTTCACTTAAATAGCTGTAATTTGAAACAGTTACTTCACTTAAATAGCTATGATTTGTTACAGTTGCTTCACTTAAATAGCTGTAATTTGCATCAGTTGCTTCACTTAAATAGCTGTCATTTGCAACAGTTGTTTGACTTAAATAGCTGTAATTAGCAATAGTTGCTTAACTTAAATAGCTGTAATTTGCAACAGTTGCTTGACTTAAATAGCGGTAATTTGCAACAGTTGCTTGACTTAAATAGCGGTAATTTGCAACAGTTGCTTCACTTAAATAGCTGTAATTTGCAATAGTTGCTTCACTTAAATAGCTGTAATTTACAACAGTTGCTTACATTAAATAGCTGTAATTAGCAATAGTTACTTAACTTAAATAGCTGTAATTTGCAACAGTTGCTTCACTTAAATAGCGGTAATTTGCAACAGTTGCTTCACTTAAATAGCAGTAGTTTGCAACAGTTGCTTCACTTAAATAGCTGTAATTTTCAACAGTTGCTTAACTTAAATAGCTGTAATTTTCAACAGTAGCTTCACTTAAATAGCTGTAATTTGCAACAGTAGCTTCACTTAAATAGCTGTAATTTGTAACAGTTGCTTGACTTAAATAGAGGTAATTTGCAACAGTTGCTTCACGTAAATCTCATTTGTAACAGTTGCTTCACTTAAATAGCTTTAAGTTGCAACAGTGAATTCACTTAAATAGCTGTAATTTGCAACAATTGCTTCCCTTACATAGCTGTAAGTTGAAACAGTTGCTTCACTTTAATAGCTGTAATTTGTAACAGTTGCCTCACTTTAATAGCTGTAATTTGCGACAGTTGCCTCACTTAAATAGCTGTAATTAGCGACAGTTGCCTCACTTAAATAGCTGTAATTTGCAACAGTTGCTACACTAAAATAGCTGTAATTTGTAACAGTTGCTTCACTTAAATAGCTGTAATTTGAAACAGTAGCCTCACTGAAATAGCTGTAATTTGTAACAGTTTTCTCACTTAAATAGTTGTAATTTGCAACAGTTTCTTCACTTAAATAGCTTTAATTTGCAACAGTTGCTTCACTTAAATGTAATTTACAACAGTTGCTTCACTTTAATAGCTGTGAATTGTAACAGTTGCTTCACTTAAATAGTTGTAATTTGCAACAATTGCTTCACTTAAATAGCTGTAATTTGCAACAGTTACTTCACTTAAATAGATGTAATTAGCAACAGTTGCTTCACTTAAATAGCGGTAATTTGCAACAGTGGCTTCACTTAAATAGCTATAATTTGCAACAGTTGTTTGACTTAAATAGCTGTAATTTGCATCAGTTGCTTCACTTAAATAGCTGTCATTTGCAACAGTTGTTTAACTTAAATAGCTGTAATTTGTAACAGTTACTTCACTTAAATAGCTGTAATTAGCAACAGTTGCTTCACTTAAATAGCGGTAATTTGCAACAGTTGCTTCACTTAAATAGCTATGATTTCTTACAGTTGCTTAACTTAAATGTAATTTGCAACAGTTGCTTCACTTAAAAAGCTGTAATTAGCAACAGTTGCTTCACTTAAACAGCTGTAATTTGCAACAGTTGCTTCACTTAAATAGAGGTAATTTGCAACAGTTGCTTCCCGTAAATCTCATTTGTAACAGTTGCTTCACTTAAATAGCTGTAAGTTGCAACAGTGAATTCACTTAAATAGCTGTAATTTGCAACAGTTGCTTCACTTAAATAGCTGTAATTTGCAACAGTTGTTTGACTTAAATAGCTGTAATTTGCAACAGTTGCTTCACTTAAATAGCTGTAATTTGCAACAGTTGTTTGACTTAAATAGCTGTAATTTGCAACAGTTGCTTCACTTAAATAGCTGTAATTTGCAACAATTGCTTCCCTTAAATAGCTGTAATTTGCAACAGTTGCTTCACTTAAATAGCTGTAAATTGCAACAGTTGTTTGACTTAAATAGCTGTAATTTGCAACAGTTGCTTCACTTAAATAGCTGTAATTTGCAACAGTTGCTTCCCTTAAATAGCTGTAATTTGCAACAGTTGCTCCACTTAAATAGCTGTAATTTGCAACAGTTGCTTCACTTAAATAGCTGTAATTTGCAACACAGTTGCTTGACTTAAAAAGCTGTAATTTGCAACAGTTGCTTCCCTTAAATAGCTGTAATTTGCAACAGTTGCTTCCCTTAAATAGCTGTAATTTACAACAGTTGCTTCACTTAAATAGCTGTAATTTGCAACAGTTGCTTGACTTAAATATCGGTAATTTGCAACAGTAACTTCACTTAAATAGCTGTAATTTGCAACAGTAGCTTCACTTAAATAACTGTAATTTGCAACAGTTGCTTCCCTTAAATAGCTGTAATTTGCAACAGTTGCTTCACTTAAATAGCTGTAATTTGCAACAGTTGCTTGACTTAAATAGCGGTAATTTGCAACAGTAACTTCACTTAAATAGCTGTAATTTGCAACAGTAGCTTCACTTAAATAGCTGTAATTTGCAACAGTTGCTTCCCTTAAATAGCTGTAATTTGCAACAGTTGCTTCACTTAAATAGCTGTAATTTTCAACAGTTGCTTAACTTAAATAGCTGTAATTTGCAACAGTTGCTTCCCTTAAATAGCTGTAATTGGCAACAGTTGCTTCACTTAAATAGCTGTAATTTGCAACAGTTGCTTGACTTAAATAGCGGTAATTTGCAACAGTAACTTCACTTAAATAGCTGTAATTTGCAACAGTAGCTTCACTTAAATAGCTGTAATTTGCAACAGTTGCTTCCCTTAAATAGCTGTAATTTGCAACAGTTGCTTCACTTAAATAGCTGTAATTTTCAACAGTCGCTTCACTAAAATAGCAGTAGTTTGCAACAGTTGTTTCACTTAAATAGCTGTAATTTGTAACAGTTTCTACACTTAAATAGCTGTAATTTGTAACAGTTACTTCACTTAAATAGCTGTAATTAGCAACAGTTGCTTCACTTAAATAGCGGAAATTTGCAACAGTTGCTTCACTTAAATAGCTATGATTTCTTACAGTTGCTTAACTTAAATGTAATTTGCAACAGTTGCTTCACTTAAATAGCTGTAATTAGCAACAGTTGCTTCACTTAAACAGCTGTAATTTGCAACAGTTGCTTCACTTAAATAGAGGTAATTTGCAACAGTTGCTTCACGTAAATCTCATTTGTAACAGTTGCTTCACTTAAATAGCTGTAAGTTGCAACAGTGAATTCACTTAAATAGCTGTAATTTGCAACAATTGCTTCCCTTACATAGCTGTAAGTTGAAACAGTTGCTTCACTTTAATAGCTGTAATTTGTAACAGTTGCCTCACTTTAATAGCTGTAATTTGCGACAGTTGCCTCACTTAAATAGCTGTAATTAGCGACAGTTGCCTCACTTAAATAGCTGTAATTTGCAACAGTTGCTACACTAAAATAGCTGTAATTTGTAACAGTTGTTTCACTTAAATAGCTGTAATTTGAAACAGTAGCCTCACTGAAATAGCTGTAATTTGTTACAGTTTTCTCACTTAAATAGTTGTAAGTTGCAACAGTTTCTTCACTTAAATAGCTTTAATTTGCAACAGTTGCTTCACTTAAATGTAATTTACAACAGTAGCTTCACTTTAATAGCTGTGAATTGTAACAGTTGCTTCACTTAAATAGTTGTAATTTGCAACAATTGCTTCACTTAAATAGCTGTAATTTGCAACAGTTACTTCACTTAAATAGCTGTAATTTGCAACACAGTTGCTTGACTTAAATAGCTGTAATTTACAACAGTTGCTTCACTTAAATAGCTGTAATTTGCAACAGTTGCTTGACTTAAATAGCGGTAATTTGCAACAGTAACTTCACTTAAATAGCTGTAATTTGCAACAGTAGCTTCACTTAAATAACTGTAATTTGCAACAGTTGCTTCCCTTAAATAGCTGTAATTTGCAACAGTTGCTTCACTTAAATAGCTGTAATTTGCAACAGTAACTTCACTTAAATAGCTGTAATTAGCAACAGTTGCTTCACTTAAATAGCTGTTAGTTTCAACAGTGGCTTCACTTAAATAGCTATGATTTGTTACAGTTGCTTAACTTAAATGTAATTTGCAACAGCTGCTGCACTTAAACAGCTGTAATTTGCAAAAGTTGCTTCACTTAAATAGCGGTAATTTGCAACAGTTGCTTCACGTAAATCTTATTTGTAACAGTTGCTTCACTTACATAGCTGTTAGTTGCAACAGTGACTTCACTTAAATAGCTGTAATTAGCAACAGTTGCTTCACTTAAATTTAATTTGGAACAGTTGCTTCACTTAAATTTAATTTGTAAACTAATTTTTCACAGATTTCATTTGAAGGTTAGTACTTCATAAAATCATAATTTCATTCGTAGTACGATCTATTATTCAGTCTTTTTGAAATGTGTGTTATATTAATTTCGATATGTTACCAACCATGACTTTTTTCGTTAAAATGTTTGGGCTGTTTAGGAACAGAGTGTTGTTGTTATCTGATACAAAATTTTTGTTTCGTAATTTTGAGATGAGAATTGATCAGTTGTATTATTTGTATTATTCGGACTACTTTTCTCATCTTGCATGTTATTTTCACAACTTTTCGGTCGATGTAACCTCCGACCTTCTTCAGGTGTACCTTGTCGAACTCGGGAATCTTTCTGTCGAACTCAGGAATCTGTAAGGAATTTTGAACGAAACCCTTTGTTTAATCGACGGAGGTAGTTTGCTTTCATTCTATAGCTTGTTTTCATTCTATAGCTTGCTTTCATTCTATAGTTTGCTTTCATTCTATAGCTTGCTTTCATTCTATAGCTTGTTTTCATTCTATAGCTTGCTTTCATTCTATAGCTTGCTTTCATTCTATAGCTTGCTTTCATTCTATAGCTTGCTTTCATTCTATAGCTTGCTTTCATTCTATAGCTTGCTTTCATTCTATAGCTTGCTTTCATTCTATAGCTTGCTTTCATTCTATAGCTTGCTTTCATTCTATAGCTTGCTTTCATTCTATAGCTTGCTTTCATTCTATAGCTTGCTTTCATTCCATCAGCCATGATCGGGTAGCGTGTATTTGGCTAATGTTGACAAACTAAACATCTAGCTTTCTTGCAGGAATTTTTTCTGAGATCTAATTGACAAAGTCGAGAATCTCTATTCAGATCATGAGTTTGTGTATATGTTGACCATGATTGAATATCCTAGGGATGCGGTAAGTTGTAGCTTAATTAGATATATGGGGATATAGGAATTTCTGGTATGATCATATATTACAAATCCTTGATCTCATAAGGTAATATAAGCCAAATTGACATATTCAGTGTAAGAAAACAAACCTAAAATCCAACAGTGCAGATCAATAGAATCGAACGTCTTGCCTGTTCTGAAATGTACTTCGTTGATTAAATATTTATTTTTCCTTTTATTTTATTTCAGAGCTGTTGATGATGCGGTGTTCCCTTCTCCGGTAAGAATGCGCATCTTATATAAACATTTTGTAATGAGACGTGTAAACAGATAAGTTAGCATTACCGAGGAACATTTAAAAAACATTTAAAATACAAGGCCGAAAGATTTATTGAAACATAAATTGTTTCTTTTAAGTTCGGATTTTGTTGATGACGTAACCAGCGGAATTAATTAGTTTTTTCAGGTCAAATCTAAACTCTTATATTCGCAAAAATATTGAATCTAAATTAAATAAAATTAATACGAATGTAGTTTGACGTAATAGTCACGTAAAATTAGATAAAAAGACAGATGGAAGAGCAGGTGTGTCTACATTTCGTTATAAACTCATGTTTTTCATTTAGTAGTATGACTTTTTGTTTAAATATTTTATAATATGGTATTTTTTCTCCAGAAACATATCGCAACAGATAAATACACGAGAGCCTAACTTTTCCAGACTTGGCCAGATAAGAATAAATGACCCCAAACTTTTCAGGTTCAGATAAGCGACTCCAGACAAGATAAGTTACCCTTGCTGGCGTAGTTTAGTATAATAAAAAATAATGATGTACATTGAACCCTAGCTTCAGGGTTAAATATAAGTGTATGAGACTGTAAAATCAAAGTTAATGCACGGGTAAACAATAATACTTGATTAAAGCTCTGAGATTTTAACTTTCGTTGTTGTTATTACTATTCTTGGCAGTTGAATGAGGTAGATGTTGCAGAGGACCACTTGCAAGTTGCATTTGAGAAATACTGTGAGAAAACAGAAAGAAACGTCGATGCTGCTGCTTTGCGATCTGTTGTGTTATATGCTTTGAGAAAAGGTATGTCAGCATCTTCCCATCTATTCTCTCATTTTTTTCATCATTTAGTTGATTACAACTTTTTTCAAAAATCATTTTATTATGAACACCTAAGATTTCTTTTTTTTTTTTTTTTTTAACTTAGTTCACCCCAAACATGGCAAGTTACCATTGTAGACGTAAGGGGCTACTGAGAATTAGGGTGACAGTTTTAGGGGTCATCCTAAATTGGAAGCTGTGCAGCGACATGCTTGTTCACAAATTTAGATATTGCGATTTGTGTCTGACTTTGAAACTCCGACAAGATAACTTTATATGTACATCTGAGGTAATTGCATGAGTATTCTTAATTTAAAACATATTGGTCTGAAAAGAAAGTAAACTTCTCACACCTGACATTATCCTATATCTCTACAAAGGCACCATCCACCCATGCATGGAGTATTGTTGCTTAATCTGGGCTGGTGCATCATCGACTAGTCTCTCCCTCCTATAAAGGTCCCAAAAAGACTCGCCAACTTAATCGGTGGATCACTATCCACCAAGTTTCATTCCTCAATGTTGCATCCTTGTGCCTGTTTTACAAGTACTTCAATGGATTCTGCTTCGATTAACTTGCTGCTCTGGTGCCCCCTCGACGTAAATACACTCGACCAACCCGACAAAAAGCTAAATCCCATCCATTCACTATGGCGATCCCCAGATGCCGGAGAGCCTTCTACTCCAATAGCTACTTTCCTCGAGTTGCCGGCCTCTGGAACTCCTTCACTGATCCCTATTTCCTCGACTGTACCGACTTGCAGAAATGTAAAACTAATGTAAACAGACATCTCGCTGCACAGCTCCCAATTAAAGATGACACCCGAAAACTTACACCCTAATTCTCAGTGAATTATGATAAAAAAGCGAAATACTGTTAAAAAAAAGAATTAAGAATTCATTTCATATAATATATTGTAAGAAAGCAAGGCGCAAAACAAAAGTAAAAATCCGAAACAATCGCCGCCTTTCGTTCATGATCAATTCATCTGGACGCTATGTGGTGTAAAAAAGCATGGAAAACTTATTTAGGTTTTATTCAACAAGTGAAGTGAGTAAAAAGAAACGGATTATTTATAAGTCCATTATTACACTGGGCAGGGGGAAACAGGATGCAAATTTCTAGCACGGCACAGCCTATTATTTGTCGTTTGTGTCGGGGAGGGATTGGCTCAGTCGCTTCTTTAGGTCGATCTTCGCTATTTTTTTCATCGTCATTGTGACTGTCGTCACTGTCGCTCAACCGATTAAGGCGATTATCGACGAAGCTATCCGCCTCGTGCTTCATCACCAGCACACGCAATTCGCTATATCTTGACGTTGCATATCAACTGTCTTCTGAATTGCTCACCATTCGAGGATACGGGCGAGTATCTATTACACAGCGAGGCACTCCGTCCACACGCACTATTTGGAGACTCGCCATCTCGTCACTGTTTCTGTCCTCCATTCACACGGCACATGTTTGCCTAGGTTCCTACCTTCCTACCAGCATAACGTCGCTCTGTTCATAAATTTCATGCTTGTGGGCCGGTAGCAAGGGAAGGGCTTCATCGATTCCTTTTATCTTTTTTTCTCAGTATCCCCTTATGTCTACAGTTGCGTCCTGCCTTGTTTGGGGTGAACTATGTTAAAAAAAACAAAAAACAAAAAAAACTTCATACTTCGCACGATGGACATCGTCTTTTGGTGTAATATTGTACCAATAAACTTCGTCAGTACCTTTCCTAGCGGCAATTCGTTTCATAGATCGATGGGACTTCTCGACAATACCATTTCCTGACAGTGCATATGCACACCGAAAACGCAATCGGACACTCCAGCTTTCAGCAAACATTCTGAACCTATTGCTACTAAAAGCTGTATAGTTGTCGTCAAAATTTCTTCGGGTGAGAGAACTCTTAGTGAGTACAAATAATAATATATTTACATAACACAGAATAGAAATACAATCGGCTGTACATTAGCAAACGTAACTTATATATACTAGCAAGAATATGCGACCGGAGGAATAATGATTATATACCTACCTAATGACATGCAGTAGAACGTCGGTTTTCGAACATAATTTATTCTGAAAATTTTTCGAAAACCGAATCATATTTTCCCATTAACAATTATGTAAAAGAGATTAATTCGTTCCCAGATAGCTTATTTACCCAATTTCTATTTTATGACTATGATTTTAGGACTATTCTTAGTGTAGATTTCGACCATTTTACTACGCATTTTGTAATTTAAAATTTTTTTAGCAGGTATTTAAAAATATAGTTCCTAAGATAAAAACAGATTAAAAAGAATAAAACCAAGATTGATTTAAAAAGAATAAAACCAAGATTGATTTAAAAAGAATAAAACCAAGATTGATTTAAAAAGAATAAAACCAAGATTGATTTAAAAAGAATAAAACCAAGATTGATTTAAAAAGAATAAAACCAAGATTGATTTAAAAAGAATAAAACCAAGATTGATTTAAAAAGAATAAAACCAAGATTGATTTAAAAAGAATAAAACCAAGATTGATTTAAAAAGAATAAAACCAAGATTGATTTAAAAAGAATAAAACCAAGATTGATTTAAAAAGAATAAAACCAAGATTGATTTAAAAAGAATAAAACCAAGATTGATTTAAAAAGAATAAAACCAAGATTGATTTAAAAAGAATGAAACCAAGATTGATTTAAAAAGAATGAAACCAAGATTGATTTAAAAAGAATAAAACCAAGATTGATTTAAAAAGAATGAAACCAAGATTGATTTAAAAAGAATAAAACCAAGATTGATTAAAAAACGCAGGAGTTGCAACCTGTACATAACTGTTAACGTTTCATTAGTTGGTATGCTTAAGTTTCCGTCAGCGTGTTTCGGTTGTTGTCGGCGTTGTTTGGTTACCGTCGGCGTGATTCGGTTGTTGTCGGTGTGGGTTGGTTGCCGTCGGCGTGGTTCGGTTGTTGTCGGCGTGGTTCGGGAATCGAAATTTTGTTAGAAACCTGAGGCATTTCCAGTTTGATTTTTTTTGTTCGAAATCCGAATTGTTACACTTCCGAGACATCCATGAACCGAAATTTGACAGTCCAATCTAAATATGTTTAACATTTTGTAGAATTTAGTATATTCGGACTACTGTTCTCATCTTGGGTGTTTTCATCACAACGTTTCGGCCGATGTAACCTCCGACCTTCTTCAGGTGTACCTTGTCGATCTCGGGGATCTGTCGAACTCGAGAATATGGACGGAATTTAATAAAGGGTTCCGTTCGAAATTCCGTCCAGATTCCCGAGTTCGACAGAAAGATTCTAGAGTTCGACAAAGTACATCTGAAGAAGGTCGGAGGTTACATCGGCCGAAAAGTTGTGATAACACACCCAACATGAGAACAGTAGTCCGATTATACTAAATTCTACAAATTATCAACCCTCATCTCAGAAATACCGAAACATGTTTGATATTGTTTTTCTTTCTTCACAGACACTGGAATCGACATCGATTTAAGCCTGGAATCAATGCGTTCTTTGATGAACTTCGTTCATGTATCCTTTACGAAAGAAAAAAGAAAGAATAGACTCATTCATATTTATTTATGTCTCGTTGTTTATTGAAGAAAATCCTGAGATAAACAAAATCCTGCACAATCACAGGGAAATACGTTTTATAGGGTTCACTATCGACCTCTACCCACTCCCATTCTCTCTCTCCCTTCTTTCTTTCCCTTCCTCTCACTCTCCATCTATCACCCACTATCTCACCACTCCCCCCCCCTCTCTCTCTCTCTCTCTCTCTCTCTCTCTCTCTCTCTCTCTCTCTAATCACGTTAAAATAAGAATGTATAAGTAAAAATTTAGGTTTCGTTCGGTTGTTTTGTTTTACGGCATATCAACCCTTTTTTCATGTTATTTAATGCTGAATCAGTTCATTTTGGTAAAATGTGATTGGTTTTGTTTTATGGCATATCAACTCTTTTCAGATTATTTAATGCTGAATCCGGTCATTTTGGTGAAGGTTTTTATGCTTCAAGTTCTTTATATGTTTAGGCATTTATTCATGGGGTTTGGTTGAGTGAAAGGGGAGAGGAGAGAGAGAGAGAGAGAGAGAGAGAGAGAAAGGGGGGGAAGAGGGGAGGGAAATTGTTGTTTTTTGTTTGGGATTTTGCAGAACATGGTTGGGTTTTGCAAAGAAAAAACAATAAAACATCAATGTTTGGTGCATTTTTAGTCAGGAAGTCAATAACTTCGGACAGCCTGATTTGGTAGCGCCAGCAGGTTCTATTTGACCCATAGATTGGGCCCTTACAGATACTACCATTTCGAGCCAGAGTGGACCTGGGAGCAATGGCAACTAAGGGGCAACCCCACATTCCCCACAGCTCCTAAATAGAGGCCTCACCACTGGATGTCTTTTAAGGTCATATCCAGGACCTCTCAAAGAGAAGGTAAAGCCTGGGAGGATAACCCAGGACCAGTAAAACTTTAAAACAATAATATGTTCAACATGTGCGTCAATTTTATCTACGCGTTTTGTTAATGGAAATGCAATTTCAAATTTGAGTATGACAGACCGACTGTATGACATGCAGACTGAATGACAGACTGTTGGACAGACAGCGTTTCTCATCCAACCCAGTGGGTGGATCAAAACTATTATTTCAAACTTGCGAAAATACATTTTTATATGATACTCGTGTTATGCGTAGACAAATCTCGTAATAAATGAACAGTTAATAATTATCTACGGGGCAAAATATAGAAAAATCATGATAGTATGAAAATATATTTATGGCAAACAAAATACAAAGAAAAAGTTTATGTTTTCTTCTCCTTTAACTGGAAATGAGACAGAAATGGTTCTTCTATGGGCTCCAAATTCATTTCGATGATACACGATTATTTCTCATTGACTCCCGATATCGATCCTATTGATTTGTTACGAGCAGAGGTTCTTAATAAATGAATAAATAATAAGCATCTACGGAGCGCAAATATGGAAAAGTTCACAAATCGAAAAATGAGACTCAGATATGATTCGAACTTGCAAAACATATTTATGAGTCAAGTATTTTTGTTGTCTGATTCTAAATTTGTGGTTATTAAATCTGATTCTAAAAGCTTATTTTGTTTCACCTATGTATATGTTATTTGGACATTTTGTAGAAAAGATGTAATATATAACATTGCGGTTATCACGGATAAGATGCGGTTACAACAGCAACAGCAGCCGCCATTGACGATGTTTGAAATATCTGCTGGGCTGCTAAACTGGGCGCTGATTGGAACAATTTCGATTCTTAGTTACTGAATCCGAAACAATTCCTCATGTGAGCAAAGCACTAGTCCCGACGGTTATTTAAGGGGGTGATTTGCATTGTTCTCTCTCTTTGGCTGCAAGCAGCCTCCTACTGTGTAATCAATTCACGTTGCAGTGTTCGAACACCAAACTTCGCTTTTGGGACGCACACCAAAACCCGCCGAGCCACGACAAGAAAGCTTCAATGTCCAAGATGGCTGACCTGCCGCACGTGAACTGATTCCCAATATCACATTTACTTACAAACCACATGCGAACTTGTCCTTCATCTAAACTAACACCTTCTGTGTATGTGCGTGCTTTCTCCTTAGAACATTCTCCTGTACTATTCTCTGTTCCCTACAAACAGGACATTTATTTTACATAGTATGGACTCTCAAACCTTTTCCTCGTCCAACGTCATGGACTTATACTCAATTACTAACATCCTTTCTATAATCACATCTTAAACGAAGATAACCAATCAAGTTGATATAAATGTTAGTATTCATCCTATTTCTTCAATATCAAGACTTGATAATAAATGTGGGGGATCTCATGTTATTTTAAAATTTACAAGTGATACGATCTTTTGGAGAAAAAAGGATATAAAACAATAAAGAGGACAGAAGAAAGGGAAAAGAAAAATGGAGAAGTTGACGGAAATGACACGGATATTTTCAGTGGGCGGGGATGAGAACGAATTTGTTTTTAATATTCCAATTTCAAATGTCAACAATGCTTCAAAAGAGAAGGATCTTCAATTTCTTCTGCCACGTGCGACCGTTCTCTCAACTAGAGACAGTCGTAAAAACATACCTCGGATATTCAACAACCGGAAATGGGGACTTGAAATAAAATATGAACAACACCAATTTTCCCCGAAGAGAGCGTTTATCGCCGAAAACATTATGATGAATTTTTAAAAATATTTGAATTGTATGGCTTCTTTGTTTTTAATATTGAATTATTATGTGTTTTTCTTAACTCACAAAGCGTTATCACTACGGATTGATCGACTTAAATTGTGCCAGGAAAATCTATGCAACTCTCACAAATTGGCTGGTAAGTGTACATTTAAAAGTTCTCACACAGGACATCATCAGTGAATGCTCACTGATAATAACCGATGGTGTTCCCTGGAGTCTGGGTGACAACAAGTTTCCCCAAATTTCCAATACTCTTCACCTCTTCGATAATTATTACAAATAATTTTGTGTTATCGCAACAGCCGATTACCATTGATTTCTCACTGGCAACGACCATTAGTCTTCTTTTGGATTTAGGTGGCAATAATCATCCCCAAAGGTCCAGTACTCTCCGCACTCTTCCAGTGGAGGTCTGCTTAGTGTTATACACTCTTGCTCTTTCCATCCTCCTTGACCCTTCACAGCTATTTTTTGTGGTATCAGCCGAGGCTGGTGCCATTGTTTGTGGAGGGGGAGGGACACAGTTTATAATATTTGTGTAGTTTAAGTTCCCTTGCTTTCATGTGGTGATTAGTGTTTGGAGTTCATGTGGGTTGGTTTCCGCGTTTGAGGATTTTCTTTAATAATTGTTGTTGTTGTTGTTGTTGAGAGAGAGTGACATAGTTTAATGGCTAAAGGCGTGCCACGTTCGAGGTCTGTCGGGGCGACTAAATTACTTTCTTCAATATCATTGAGAAAGGTATGATACAATATATCTTAGCCCCCCCCCCCCCCAGTTATGGATTTACTAGTCGGGTAGAAGACTACTCCATCAAGCTTTGTTTGCAGAACTAGTCTCGGAGATGGTTTCATGAGAAGTGCGGTCGAGGGTTGCACAACACATGTTTCACTATAGTATAGGAAAATAATGATGTGAATACTTTTCTGAACAATTAAAATAAATCAGTAAATTTTAGACAGAAATGTAAAATTACAAATGTAAATAATGATAAATAATTTACAAAATATTTTTTTAATTAATAAATCAATAAAATGCTTACGTAGAAGAGTAGCAATAGTGGTTGAAACAGTAAAACTGTGTTTATTATTTAATCTGATATATGCGCTGGTTCTTCCATTAATTCTAATTTTATTGTAAAATTTACTGCATTTAACACTTCCAAGGCTTTTAACGTGTTATTGATTTCGATAATACACAAATAATAACAACAATTGTAAATATGGCGGTAGCGCTTGATATATCCACAGCTTTTGACACGGTTTCACATGATAGTCTTCTGATGAAAATTAAGTTATACTATATTACTGGACAGATATTAAGTATAATCAGATCCTTTTTAGCCGTAGAAAAGCCCCAGATTGTCTTTGATGGCCGTACATATAAACAACATTACATTAATGCGGGTGTACCTCAGGGGTCAATTCTTGGACCATTATTATTCCTGATCTTTATAAACAACCTCCCTGATAAAATTGTGTCCGAGATTGGTATATTTGCTGATGACACCACGGACTATACCTAACATTTAGGAAAAACGAACACACGCATATCAAAGGCAGTATCCGAATCCCTAGAACATGATCTTCAGTCTGTGGTGGAATGGGGACATAAGTGGATGAAAACATTTAATGTTACTAAGACAAAGCTCCTGTTCTTTAACAATTATCAGAAACCTTTTCAATCACCGATTGCTAGGATTAATAGCAGCTGACCTTAGAGTTCGTCATTCAAACTACGAGGGCTAACATTAAAAAATAACATCTGGGCTGGTGCACTATAAATTAGTCGCTCCCTCTTAGACAAGGTCCCAAAACAGGTATCTAATCTAATAGGCTCTTCACTATCCACCAAGCTCCAGCCTCTGTTCCATCGCCGCAATATTGTATCCTTGTGCTTGTTTTACAAATACTTTAATGGAATGTGCTCCAACGAATGTGCTGCACTGGTGCCCCTTTTTACGTAAATACCCCGTCAGTCAGCAAGATCCTGTTGAGGTCCTCAAATGCAGGGGTGCTTTCTACTCTAATAGCTTCTTTCCTCATACTGCTACCCTTTGGAATTCCCTTACTGTTTCTCTGGCTGTACTAACATACAGACATTGGAATGTAAGATGAACAAGCGTCTCACAGCAAAACTCCCCATATAGGAATCCCCTACGTCTCAGTGGCATTGTGCCTTGTTTTAGGTGAACTTAAGTAAAAAAAAAATTTGCGTTATATCAACAGCCATTTACTATTGATTTCTCGCTGATAACAACCATTATCTTTCCCTAGAATGTGAGTGTGAAACGTTTCCCCAAGATTCCAATACATTCCGGGCCCTTTCAGTGGGGGGGGGGGGAGGGTCTGTAGGGTGCTCCCCTCCCCCAGTCTTTCACACTAAGTTTTTAACTGTAATTGATTTCAATGATACACAAATATTTCTAATTGACTTTTTATATCGATCCTAATGTTCTAGATTTTCGACATAAATAAATGAACAAATAATAATCATCTACGGGGCCAGAACAAATGAGATTCAGATATGATTCGAAACCGCAAAACATATTTATGAGTTCGGTATTTTTGTTGTCTCATCCGAAGTTCGTGGTTATTAAATCTGAGTCTAAAAGCTCATTACTCGAGCGACTCTGCTATCGTTAATTGGAACAGTTGTAATTTTATTCAATATATGCGCTGGTTCTTCCAATCACTTCAATTTTATTGTAAAATTGACTGCATTTAACAAATTGCGAGGTTTTAAATGTGTTATTGATTTCGATGATGCCCACATATTTCTTATTGACTTTTAATATCGATCCGGTTGATTTGTTTTCAGCAAAGATTCTTGGTCTTCGACAAAAATAGGTCCATGTCCATCGAGGTCGCTGAATTGATCAACCTACTCGAATCATTTGGTAAGTAACATTTCACATTTTTAATAATAATATGTTAGTTATATATTAACTATCTTACGTACCTGTATACGCAGGGGGACTAACATTAACCTAAACTTCAGATTATTAAAGGTTTCCAGTCATTAGAGAAATGTTTTCACAGATGCAAACGTCAATAACGTTTGAGTAACGGCAAACATAAAGGGTGTTTAAATTTATTTACATTTTAGAGCGAATTGTTAAATGTTAAAAATATATCGAGAAATGGATAGCCCAACATGTTATAAAAAAGAAAGTTCAAACCACCCTCGATATACAACACGCCCCCCAACCTCTCACCTCCCTTCACCTTCCTCTGAGATGTACACGATATGATTTTCTTGAAGGGATCATTTGCAAAGTAGCAAAGCAGTCACAATGAAAAAGACTCCCTAAAATTTTCAGTTGAGTTTTCTGTTCTTTTAATTATCTTAAATGTATTTGGCATTTTTACTAATTTCTAATCATGTTAGCAAATGTACTTGTATTTACCTTGTTTTCTTTTAAATTTAATTTTGAGTTTCAATTTTAACCCTTTTTCTCCGTAGCCTTCATTGTATAAATAGTTAACTAGTTTTTCTCAGTTGCTACCTACTGACTTTCTATTACTTTTCTGCACTAACTTGTGACAGGGAAACATCTTGAAATTTCTGTTCCCTCTGTTAAGTGTACAGTGAACTTATATATATATATATATATATATATATATATATATATATATATATATATATATATATATGCATATGTGGATGAAATTATTTTTATCTACGGGAGCTCAGAAATACCTGACTAGTACACAGGCGCAGCTATCCTCTCTCGGAGTGTTGGACCCATAGACCTTGTCAGGTGATCCAGTTAGGAAAAGAAAAACTCTGATAATAAAGCCATGCTACTAACTACTTACATCTTGGAAGCAAACTGTTGGAGGGGGAGGCGTCCGTAGCCTTGATCGACAACCTTCCTAGAGCTGGAATCTCGAACAAAGTATCCGGTTTGCAAACCTATAATTGCTTAAGGAGTAGACGGGCTGTGCCTATCGCCCAGCCTTTGCACTCCTTCTTTATCTATTAGCCAGGCGTAGAGGTACAAGCACTGAAACGCTTCTAAAGACACCTAGTGCTTGACTTTGTTTCCTGACTAGGGCAATGAACGGCGTCTCTCTTTCTCTTTATCTAGAGGAAAGTTCTTCGTCACTAAGTCTTACATGACTAGTCTGGGTCGCTCTTGTTCCGACAGGTTGGGGGTTCAGGTTAGACAGCTTGTCTGGCTGCTGTTTCTGACTGGTAGTTAGGAGCCCAAACTCTTAGGTAGCGCTAAGAAAATTTATACAGACAAAAATTTATAGAGGCAAGAAATGATTGCAAAGTACTTATAGATGAAGCAAAGAGAAGGCATACAGAGATAACAAAAAAAAAAAAACGCATTCAGTCACAGAAACTATGTACTCGTGATTTCTGGAAAATCTACGGTGGACAATCGACAATTCCTCCGCTATCAAACCAAAACGATGTTGTTTGCACGGCAACTGATAAGGCTGAACTACTGACCAAGCCTTTCGCTTTAAACTCCACTTTGAACTCGGCAAACCGCCTCCTCTCTAAATTCCCATTGCGGACTTAAGCCACACTTGAGAACCTGGTCATCACTCCATCTCAGGTGAAACTCATCATAAAAACCTTCACACCTCCAAAGCCTGTGGGCCTGATCTTATACAAATAATAGTAATAAAGAAATGCTCTGCTGAGTTGGCCCATGCCTTCTCCAAACTATACAACAAATGTCTTACTGAATCTTGTTTTCCTGATAGTTGGACAATTGCCTCTATGGTACCAGTCTTCAAGAATTCTGGAGATAGAACTGATACTCTAAACTACCGTCCAATCAGTCTACTCCTGATCTTTGCTAAAATCTTTGAATCATTAATCAATCTAAGTATAGTCCTGCACCTATCTAATGCTAAACTTCTTTCTGAACATCAATACGGATTTAGACGAGTACGGTCTACCGCAGACATCCTAACGGTCATGGCTGAACGCATATATCATACACTCGACAAGGCAAGTGAAGCTAGGGATGGTAGCGCTTGATATATCCAATGCCTTTGACAAGGTCTGGCATCAAAAGCTTCTGAAACTGCACTCATATGGTATTACTGGGCAAATATTTAAGATAATTAAATCCTTCCTAACAAAACGAAAGATCCAGGTTGTCCTCGATGGCCATTCATTTAAGCAATATGACATAAATGCTGGTGTACCCCAGGGATCCATCCTTGGACCTCTACTGTTCCTGATTTTCATAAATTACCTCCCTGATGTAATTGAGACTGAGATAGGAATATTTGCTGACGACACCACGCTCTACTCTCGTCATGTGGGCAAAACCGACGCACACATATCTGAGGCAATGGATGAATCCTTAGAAAATGACCTCCAGTCTGGAGGGGATTAGGGTTAAAAATGGATGGTAAATTTTAATGCCGCAAAGACAGTCTCTCCCTCTTAGACAAGGTCCAAAAAAGAGTCGCCAACTTAATAACTTCTTCACTATTCACCAAGCTCCAGCCTCTATACCACCGCCGCAATGTTGCTTCCTTGTGCCTGTTTTACAAGTACTTCAATGGATTGTGCTCTGATGAACTTGCTGCTCTGGTGCCCCCACGACGCAAATTCTCTAGACCAACCCGACAATCTGCCAAATCCCATCCATTCACTGTGGAGGTCCCTGGATGCCGAAGAGCTTTCTACTCCAAAAGCTTATTTCCTCGTGCTTCTGGACTCTGGAACTCCCTCCCTGCTCCCTGTTTTCCTGACGGTACTGACATGCAGAAATTTAAAACTAATGTAAACAGACATCTCGTTGCACAGCTCCCAATGTAGGTTGACCCCTCCCCTAAACAACTCTCACCCTTTTTTTTCAGTAGCCTCTTACGTCTACAGTGGCGGTCTGCCTTGTTTGGGGGTGAACTATGTTTAAAACAAATCGAGACTAATAACGCGATCGTTCTGCTTGTTCACGACCGGATTCACCGCGAGTGTTTCCTCATAGCTTTTATTATTATTTATACAACGAAAATGGTTGTCACACGAATGACAATAAAACCATTGAACAGGTATTTATTCAAGTTACCTTTGGTATAGTTTGGCAAAGTTAGGTGTGAAGAAAGAATGTAGTAAGAACGTGTTGTTGCATTGAAAGTTCGATAATAAATAAGACAACACGGTGGTATATTTCCAAGAGTGTGTATGTGACAGAAGTACAGAATTGTATGTGACAGAAGTACAGAATAGTATGTGACAGAAGTACAGAATAGTATGTGACAGAAGTACAGAATAGTATGTGACAGAAGTACAGAATTGTATGTGACAGAAGTACAGAATTGTATGTGACAGAAGTACAGAATTGTATGTGACAGAAGTACAGAATTGTATGTGACAGAAGTACAGAATAGTATGTTACAGAAGTACAGAATAGTATGTGACAGAAGTACAGAATTGTATGTGACAGAAGTACAGAATAGTATGTGACAGAAGTACAGAATAGTATGTGACAGAAGTACAGAATAGTATGTGACAGAAGTACAGAATTGTATGTGACAGAAGTACAGAATAGTATGTGACAGAAGTACAGAATTGTATGTGACAGAAGTACAGAATAGTATGTGACAGAAGTACAGAATAGTATGTGACAGAAGTACAGAATTGTATGTGACAGAAGTACAGAATAGTATGTGACAGAAGTACAGAATAGTATGTGACAGAAGTACAGAATAGTATGTGACAGAAGTACAGAATTGTATGTGACAGAAGTACAGAATTGTATGTGACAGAAGTACAGAATAGTATGTGACAGAAGTACAGAATTGTATGTGACAGAAGTACAGAATAGTATGTGACAGAAGTACAGAATAGTATGTTACAGAAGTACAGAATTGTATGTGACAGAAGTACAGAATTGTATGTGACAGAAGTACAGAATAGTATGTGACAGAAGTACAGAATAGTATGTGACAGAAGTACAGAATAGTATGTTACAGAAGTACAGAATAGTATGTGACAGAAGTACAGAATAGTATGTGACAGAAGTACAGAATTGTATGTGACAGAAGTACAGAATAGTATGTAACAGAAGTACAGAATAGTATGTGACAGAAGTACAGAATAGTATGTGACAGAAGTACAGAATTGTATGTGACAGAAGTACAGAATAGTATGTGACAGAAGTACAGAATAGTATGTGACAGAAGTACAGAATAGTATGTTACAGAAGTACAGAATAGTATGTTACAGAAGTACAGAATTGTATGTGACAGAAGTACAGAATTGTATGTGACAGAAGTACAGAATAGTATGTGACAGAAGTACAGAATAGTATGTTACAGAAGAACAGAATAGTATGTGACAGAAGTACAGAATAGTATGTGACAGAAGTACAGAATAGTATGTGACAGAAGAACAGAATAGTATGTGACAGAAGTACAGAATAGTATGTGACAGAAGAACAGAATAGTATGTGACTTACTGCTTTAGACATAATGTCTAGAAGAGTCCATATATTCATGAAGTAGGGTAGATCACCATCACAACATAACACATCTCTTTTAGATTTTCTTTTTAGTGTTTAAGTCCGTACGACGCGTCGGCGATAGGTTTTAGCGATCCGTTTTCTATTTTCCGTAATGTGCAAGCTCCAATGCGAGTCGTGTTTCTTGGATGAGCGGTTGTTGTTGTTGTTGTAGTTGTTGTCGTTGTTGATGTTGCTGTTGTTGTTGTTGCATTCCAATTGTAGGTTGAAGCACGTCATTGATGTCGCCCAAGGGACCCTGACTTCGTTAATCAGTCCACTATTTCTATAAGTTTTTTGTTAATGTCGCATCGGCTTGTTACATTTTGGGTTTAAAACGAGTGGAAACCATTTTCCCTAGTTGAAAAACGTCGAGTTCACACATCCATGTCAAAATCATGTTCAGTAAGAACTTGTTAACATAGGATTAGAAAACGACCACGTTGTAGTGAGCTAGGAAGCAGCCACAAATTATTGTCTTCCACAGACGAGCAGTTCTTGGAAAGAAACTTTGCTCATGGAAGCTCCGTCTAGTCTTAGGTGCGCAGAGGAAGGAAAATTATTTACTAGACGAGTTTTTGTTGTGAATGTTTTACAAGGAGGTGCATATATTGGAGCTCAGTCGAGCACTTGCCATGAAAATAACGATAGAGTAGAGAAAGACTAGTAACCTCTCTTATGTGAGAAAGAGGCTGTAGTTAAGAGAAGAAGATGCGCCCCACTAGGTTTTGAAGTCGGTTTTGTACTCTGTTAAGACAGGGAAGGATGTTCTGAGAGGCACCTTACCTAATGTGACAACAGTACCTCCCCATCTTAGGGCGTAGTTGACTAATAAACATGTAGATGATTGCGTCAGGACACAGGAGTGAGATACTTTCTGGAGCGATAGAATGATCCAACCATTTCTTCAGCGACCTAAGTAACAGATTTTGTGCAAGTTATCTATTTCAGGTCTGGAGTGAAGGTTAGTCTTCAAGGCTTATCAAGGAGAGAGCCATTCATTTTGAGTGGAGCAAAGTGAGGATCCGAGCGTTGGATGTGAAAGGAGAAAAGCTTGGTTTTAGACGTATTCAAGCCAACCAGCCACATTTTCCCCATTGCACGACGCGCTCCAGATCGGAAGATCGAACCCAGAATTGATCCTTTAGGCACACCGACATTCATTTTATGTGCTTTGGAGTTCTGCCCATCAACGACTACTTTTTTAAACGCATCAGAGAGAAAGGGTTTGGTAGTTGAAAAGGCATTTTCAGATATTCCATAGCTAGCTTGTGAAATAAACCTATGTGTCATTCAAAGCCTTTGATATGTCAAGAGTTATTAATCAGAAACGTAGCCTCCATCAATAGATTCACTGATCCTGTGTGATATTACAGTCAGCACATCAACCGTTGATCTTGCAGAACGAAATCAATATTTCTCTTGTCACTGAGTAGATTGCTTTTGCTGAGGTGATTGATAACTTTTTTTATTTATCACAAATACAAACAACTTACTCATGACGCACAGAAGACTGATTGGTTTGTACTACGTGATGAAAGCATTTCTCCTTTAAGCAACGATTTAACAGCTTTGTAAGAATAGGAGCTAGTTCCGGTTGCAGCTCTTTAACCACTAAGATTGGAATGTTGTCAGGATCAGTTGCCTTGATAGCATCAAAGTTCTTGATAAGTTTGGTAATATCCCGGACAGATAGATGGATGTCATTCAGAGTATCTACAGTCATATGGAGAATTGCAGGAGGTAGGCGGAATTTGATACAAAGTTCTTGGAAAGAAGTTTGGCTTTAACGAATGCTGAGGAAATGACCTCTGGTCAATTAATGATGGTTGGAATAGAGATCATAGTTATGTTGTTTGTTCTTTGCCAAAACTCGTGGTCATCAAGCCTCTACGCAGACGCTCTAGATTTAATCGATTAGGCATAGGACTCTCTCGCGTTTTCCATAACCTTTTTGGGTACTCTTATAGATACGCACCATGTTTCCGTGACTTCACGTCGTCAACATTCGGGCAGGTTACGGAAACGCCCGAGAGTTGGCGAGGCGAAAACTGCCAAACGCTAAATTGAAGACTGGCAGACGATAAATTACGACGAAGAAAATCAAACTAAAATACATATAGACAAATAAAGAACGAACAAACCATAGCTAAACAACTGTTATTAATTAGATGTTTATTTTTGTTTGTGTTTCGTCATTGTTAATAAAATGCTTTTCAATAAAATATTTTTTGTTTCTGTACCGGAAAGTTTCAAAAGATGATTTTGTTTGATTTGCTAAACAAATGTTTTTTTTTTGTTGTATTTTTAAAAAAAAAACTTTTTTTACATTTTGTTTTCAAAAAAACTCAATTAGTCCTTCGGAGATTCAATGAGCTGATAGAGATTATAGAAATTCATTTGTTGTTATTGAACGCGATTAATTTCTTCCAAACGCGATTAATTTCTTCCAAACGCGATTAATTTCTTGGTTAATAGTTTCGTCGTCCGATCGTTGACGACGCGAAGTCACGGAAACATGCTGCGCCAGCTATAAGAGTACCTCTTTTTGCAGTGGTTACGGGCAGTCCTAAATGCGATTTTCGTTTCGAAATATCTATTTCGTTGAAATCAATAGAAATAGTGATTTCTATGAGAAAAAAAAACCCAACAAATTTTAGCCAGAGATGTACATGGTGGAAGAGAAAGAAATAATTGAAGTTTATCGAAAATATTTGAAACTAGCAGAGCGACCCGGCGTTGCCCGGTGAAGTAGCCATTTATTTTGATCAAATGAATTTTGATTTATTTTGATCAAATGAATTTTGATTTATTTTGATCAAATGAATTTTGATTTATTTTGATCAAATGAATTTTGATTTATTTCGCTTTCATTATATAGAAAAAAGAATAAGCTGCAAGACAAAATGTTGCCAATCGCAATTCTAACTATATTTCGAATTACAAATCTAATTGGCAAGTTTTTGGTCGACTAAAAAATTCTTTATCGATATTATCGATTTTTGTTCGTATTTCTCATTTCAGATTTGAAGGTTGGTCGCAAAGTGGCTGAAAGTTTAGTGAATCGATACGCAGGGAGAAATGGAGTAATCGATTTCGACGACTTAATCCAATGCATTTGTCGTGCCTTATCCCTTCACAGTAAGTATTTGGACTCTACCCATTCCTCTTTCGTATGTGTCTAAGTTATGTTCTTGGTAGTTATCTTTCGGGGGTGAGTTGTAAGTGACACATTAATCTCAGGTTGTATATATTTTATATATAGTTTAGAATTTATATAAACAACAGTTGAATCCTCCAATTTAGAGTAAAAGTTATCTAAATTCATAATGGCTCTTGAATTAAAAATTAGAACCATTGAGCTCTATACCTTAGTTTACATAACCATTGAATATATATATATATATATATATATATATATATATATATATATATATATATATATATATATATATATATATATATTAGTAGTAAGTTTTTGAAAGGCTGTGGGCAATGCAATTCCGGGTAAGATGCAAGTTGAAAGGAAAGGAACAAAAACAATAACAATAAATCGAATACGATATAAGACTTACTATTTATTTTTCCTTTTCTTTTTTGTTTTCTTACATAACAGCAAGAGTGTTTTAGCTGTTCGTGTGATGTCCGGGTGATTAAAAATCACTATTTGATATTTCGGGAAAAGACATCCCTTTGTCAAAAATAATTAGACCAGAAGAAGAATATTTTTTTTCTTCTCCGACTGTGTAGAGAATAATACAAAACAAAATGGCTGCCAGATATAGACCGCAGCAAATAAAGCAGTTTCACAGGGAATATAAATTAAATTAAGTTTTATTTTAATATTATGTTAAATATATGATTTGGTGTTTAAAATATTTGTGTAATGTTGGTTAGGTGTATGGTGTTCGATAAACTGTTAGTTTTGATAATATATATATATAATTTTTTTTTTTTATATTTGAATATTTACTTTGTTTTATCTTCGTATTTTTATTTTGTTTATCTTTCTATCGTAATTTATAAATTTTAATATAAAGTAAAGTAATTAGTCTCATATTTTAAATATTCTAGATCTATCTACTTATCGATTTCGATTATCATCTATTAAAGAAGTGTTATTAATTACTAATTGTGAGTTTCGTCAAATTAGATTAACGAATTAACTTATTAACTTGATATATTTACTATAAGATAAAGGGGAGTAACTCTGGATTTAAAAAAAAATTTTTTTATAATTAATTTTTATTTATTTTTTTATTTTTTTAATTTTTTTTTTTAGGTGGAGATCTGTATAACAATATTAGTATATATATACAACATATATACACATAATGCATATATACATATATATATACATATCTATGTATTGTTGTTTGTTTAATTGTTTATCTATATATATTCATCAATTTCTTTACATATTTGTTTTTTTTTTGTTGTTTTTTTTGTTTTTTTTAATTTATTTATTTATTTATTTTTATTATTATTATTTACTTGTTTAATTTATTTTATGAATTATTTATTTAATATTTGCATGTTATTTGTATACATTCTATATGTGTTTGGATTTATTAATTAATAATGCTAGGTTATGGGGTGACTTATTTTGGTGGGTTAGAAGAGTATGTTGAATATGGTTTTTGTTTTGTGGTTGAAAGTGTGTAAGGATGGAAGTTCATATGGGGAGGGGCCTGTTTGATTGTTTGGGTGTGTGGTGAGTTTATTATAGGAGGTGAGTAATGAGTGAAGTGGTGGAAACGGACTCTGTTAAGTGTTAGATATGGGGGTTGGTTGGTGGATGGGGGTAGATATTATAGAATGAATGGTGAGTAGAGCTCGTGACGTTGATTGAGTGAGAGGTTTAATCTGGAGATGAGGATTGATTCTGTGATTCTAAGGTCACCAATGTTTCTGACAGACGCTAAGATGGAGACGTGAATATCGCGCTGAGTGTTTGAGCAAATCTCTATGTGTTTGTGGAAAGAGGATATACGGGTATTCAAGTGCTCCTTTATGCGCAAGTGTAGCGGTCTTGTAGTGTTGCCGATGTAAAATTTTTTGCATTTATTGCACTGTAGTTTGTAAACACAGTTAGTGCGATGGCACAGACCTGTGTTGGGGATAGGGCAATTGGCCAGGGAGCAGGGTTCGGGTGTGTGGTTAGTGTGTTTATTAGATAGATGTTGGCGTAAGGTGGTGCCAGTATGTGTTAGTTGTATGTTAAGGTTTTCCTTATGTATTGCCTTGCGGATGGAGGTGGTGATCTTATCGCTGAAGAAAGGGAGTTTTAAGAAGCATGTGTTAGCGAGGGTGCGGTGTCTACGTGTTTTGGCCTTATTTAGGTGGGTTATGGTGGGGGCGGGGTAGCCATTATTTTGGAGGGTTTGGTGGAAGTTTTTAGTGTGTGATACTTTACCTTTCAGCAGCACACTTTCAAACAAATCTCCGGCCTCCCCATGGGTTCTAGCCTTTCCGGTCTCTTAGCCATCACCTACATGAACCGGTTAGAGCAACGAGCACTTAACTCGTGCCTCTCCTATATATTCTTCTCCAGATATATAGATGACATTCTAATCCTTACATCCTCTCAAGACGAAGCCACACAAATATTCAACACATTCAACAACACTGACCCCCACATACAATTCACCATAGAACACCCAAACGAGTCCGGCTCACTCTCTCTCCTTGATTTCACTGAAGATGGCTCTATACACACTAACTTCTATAGGAAACCTGCCTGCAAAAACCTTATCATACACTATAAGTCTGCCCTGCCCACAAAAGCCAAATTAAGTTATGCCCATAATGAAATCACCCGAATACAAAATAAATGCTCTTCTGCTGCTGACAAAATATCACACACTAAAAACTTCCACCAAACCCTCCAAAATAATGGCTACCCCGCTCCCACCATAACCCACCTAAATAAGCCCAAAACACGTAGACACCGCACCCTCGCTAACACATGCTTCTTAAAACTCCCTTTCTTCAGCGATAAGATCACCACCTCCATCCGCAAGGCAATACATAAGGAAAACCTTAACATACAACTAACACATACTGGCACCTCCTTACGCCAACATCTATCTAATAAACACACTAACCACACACCCGAACCCTGCTTCCTGGCCAATTGCCCTATCCCCAACACAGGTCTGTGCCATCGCACTAACTGTGTTTACAAACTACAGTGCAATAAATGCAAAAGATTTTACATCGGCAACACTACAAGACCGCTACACTTGCGCATAAAGGAGCACTTGAATACCCGTATATCCTCTTTCCACAAACACATAGAGATTTGCTCAAACACTCAGCGCGATATTCACGTCTCCATCTTAGCGTCTGTCAGAAACATTGGTGACCTTAGAATCACAGAATCAATCCTCATCTCCAGATTAAACCTCTCACTCAATCAACGTCACGAGCTCTACTCACCATTCATTCTATAATATCTACCCCCATCCACCAACCAACCCCCATATCTAACACTTAACAGAGTCCGTTTCCACCACTTCACTCATTACTCACCTCCTATAATAAACTCACCACACACCCAAACAATCAAACAGGCCCCTCCCCATATGAACTTCCACCCTTACACACTTTCAACCACAAACCAAAAACCATATTCAACATACTCTTCTAACCCACCAAAATAAGTCACCCCATAACCTAGCATTATTAATTAATAAATCCAAACACATATAGAATGTATACAAATAACATGCAAATATTAAATAAATAATTCATAAAATAAATTAAACAAGTAAATAATAATAATAAAAATAAATAAATAAATAAAAAAAACAAAACAAAAAAAAACAAAAAAAACAAACAAATATGTAAAGAAATTGATGAATATATATAGATAAACAATTAAACAAACAATAATACATAGATATGTATATATATATGTATATATGCATTATGTGTATATATGTTGTATATATATACTAATATTGTTATACAGATCTCCACCTAAAAAAAATAAAATAAAAAAATAAAAAAATAAATAAAAATTAATTATTAAAAAAATATTTTAAAAATCCAGAGTTACTCCCCTTTATCTTATAGTAAATATATCAAGTTAATAAGTTAATTCGTTAATCTAATTTGACGAAACTCACAATTAGTAATTAATAACACTTCTTTAATAGATGATAATCGAAATCGATCAGTAGATAGATCTAGAATATTTAAAATATGAGACTAATTACTTTACTTTATATTAAAATTCTTAAATTACGATAGAAAGATAAACAAAATAAAAATACGAAGATAAAACAAAGTAAATATTCAAATATAAAAAAAAAAAAATTATATATATATATTATCAAAACTAACAGTTTATCGAACACCATACACCTAACCAACATTACACAAATATTTTAAACACCAAATCATATATTTAACATAATATTAAAATAAAACTTAATTTAATTTATACCCTGTGAAACTGCTTTATTTGCTGCGGTCTATATCTGGCAGCCATTTTGTTTTGTATTATTCTCTACACAGTCGGAGAAGAAAAAAATATTCTTCTTCTGGTCTAATTATTTTTGACAAAGGGATGTCTTTTCCCGAAATATCAAATAGTGATTTTTAATCACCCGGACATCACACGAACAGCTAAAACACTCTTGCTGTTATGTAAGAAAAAAAAAAGAAAAGGAAAAATAAATAGTAAGTCTTATATCGTATTCGATTTATTGTTATTGTTTTTGTTCCTTTCCTTTCAACTTGCATCTTACCCGGAATTGCATTGCCCACATCCTTTCAAAAACTTACTACTACTATACCCAGCAATGCTTCAAGCAAACTACCATTCTCTACTATATATATATATATATATATATATATATATATATATATATATATATATATATAGTTATGAGATTATACATACACTATTATCTATGGTAAATAATACTTTAGTTCCTAAGTAAAAGGGGGGCTTGCACATATGTTCAATGTGTTCCGTTGGCCACACATTGGTTTCAGGTGAAATTGTTTGAATGGGGAGTGAGTTTGCAAAGCCAGTTAAATTACGACATCTTTGAAACTCGATCAATCTCATTGCTTATTGTGTCCGTGACATACTTATATCGCAATAAATTCTAGATGTCTTCATATCTGAAATACAGAATGACAATTAGAATAAAAGATCGATTTTTCAAATTAAATCATATGTAAGTTATTTCTATCACCGCTTTATCTTCCCCTCCACTCTCTCTCTCTCTCTCTCTCTCTCTCTCTCTCTATATATATATATATATATATATATATATTTACTGTTATGAGGATCTCTTTACTTCTATCATCGCTTTCTGTCCTCCTCTCTCCTTCACTCTCTCTCTCCCCTCCTTCTTCTCTCTCTCTCTCATATATATATATATATATATATATATATATATATATATATATATATATATATATAGTTACGGCCGAAATTCATATCTACGTATGTATGTTTTTGGCATAACTTCGAGATTATGTTCGATATAGTACATAGGTCAGACAATTCTTTCTCTCCGGATGATGGGCCATTGAAAGAAATACTGATCAACATTGTTTATTATAAACGTCTAACACTTACAATGTTTTGAACTCTTATTTCTACGTATCAGATAAACATTAATCCTGTGACATGACCACAGATAAAATAAGTCTGGGGCTGGTGTTACCACAGACACCAATAACACCATGATAACATGATAGCAAACACATGTAAAAGCCGTGGGTCTCATACGGAAGATCTTAGTGTCATGACCGGTAGGGACTTCATTTATAGACAACATGGAGGACTCTGTCAGTATTCTGCGAATGTTTGACTTTTTATTTCAGATAACGAAATGCAGGTTAATAAATAGGATCAGCAAAAAATCAAAACCTAATAAATTAACCACAAAGGAATTTAGACGATTAATGGAGAACTATTACAAAAGCATTCCTGACACATATAGAACATAATCCCAAAGTTATGCTGCCATCGATGCTTGAACCTAAACGACGTCTAAATTAAGTTTCTTCTCTCTACAGGAAGCTACACCATTATTCGTTGGACCGGCAACATTATTTCCATCAGCGTGGTAAGTAAATTATATATATTAATTATTTATTACTTACAGACATCGATGTTTCATGCTTACGCAATCTTCAGTGCAGGAAGCTAATTCCCGACGGTCGACGGGCGCGAACTCCGATTACAAATCGCCACTAATTCGCAGTCAAGAGACTTACCAGTTGGCCACCAGAAATTAGGTTGGAATTTAGGAGGAATTTAACTTTGTAAATACCAAATCGGCGAGTATTCACAGCAAGCGGCGAAGAGTGATCAACAACAACAACAAATCGTGTGGGATCTTGCAATGAAGCTAGTAGTACTGATTGTTATTACATTAACTCAGAGTGCCCAGTTTAAGAAAAGGGGCCTATATAATATGGAGTTATATATATATATATATATATATATATATATATATATATATATATATATATATATATATATATATATAACAGTTTTTATTATATTCCAATAATCATGGTTTGTTTTATTACTTTTATTTTTATTTTTTCACATTTCCAAAAATTTTAAATTTCTGTGAGATATATTTAACGGTCCGTTTCATTTGTCTTGTGCCAAACAACATTTGTATGTCAATATCGTCTCTGCGACACTACAAAATCATCAGAAAAAGTTCACAAATAATAAAAGAGTTCTTAGATTAGAGTGTCTTGAAAAACACCCACGCCACACATCAGTTTCATTTTAGGGTGAAAATAAACAACAAAAAAAACAAACAAAAAATCTAGAGCAAAACACTCACACGTGTGAGATCCAACTAATCCGCCATTTTGAATTTTCCCTTCAAAGCTAGTATCTCATAAAAGAATTAGTGCGAACAATTTTAAAACTTTAATTCGGTAATATTTCCTAAAATATTTAATATGTACTATAATTTATTTATAAAGTTCCAGTTTATTTGAAGATAATTTATGTTTTACTAAAGTTACATCAATGTTTATTTAAGTTGTTAGAGTGCGAAACTCATTTAATCAGATCATTATAGAGCTAGTCTCATTGTGTCAACCGTTCATTCAATCAACTAATTACACAAAATTCTGCATAGGTGTTTTTATGGAATGTATATAGTATTTATTAATAAACCATTTCTAATAATATTGAGATAAGCTTAACTTCCCAGAATTCATCACTCAAGTAGTAAGTTACTAGTTAAAATGCGAAACTAAGAGGGGGGGGAGTTATACTCACGGCGAAATATATCCTCCATATTTAGCCAGACCACGATTTCGAAACACCGAAGGGGCATTATATATTTATTTATTCATTTAATTTCTTAAAGTATTCTAAGGATTCAAAAGTAGTTATACGGGGATCTGTACCTTAAAAATGAATCTTTACTATGTTTTATTTCTAAATCGTACTATCAAGTGAATTGCTAAGACAAATATACGAATGTAAACATTAGAGTCTTACTTTAATATTTACACCTATTATTTAGTCGTTTTTCTCCCTCCTTTTAAGTATCATTATGCTTATTAATATACATTCACATATATGCTTAGTATCGATCAATAAATTCATACAACCCACACATATATACACACACACAACATATATATATATATATATATATATATATATATATATATATACACACACATACACATACGCTCACACACACATAGAAATATTTCTTCGGTATAATATGTACGATAAAAAACAAGTATTTCTTTTTCTTCTAAAAACAAAAATTAAGTGCAAATAGGTTAATGTCAAAACCCATTTCACTCTAAACAATTAACGTGACTAAAATAGGAATTAGTTCATCCTTGTTTATTTTTCTACGATGAAGCTTTTTCTTTTTAATTTTTTTTTAAATATTAGGTTGTGCGTACTCTTACACTTATCTGTCAATATGCCTACCCGCATACATACAGTAAGAGACCCGAACGCAAAAAAACCTACAATCAACATCTACAAAAACTCCACAAACAATCTCTACCGAAATGATTGTATTTCAACAGACTAAAAACTTGTGTTAAATAATATCAAAATAGTTTCCTATGATTTCCATTAAAGCAAACTTGCCATCGAAGTTCTATTGCTTAAGGTTTCAATATAAGTGAATCGGAACTATGGAGGATATATTTCGCCGTGAGTGTAACCCCCCCCCTTAGTTTCGCATTTTAATTAGTAACTTACTACTTGAGTGATGAAACCTTGCACAACCAAGAGAAAAAAAGAAAAAAAAGAAAAAGAAGAAATATTCTTCTGAAGATGGTAGATTTACCGAAAGTACTCAAGTTTATAAAAAAAAAAAATGTTTTCAAGATGAATAAATAATTTATTTTAAAAACAAATAATCTGCGTTGTGCAAGGTTTTCTAAATATTTTATAAAAAAAATATCTTTATTATTTCCACCCACCCAACGTTTCAAATTGTGTGATTTTTCAAAATATCCTTCCACGCCGACCACGTGACACACAGCCATATCGACACTTTTTTCACTTCGTCAAAACACCTAGACGGATTTTTCAACTTGGCCACGAGAATGTCTCAACCAAGAGAAAAAAAAAAGAAAAAGAAGAAATATTCTTCTGAAGATGGTAGATTTACCGAAAGTACTCAAGTTTATATAAAAAAAATGTTTTCAAGATGAATAAATAATTTATTTTAAAAACAAATAATCTGCGTTGTGCAAGGTTTTCTAAATATTTTATAAAAAAAATATCTTTATTATTTCCACCCACCCAACGTTTCAAATTGTGTGATTTTTCAAAATATCCTTCCACGCCGACCACGTGACACACAGCCATATCGACACTTTTTTCACTTCGTCAAAACACCTAGACGGATTTTTCAACTTGGCCACGAGAATGTCTCAACCAAGAGAAAAAAAGAAAAAAAAGAAAAAGAAGAAATATTCTTCTGAAGATGGTAGATTTACCGAAAGTACTCAAGTTTATAAAAAAAAAAATGTTTTTGAGATAAATAAATAATTTATTTTAAAAACAAATAATCTGCGTTGTGCAAGGTTTTCTAAATATTTTATAAAAAAAATATCTTTATTATAATAGTTTTTATTTTTATTGAATAGTGATTCGTTAGATGATAGTTTTGATATTCTCTTAGAGATACTAGGGATTATGGCTTTCTTAATGGGTCTCGGGTAATTAGAATTAGAATCTACATAAAAGAGAGTTTGGTTTGGTTTATGATATGGTTCATATGTTCTATTGTTTAGGTCTAAGCAAATGTCTAGGAAGTTAACTGTCATATGGTTTAAGTCTATTGTTACCTTAAGGTCCAACTTTTTAAAGAAATTGTGTATATCCTTCTTAGTATTATCTAACCTTCTATTGCCAGAGTTGACGAAGAATAGAGCGTCATCTCTGTATAAACCGCCCCTAAGTAGTGGTAATTCTTTATGGAGCTCCTTCAATATGTAAAGGCCTACCAAATCAGTAACCCTCGCAGAGTCCGATGATCCCATAGTCATGTCGAAGTTATTCTTTCTATTTTTTCTTGTCAATAGTTTGTTATTATACAGAATCAGAGTTCTTCTAGCTAGTTTTATAACGTCGATCTCTAGTCTGGCCGAGTGATACCTTTATTTAAATTCCTTCGGGATTGATTTAAAGTTCTTTAATCCAGAATTTAAACACGAAATTAAGTGATGATTTTCCCTTTAAAACGCCTTTAACCATTTCTCTCTTCCTTTCTCTCTCCCTTTAGAAGGCACATCATCAAACCCCAAAACAGTCGCGGCCAAATATACGAAATTCATAATGTTGACTCACGGGAATTATATAGAAACATTATTTGTATTTATTTTATTATTTTTATTTTTTATTTTTATTATTCTATTTTTTTATTTTTTATTTTTATATCTCTTTAAATCTCCACCGGTTTAAATCTCAACTGTTACTTTTCACTCCCACCTTTTTTTCAAACCTTCCTTACACTAAATTTAAATTTAAACAAACATACACAACACGCTAAGCAAATAACGCGTTCCAACGAGAGTGACACGTGACTTCACATTTCTGAAACAGATGACAACAGAAGCTGAAGAGAGCCGGGTTGCTAAGTCTTTCCGTGCTTGAAACCGATGGTACGATTGTTGTACTAATTTTTCTGTACCAATACACATATATATATATATATATGTATATATATATATATATATATATATATATATATATATATATATATAGAGAGAGAGAGAGAGCGAGAGAGACAGAGAGAGAAAAAGAGAGAGAGTAAGAGAGAGAGAGAGAACTCCAAGATAATAAGTTTTGAAGTTTACATCTAACCACACATGTTTTAACATTACACTAGGTTTCATGTTACAAAGAATTTTATGACTAAACGTGCAGAATGAATAGATGCCCGTTTTGTACGGGATTCTCTCCGTAGATCATCCTGATCTACGGAGACATCCCGAGACATCCCGAAACATCCCATTAAAACTATATTTTTAATGATTCGTCACGTTTAAGTTTGCAACAGCATTTTCATAACTAAACATTAAAATTTAAATAATGTATTTTTTTTATTATTCATCAATTTTCTTTGTTTTGTTTTATTTATTTAATTCTTCTTTTTCTTTTTATTTGCAGTTCATCAGTGAAACAATCAGGGCCTAAAAAGATGACACGTTCAGCGAATCAACAGAAGAATATAACCAGCACTTTAATCAATATTGCTTAAATTTATATATATATATATATATATATATATATATATATATATATATATATATATATATATATATATATATATCTGCATACTATTATATCCATTTCTACATGATGCGTAACGTATTTGAGGACATTTTTATACTTACATGAAAATGACTCTTACAAAGAGATAATAAAGTATTTTTTACTAGAAAACCCAGTAATATTTTTCTCAACCACGCTCCATACATAGTAGTCTAAAAGGTTGAGATCTGTGCAAGTAAGTAGTTGAATGTTAGGGAGTCATATGGTTATGATTTAAAACATGCACGTGACGAATAAATTCTAATGTTATCAGTGAGCTGTACTTACCGAATAAATTCAGGTGTTCTAATCTCATCAGTGTGTCTAAAATGTCACTTATGTTTTAATAATGGTGATACTTTTCCATTTAAAGCCTTTTACTTTTTGCGAACTTTGTAAACGTAAGATCGAGCGACTTTTCAAAATGGTTCTATGTCTAAATTGCTCTATTCAGTCTTTATGATCACGGTAATTGTGTACCTCTTCATTTGTTGTGGGATTATACGGGCTGCCATTGATAATTCTAAAATATAGAAAATATAAAGTCAAATAAGATTCTTGCTATAGTAAAAATAACGTATGTCTTCAAATAGCTTACATGCACCGTGGATATACATGTATATCCACAAGCACACACAAACATACACATACATATCTACAAGCACATACAAAGATCCACATACACACACATACACACATATCCACAAGCACACACACACATTAATATCCACAAGCACACACATACGCATACATACCCATAGGCGCACATACATATCCACAAGCATACGCACACATACACATACACATACATATCCACAGGCACACACATACACATACATATCCACAGACACACACATACACATACATATCCACAGGCACACACATACACATACATATCCACAGACACACACATACACATACATATCCACAGGCACACACATACACATACATATCCACAAGCACACGCACACACATACACATACATATCAACAAGCACACATATACACAATCACACACAAACATACACATATATCTATTATTATACTAAGGCTGAGTTACTCAACGTTGTTTCCCGGATCAATCCTAAAAACTATATTCTAAAATATTCTTCGGTGTTGGGATTGAGTTATGTTTGAAAAAATGCATTTCCTTTTTTTTTTTTAAATTAGCCGTAATTTGCAAGTAACCCTCCAAGTGACCTATTTCTTACTAATTTTCTTTCTAACACTCTCACCCCCTTCTCGCTGTATCATTTTAACCCTTTCTTTTTATTTTATACGGTGGCTATCACTCTCACTTCCGCCCCTCTCTCTCTCTCCCTCTCCACAGTAAAATGTTATTTGAATCGTCCATTACAAATAAAACGAAATATCAATACAAATTAAATACTAGAGATGTAAACAGAACAATAGAAAGAAATAGAGAAAGAAGGATATGAAAAAATACCGAGCAGAAAGTGACTAATTTGGGATGTTATCTTTTATTTAAAATAATTTAAGTGACTTTGCAGACGTGCTTTTTTTCTGATTCAAACAATGTAACCTAACTGAACGCATGATTCAACGATTTTTCTAGTATATATATATATATATATATATATATATATATATATATATATATATATATATATATATATATATATATATAGTACATGTATTGTATTAGTTTCTGTAAATGTAAATCCGTAGAAACTCAAGTGTTTATAAAAAATGCTCAATAACAAGTAGAGCTGTTTATAAGTATAAATTTTTATTTATACAAACATTATTGGTTACATATGTGCATACATGTTTCGGTTGCACTTTACCCAGAAAGTCAACCTCATCAGACCAAGAATTTTCGAGAAAAGGTCAACTAGTGAAATAGGTAATCCGATACTAATTCATAAGAAATAGAAAATACTAAATCCCAAAAAGAGTTATTTAGGATAGATAATTCTTCAAATCCATCCATTTCTCGAAAATTCTTGGTCTGATGAGGTTGACTTTCTGGGTAAAGTGCAACCGAAACATGTATGCACATATGTAACCAATAATGTTTGTATAAATAAAAATTTATATTTATATATATTTATATATATAAATAAATAAATAAATATATATATATATATATCCACAAGTGCAAACAAATATATACATACATATGCACACGCACACGCACACATACACATACATATCCATAAGCACACATACATATCCACAAGTATATATATATATATATATATATATATATATATATATATATATATATATATATAATTATTATTTTAATAATAAACATTTTTAAATATCATAATCTTCAATGTAGTGATAACTATTCACTCCAGTCTCACGATTCGAACTTCGGAACAAGAGTCAAACTGTCCATATATATATATATATATATATATATATACTAGAGGAAATGTGACCCGTTGAATTACGTATTAGGTTATGTATGTATAATTCTTTTTTTAGTTTGCAATGGAAATAGAAAAAATTCCTTTAATCCTTATTCTACAGTGCTCAATATAATAAATTAAAAAAAACATAACAGAGCTGATATATAACCACTCACCCTACGGATCCAACATTACACCGGGATTCATGATTAGGAACTGACTACAGCAAAATCGCCATCTGATAATTCCCACATGAAACCCGGTGTAATATTGGATTTGTAAGGTGAAGCGTTAGCTTAAAAATTATATATATTAATATTAAAATACTTACATACTGCTTATAACAGACATACTAATGGTGTCCTTGCTAACGCAATTCGTCGGTGTATGTTCACTTATTTGTAAGAATGTAAATGTTAAATATAAATATAAATTAACTTTGAAACAATTGTAAAAGGTCTACGTGTTTCATTGTAATCTGATTAACTATCTCTCTCACCCCCCCCCACACACGCATATATATATATAGTAAGTGAGGGTATGGTAAAAAGAAAGCAATAACGTGATCAGTGCTCGATCGCAAAAAGTGAGTGCTAAAATACAAATTATTTACTTAAAAACTGTATGTTACATATTTCAGAGACGTATGAAACCGCGGTACGTCTCTGAAATATGCAACATATAGTTTTTGAATAAATCATTTCTTTATATATACATATATATATATATTTATATAAATATATATATATATATACATATATTTATATATTACGTATGACTATACATAAGCAGGGATACCAATAATATAACAGTTAGTCACAATGTGTAATGCTTAATTTCTTATACTATTTTGATTAAATAAAACTATTTGCATTCCATACTGTGTTTTTGTGTGTTTTTATTTTTACTATTCACGATCTATATATATATCTACCCGGAGATGCCCGGAAGTATTTTATTTTTGTTGTACAGTTTGTAAACTGTGCATCATGTAGTTTTTTTTAATTATTTGTACTCACTCGGAGTTCTCACACATCGTCAGTGATTGTTCACCGACAACAACCAGTGGTATTTCCTGGAGTCTGAGTAACAACAAGCCTCCCCAGATTTCCAGTATTCTTCATCTCTTTTCGATAACGATGCGGTATCGCAACGGCCTCTTACCATTGATTTCTCGTTGGTAAGGACAATTGGTCTTCTCTGGGATTTGGGTGGCAATACGCTTCCACAAGGTCCCAGCATTCTCTCCACTTTTCCAGTGGAGGTCTGGTTTGTGCTGTCCCCCCTCGGTCTTCTCATCCTCCTCGACCTTCTACAAATATTTTGTCTGATGTCAGCCTAGGTCGGCGCCAGTTAAAAAAAAAAAAAAAAAAAAAATAATTTTATTTTAATTAATTAAAAAAAAAAAATGTTTTTTTAATTTTTAAATTTTTTTCCTTTTCGCTTTTCTTTATTTAAAAAGAAAGAAAAAAAATTAATTCTTTTTAATTAAAAACAATTTTTTGGGGGGTGGGGGTGGGGAGAGAGGGAGGATCTTATAGTGTTTCTTGTAATTTCTGTTTCTTTGGTTCATTTTTGTCTAGTGATAGCTGAGGCCGGTGTAATTTATTGGGGGAGGGGGGGGGGAAGGGAATTATGAAGTGCTGTTTCTTGCAGTTTCTGTTCCTTGGCTCTTGTTGTGGTGTTCTTCGTGTGGTTTTGTAAATTCCTTGTGACTGGTTAGCCTTTGTAGCTTATGCATGTTAGTTTCCACATTCGAGGATTTTCCTTAAGATTGCAGCTGTTTTGATCATTGCCATCCTTTGTATAGTTTTGATAGTCCCTTTGATTCCAATTTCTCCCAGTCTTTTCTCCAGGTTTTTTGGGATTGTTCCTAGTGCTCCTACGATTATTGGTATTATACTAACTTTCTTCATGCTCCATATTCCTTTCAGTTCTCTGGCTAGTTCTGTGTATTTACTTCGTTTTTCCGTGTCTTTGATCTTCACTCTGTTGTCTGCTGGAACGGCGAAGTCTACGATTTTACAAGATTTTTCCTTTTTGTCTATTATAATAACATCAGGTCTCCTTGAATGTATGAGTTGATCTGTTTGTATATCCATATCCCAGAGGATTTTGTGTTTTTCGTTTTCCAGTACTGTTTCTGGTTTATGTTTGTACCATTTGTCTGCGTAATCAGAATTCAATTGTTTGCACAGTTCCCTGTGTATTACTTTCCCAATACAATCATGTCTGTTCTTGTATTCTTTTTGAACAAGTTTGCTACATTCACTTATTATATGATTTATTGTTTCGTCTCTTTGTCCACACAGTCTGCATTTATTATTATTATTATTATTATTATTATTATTATTATTATTATTATTATTATTATTATTATTATTATTATTATTATTATTATTATTATTATTATTATTTTTTTTTTTTTTTTAACATTCGATCTGTTTTGAGTTCAATTCAATTTTAACATTCAATATTCGTTTGGAGTCAAATTCTAAAATGAGCAATGTCAGCATTTTTTTTCAAATGCGTCAATTTTAAAAAGTTCTTTTTATATTCATCATCACTATTATTTCATCTTCACCATCACTATTATTTCATCTTCATCATCACTATTGCATTCGAAAACGGTTATCTTCATTGCTATTATTTCTTCTACTTTACAACGTAACAAGATTTAAAAAGTTAAATTGAATTATCATGGGTTAATTGTTTGGTCATTAAATTATTAATTAAACAAATAAAATTATTGGATGTAAATGAGGTCATTCTTTTAATACATGAAAATTTGCTAATAATTTTTAAGCCTAGGATAACTTTCGATTCGAATGTTTAAATGTTTCCAAATTTATTTCACATTAACAAAAACAAATTCATTTTTTTAAAACCATTAACAAAATATTTTAATAACTGTCTTCTTAACGAAGAAACTGAAATGCATTATGGTGTATTTAATTTCGTACTCTTTTGCAATAGGATTTTTAAAATTTCGTTTTAATTTAAGCGATAGCATTTTTTTAATTTACATATTTGATTATTAGTAACTAAATTAAAAAATAATAATGTGTAAGTCACGTAAAAGCGAGAAACACACACGTGTCCACTCATCTAATTCGGGGGGAGGATTATCAAAGAAACGTTGAGATAAAGGGAGGTTAGGGTTAGGGTTAGGGTTAACAAGTGTGACTTCTGATACGATTCATATTAAGTTCAAATAGGAAATAAACAACAACAAACACGAAACCTACACTAGTCAACTAGGATCTGATTGTTCCTTACGCCTAAGTAACAGCCAAATACCATTAAAAACACGCGCCATTCACTCAACACTGTTTTGAATCTCTCACCCACCATTTGCCCAATTTTGCCGAAGCGAGTTTCACCTTCTCCAACTGAATACGTATTTTCAGACGATATTCGAAAATGAGAATAAGCTGGAAAGAGGTGAAGATCTCATCTTCGTAAAATTCCTTTTGACGCGTCCACCATTTTACGCCTCTCATAATTGCATGTTAACATAGAAACACATAGTGATTCTCTTTATTGTCGATGCCCAATTGCAGTAATCAGAAAGAGGTTCCAAGACAAAGTACTTTACATCCGGCATGCGGACCATGTAGCTTTCAAGCAACTTCCATGGCGGCTTTAAAAGAAGGTGGGATTCATAGTCTCGTCTTCTTCACTGCATCGAACACAAATAAGTTTTTAATCTAAGCCAACTTTGTAATTTTTTTTCCGACGCAGATGGCATTACTTGCCATCGGCAAGGTGTTAGGGTTAGGGCTATGTCTCGTAGTTATCGTGATATTTCAACCAAATCTCGGAATCTTATCACCTGGCACAAAGTTGCTGTTCGACTCAGATTGCAACAAAGAATTCTCATCTTAAGTAAAACCATGAGTCCAGGTTATAAACAATTATCAGTTGTTTAGTTTTGGAGGAGAGATTACAAATAGTACTCGTTTTCTGAGATTGAATAGCAGAGTTGAAAAATGAGATCCTTTATCACGGCCAAATAAAACATAAGTCCAATCAACACAATCCTTTAACTAAGAGTCCCAAAAGCCCACCTTTCCCGGATAAGCACACCGACCCAACTGACCGCCAGCCCTAAGAGAAACAAACTGCCGGTAGCATGCCCAGGGGACATCCTCTCATTCCTCCACCTCCCTCTCCCCCTCCCCTCTCCTGGAATATCTTCACTCCTGATCGGAAATCTTAGATTCTGGTCTTTCTCGGTGATCACCATTCGACCACCCAAGAACTGGCTACCTGAGATATTAACTAGAGATGATATGCAGCCAGTGTCCACTCAAGGACGGCTATCTATAGACAATCCATGAACACACAAATGTACCGTCCAGGGTGTTCTGAGTTTGACAGCCATTAAATTTGGCGGCTTCTGAATGAGCCATAACTACAGCAGGGAACTTCAAACATTATTCTCTCAAGTAAACAAATAGAATACCGGGTGGCTCAAAATACAAAATCAAATTCTTCTGTTCTTTGGGAAAACATCTATCACCTGCATCATCTGTTATTCGCATGCACCACTAAAATAGCAACCCACACATCCCACACAAAGAAATTATGCACTCTGCATACACACAAAGAACGGACAGAAAAAATGCTGCATTTATCCATGGCAATGCATGCATGTTATGATAGAACAATTTGTGACCAATCTCCTCCACCTGCAAATGCCTACTCTGGTACTTTGCTGTTAATGTAGCCACGTTAACAAGGCGTGTTATTTGATGACGTGATATTTCGTTCTGCTGCTAACTTTTGGCAGGTTGTTCTAATCAACAATTGTTTTATTTTTGATATTTTTTGTTTTTCCCGGCAAGGTGGTTCGACTTCAATCAACGATTATTTTATTTTTGACAATCGATCATGTTATCTTGTTTTCTTCCAAGTTCTGTCACATCCCTTTTCAGAACACCTGACCTGAATATTTTACACAATTTAGTGGATACTAGTACAGGTGAAAACGCCCGTTAAGCTGTCACTGGAATAGATGAGAGGACAAGGACAACTATAAAATCTCAAAAGATCAAGGAATGGACATCATGAAATAAAAAAATACCAGCCAGGTGCGTGTCCGTACCAAGTACAACTACTTCTGGGAAATCTTTTCAGTGAAAATCAGAACCAATGGAGATTGTGAAATTAAAAAATACCATCGCTGAGAAATGAAAAAAAATTAAACCAAACCACCCAACCAATTCCAGCTCCTCCGTCACCAAAAGCGTCCAAACCCAGCCCCCTTCAACATATCAAGTCATCCCCCCTGCTGTCGGCCCTATGTCGAAAGAGAAAATGCCCCCTGAAAAGTTCAGCATCCTCTTAAAGTCTCCCCTCTTCGTCTCCACTCAAAATACTCCCAAATACATACCACTTTCCCCCATGAAAATGTTAAAAGTCTCTTATCCTTCCTTTTTCTGAAAACACTCATATGCCAAAGTAATCACCTCTCTCTCCCCATGAAAATCTATATACCCCCTTTATCCGCACCTAGCCAGAAAAGGCAGAGAAGACCTTTCTATCGATAGGAGTAGAAAAAGGCAAACTTTTCTCCTTTGAAAATACAATTGCGTCAGAGAAACAAGAGGAGAGGATAAAAAAATTATACAAGGTATAATGGTCTGAAAAAATGTTAAGTTTAGAGAGTGAAGGGAAAACACTCTGAGGCGAAAAGATTACTCACCGTGGTGCGCCCGAAGAATCGAAAGGTATTTTGAGAATGTTAGAGGAGAAAAATTCTGTATTTAATACAAGCCATTTTTTAGCGATATTTGAATATAACCATTTTTAAAGCTTAAGTAATTGCCATGATTTTGATTAACCCTTTCTCTGTAAAATTAAAATTTCTGTGAGACATCGGTGGCGTGTCCATGTATCATCTCATCACTATTGAGATTGGTAAAATGTCAATTGGACAGGCTATTGATGTTTTGACCCCGTCAATGTTCGCTGAGAAAATCCAACTCTAAGATTCTACAATGGCACTCATGCAAGTTAATTTAAATGTCCTGGGCCTGAGGGCCGATTCTCGTAAATTTCGGGTTTGTCGGGACCTTCAATGCCCCGAAGTGTGTTGGTGCTGTATGCAGCAGACCCACTTTATTCAAGGTGATTATATGGGTGTGATGGCTAAGGATTTTATTGTTTATTCAGCATACTTTGAGGATCACTCGACGGGGCTCTCTTAGCTAGTAAGGTACTCTTTACGTGTTGTCGGTTGAAGGAAGACTCTGCGTTCGGAATGTTATCATAAAGTATAAAGTGTTTCGACTTAGCGGCCGCAGTGAGAAGATCTAGCTGTTCGTGAATTCTTCTTGATAGATTCTGTTAGCGGGAGACTTGAACGCAATCTTTGATCCCGATTTAGATCGCAGAGATAATGGCAATAAGGACATTAAGCCAAATCAGCATTTTGTGGCGTTTCATGAATTTATAAATAAGTTTAATCTTATTGACAAATTTCGAAATGAAAGACCCTGTGATAAAATATGGACTTGGACAGTTAGTCGCAGCCCCGGTTCGATACAGCTCTTACGTTTCTTAATTTAAAAAGAAGTCGACGTAGGACTTTAAGAATGTCCAAATTTCCACAATATAGTTTATTCGGACCATAGATTAATCCTAGTTCGAGTGAACCTAAATAGATCTAAGCCTAAAACAACCAGCTAGTGGAAGGTCAACACTTCGTTATTCAAAGTGAAGAGCTACCAGAACTAACAATAAAGCGGGAATTGACGGGAGCCATAATTGAGAAGAAGTTTTGTAGTAACCTTAAGAACGTAATTAGATCATTTTCTGCTAAATTGAATCGTCGACGCAACCTAGAATCTAAAGCAGCAAAAGTGAATCTAGTTTAAATCAGGGCTAGCACTAAAGTTATTATAATTAAGCCCTACCCCTAACCCTAACCCTAAGCCCAAGCTATCAAGAAGGATCATGCTTTAGTAATTAAGGCTAAATTTAAAAAAATACCTCAAGAAGCAATAAAGATTGCTGTAGAATTGCTTGTAGAGGAATGCTGAAGGCCTTCTCATGTCATGTTGCCGGGTAGACGTTTTGTGGCTACAAACGAGGGTATCTTGGAGGTATTTCGTTTTTTGTATCATGATCTTTTTACCCGGGAGTCCTTTTTGTCTTTAGCGTATTTCGATGAATATTTAGCTGATCTTGCTCGTCTTGAGGCGAAAGTGGTATAGAAGAAGATGAAGTATTGAAACAGGTCGGATTGGATAAGTCTTCTGGGATATATGATATGCCCTCCAAAGTGTATTTGAGGCTATCGTCCTTTCTTGCCTTTGTTTTTATTCCTAATTTAGGAACGAGTCTCTACCTCAGTATTTTATGAAACCGCTTTGCAAGAGAAAAACTGGTGAGGTGGAACAAGCAACTTTCGCTCTTTAACTATGTTAAATTCAGAATTAAAGATTTTGGCAAGGATGTTAGAAAATCTTGTCTGATTAGCCCCGAAAAGACTTGCGCTGTGAAGTGTAGGACTATTCAGCATAATTTGCACGTAATTTGCTGAATCATTGAGAAAGTCGACACCAAAGCTGATTAATTTGAATCAGTGTAAAGAATTCGATACGGCGAACAATCACTGCTTGGAGGTTGTCTTGTCTTCGACCGGGTTTGACCCACAGTTTCAATCATGTATATGCCTCTTATATGCTAACCCATGTGCGCTGGTAGAGATGAACGGTTTGAGGTGGAGGCCTTTCAATTTGTCCAGATCAATTCGTCAGAGATTTCTGCTTTCTATGTGCTCCCATTTGAACTTTTACTTCACAGGCTTCAGGTGAATCCGGTCCAATGCGGAATTACTTTGACAGGTGCTTGCATTAAAGGACTCTGTGTATACCGACGACGTTACTTTACTTGTTACTAACGATATTAGAGTCGTCGACAGAGAAATCAGAATGTATGAAACTGTAATAGGGGCCAAAATTAACTGTGACAAGTCTGTGGGTTTGCGCATTGGTGCCTGGAAGAGTGCATCTCTACAGGGACCCTTTAGTTGAATTGATGGACCTTGCAAGATACTCGGAATCAGGTACGGTCCTGAGCATCAGGTGGAGAAAATTGGTCGGAAGTATTAAAAGAGGTTACGGCCACAGCAGGGCTGTGGTCCAGTAGAATCTTTCATGAATGGGGGGCGGAAGTGTGTTGTTCACACATCTACCCAATCATCTTATATCATATTTTAGTACTACCCGTGAATTTTCAGCGGGAACTATTCAAGTTCCTGTGGCTTAATAAGGGTCCTACAGCCGTTGCGAGATCATCTATCGACATGTGTCTGAAGGTGGTCAAGTTGTACCATACGTTGAGATTCATGTACACACGTTACAGTTATTTTACTTGAATCGAATGTGTACACCTGGTGGCTTCTCGAACGAAGACACTAAATAAGGCTTAAAAAAACGTGCACTTAGATGAGTGAGAGACATGCAAACTACCCGGAGGTGATTGTTTCTTTTGCCGGGTGAATGAAAGCCTCTCTGACACCCGGCTGTTTGCCCAGAGGGGTAGCAATGCTTAATTTGGCTGTGGACACCTGGGTTAGGATGATTTGATAATCTCTGGCCTCAGTGGTTATTAGAAATGTTCTCTGGATCGGTAAATGACTTTATTCATCTAGTTTGGCGGAGTCGCCTATTTGTGTTCGGTTTCGTGATGATGACGAGATGCTGCACCATGCTATTGTGCATTGCTGCATCATTCAGACGTTGATCAAGTTAGTTGGAGCCTTCATTTTCCGCATGTTGAACGTAGTGTGTTTGGAAATGGTTCCCCTTCCTCTCTGTTATAATTAGGCACCAAAAGATGATAGGGAGAAAAAACATATATCATGCAATTACGCGAGAAGTGAGATCTTTGCTGCTATCAGCCTTATTTGAATATTCCAACATTGCTTAAAAATTCGCATTAAGTCTGAGAAGTTGAAACTCCCTGACGCAAATTTTGGTAAAAGGTTGGTGCCAGTTGGGCGACAGTGCCGAGTGAGATGAGCTAGTATTGAATTGTATTTTGACGTGCCTTAGGCAAAGGATATTTCATTGTCTCAACAAACGTTGTCAGTTGTACCGTCTAAAGACTACACTGATTCGCCAGAAGTACAGGTCACCCTTCAATGTTTCGAATGAGGTGTGTTTAAATAAAGCATCAACGTTTGGACTGGCAAATGAGTTTATATGTAAATAAATATTAAGTGAAAAAAAGACGCAAAGTGAGGAAGCAGCCTCTATTAATCCTATACTTCTATATTTTATGTTAATATAATTCCTTATTAACTACTTTCTGTTGATGTAATTTATTCCGATTCTTTAAGGCCACAATATTGTCATTAAATAGCAGTTAATTACTTCATAAAATAATATATAACTTTGGTTTAATAACCCAAGTTATATATTATTTTTGAAGTAATTAACTGGTTTAATTATTCCATTAATTTGCAGTCAAATAGAGATATTCATTTGTTTAATTACTCCATTACAGTCAAATAGTATATTTAATAGCAGTTATATAGTAGTAAAAGAAGTCAAACAGAGTTATTCTTCTTGGTTAATTACTTCATTAAATGGCAGTCAAGTTGTATGCTTACTATATTAAAAAGCAATAATATGGAGTCATTGCCCTCGTATGATTAATAAATTACATAAACGTCAAATAGAGTTATTTCCCTTGTTTAATTATTCCATGAAATAGCAGTCGGATACAGTTAACTGTTTAATTACTCGATTAAATCGTAGTCAAACAGAGTTATTCCATTTGTTTTATTACGCATTAGCAGTAATAAATACTCCCGATCTTTGCTAAAATCTTTGAATCCTTAATCAATCTAGCGATAGTCCGGCACATAGTTAATGCTAAACTTCTTTCTGACCGCCAGTATGGATTTAGGCAAGCAAAATCTACTGCGGATATCTTAACGGTCATCTGTGAACGCATATATCATACACTGTACAAAGCAGGTGAAGCTAGGGCGATATCGCTTGCTATATCCAAAGCCTTTGACAAGGTCTGGCATAAAGGGTTTCTCCTAAAAATTCACTCATACGGTATTACTGGACAAATATGCAATATAATTAGATCCTTCCTAACCAAAAGAAAGATCCATGTTGTCCTCGATGGCCGTCAATCTAAGCAACATGACATAAATGCTAATGTACCCCAGGGATCCATCCTTGGACCTCTACTGTTCATGATTTTTATAAACGACCTCCATAATGACATTGTGTCTGAGATGGGTATATTTGCTGACGACACCATGCCACGTCATGTGGGCAAAACGGGCGCGCACATATCTGAGGCAATGGCTGAATCCTTAGAAAGTGTTCTCAAGTCTGTAATCGAATGGGGCCGTAAATGGATGGTAACATTTAATGCTGCTAAGACAAAGTAACCTCTCGTCTGTAGTGGAATGGGGTCATTAATGGATGGTATCATTTAATGCTGACAATAAACCTCTTCAACCACTGATTGCTATGGCAAGTAACACTACCTGAGAGTCCAACCATCAACCTCCTCGGCCTAACATTCACAGTAACCATTAATTGGAACAAATACATTGGAAACATTGCCAAGACTTTTCACACCTGACATTATCTTATATCTCTACAAAACCCCATCCACTTATACATGAAGTATTGTTGCTACATCTGGGCTGGTGCATCAACCACTAGTCTCTCTCTCTATATTTCTCTCTCTCTCTCTTTCTCTCTTCCTCTCTCTCTCTCTTTCTTAGATCAGGTCCAAAAAAGTCGCTAACTTAATAGGTCCCTCACTAACCACCAAGCTCTAGCACCTGTCCCATCGCCGCAATGTTGCTTCCTTGTGCTTGTTTTACAACTACTTCAATGGATTGTGCGCTGATGAACTTGCTGCTCTAGTGCCCCCTCGACGTAAATACACTAGACCAACCCGGCATTAAGCTCAGTCCCATCCATTCACTGTGGAGGTCCCCAGATGCCGGAGAGCCTTCTACTCCAATAGCTTCTTTCCTCGTGCTGCTGAACTCTGGAACTCCCTCCCTGTTCCATGTTTTCCTGACGGTACTGACATGCAGAAATTTAAAACTAATGTAAACAGACATCTCGCTGCACACCTCTCAACTTAGGATGACCCCCAAAAATTGACACCCTAATTCTCAGTACAGTGGTGGCCTTCCTTGTTTGGGGTGAACTATGATTTTTCAAAAACAGTTATTCCTCGTGTTTAATTACTCTGTTAAATAGTATTTATATAGTGTCATTACCCTGTGCTTAATTTCCCCTAAAATAATCGTTAAATAGTGTCATTACCCTTGTTTAGTTACTCCATGAAACAGCAGTTACATTTAAATATACTATTGAATAACAGTAAAATAAAGATATACACTTTGTTTAATTACTATATTGATTTAAATGGCAGTCAAATAGTTATTATATTCCTTATTACTCCTAAAATAGCAGTTAAATAGCGTTATTTCCTTCGTTTCATTACTCCGTAAATAGCCCTAAACAGAGTTATTCCCTTGTCTAATTACTCCATTTGTAACGTCTTTTATCACCCAGCAGCTGCTCTAGTGGTCGTATCCAAAAATTGTGAAGAACAAAGGCCAGTTGACAGAATTCTCGGTCGAAGCACGTGATAACACGTCCGTTTCGCCCGGGTCGCATCAGGTGTTACAACGTAAATGTCATCAGAACTAAATAGAACAATCGATTGTGTCTTTTAAATTACAATGTAAGTAAATAGTTGCACGACTTGGCTATAATTTATCTGTGGACCGAATTTATTTTTAGGATCCTTATACACGGAGGACTCAAGAACGTGACGTCAAGTCCTCACAAAACTCGCCTCTTAACTCTGAATTATTCCAAATATGAGCTCGTGCTCATGTGCGCTCACTGCACAGATCCTGATCATCCGCTCGTATAAATTCGGTGCTTGATTTCGGCACTGGCAATCATAGTGTCAATCATATCGTCTCCGCCACTGCTGTAGCAAAAGGATTTTCGTTCCAAACAAAATCACAACTCAAGTTCAAAACACGTCACGATGTTTTATTTTGATACTTAATTTCTCTGTGGAAAAAACAGACTTTCAATCAGAATAAACATCTCTTCCCACCAAACACAAACAGTCTGTCAGCTTAGGGCCCAAAAGCTTATCTAACCCTTATACAATGTACGTACTTCAGACTGCTAACACGCTTGTAAATAATAAAATGCTAAATCAATGCTTCTAATTTGTTTTTCTTGTGTTAATCACCAAACTGGATTGGCTGTTCAGTGTTGATAGGAATAAGAAGTGCAGAATTATCACCTCATATGGGGTTACCCCCTTGTTACCTATTGTTACCCCCTTGTTAACCCCTTGTTATCCCTTGTTACCCATTGTTACCCCTTGTTATCCATTGTGACCCCTTGTTACCCATTGTTACCCCCTTGTTATTCATTGTTACCCCTTGTTACCCCTTGTTATCCATTGTTACCCCTTGTTACCCATTGTTACCCCCTTGTTACCCATTGGTATCCCTTTGTTACCCTTTGTTACCCCCTTGTTAACCCCTTGTTACCCGTCGTTACCTCTTAAAAATTCCATCTATTGAATCATTAATAAAATTCACAATACTTTCTGCAATGCAACCATATTTTATATAAATAGACATGAACATTCACATTCAATTAAAAGAACATTGGAAGTTTTCTTTCCTTTTCAGGCAGAATCATCCTCGGTCATAAAAAGGGTCATAAGTGCAGTCTACTAAGATCACCCTTCTTCTATTAACAGTGGATCTAAGAGATGGATGTAATGTATGTATGTTCAGGGAATATATAGACTGGCAAAACACCGGACGTACGTTCACATGGGACATTAACCACAAAACATCGATTACTTCCGGTTAGCTTGACTCAGCGTGCTAACACGCATGTAAATATTAAAATGTTAAATCAATACTTTTACTTTGTTTTTCTTGTGAGAAACGCCACATGCTAGAAAACATGTTAAGAGACTTGATAGTTGTGGGCGTGGCAGGCGACCGCATTCGCAGGCGTTTAATATCTGAAATGAAACTGACATTTCCTTAAACCCGTGATCTAGCTCTCACTATGGAAAGTACAAACAAAAACGTTAGCGACAAAATAGCAGACTGTACAACGCACAGTCTATAACAGAAAAAAGTCAACCAAGTAAAACAGCCGACTCCACCCTGGAGATCAAAATTGAAACAAAAATTGTGTTTCAGGGAGATACCGAGGGACTGACTTCGCTTACGCACAGAGCGTTTCGGACTCTCCCGAAGAGACTCTCTCACACTTTCGACCAGCTCGGCTGTCCGCTTCTTGGGACGTGCCGAGTGGCTTGGACGGTTCTCACTGGCAGCGTTGAAGTTCTCCACGGTCCCATACTTCTCGAAGTGGTCCACCCAGTTCTGAATTCTGCTTTTGGGTGGAGCCTTTTCACATCCGAACTGATGCATGAAACTGTCCTGGGTTTTCTTAAACGAGCCTGTCTTGTAGTAAAATTTAACACAGTGTATTCTTTGTCCCAGCTCCCACTGAGGTCTTGGTGTACTCACGGTCGTTGATTCTGCCATGTCATGTAAAATAAGGGCAATCGGTGAATAAATAAAGGAGATATCACATAAAGTGTACACGGGGCCCGTCTTTTTTGAGTCACCCTGTATATACATATATATATATATACATATATATATATATATATATATATATATATATATATATATATATATATATATATATATATATATATTTATATATATACATATATATACATATATATTTATACATATATACATATATATATACATATATATATATTTATATGTGATATATATGTATAAAGTTAATACAACAAAAGATATAAGAGGCGATTAATATCTTTAATTAGTGAACATCCGGATAAAAATGAAGCTCAATATACTGGATAGAGCATTACTAGCATTAGTAAAGTGAAAGAATAAAATAAGGTGCGAATCAAATTTTATTACAATTCAAAGTTCTAGCAAAGAAAATAAAAGTCCTTAACTCATGAGTTTTCAAAGAAAATCTTCTCCTCAGAAGACCATTACCACAATGAAATTACTGCAGGTAATAAAATTAAACTTTGAAAATATATAAAAAATATATAAAATACATAAAAGTATATAAAACATCAAATATATTGGCCCAAAACACACTTTTTTGTTAAACATATACAGTTCATCCAGGTCATAAAGTTTAAAACAGTTTCAAGAAAAATGTCAAATAAGTCGATTAAAAAACAATCCAAATGGTGAAAGGTTATCCAGGCGGGAATTTTTTTTGCTATCGATGCAGTAGATGACAGTGAAAAGCGTATTCAGGGTGTATGCAAATTAATAAAACGATAGAAAAAACTAAATCATATGAAAAATTCAGAAAACTCACTCGGTGTGGAATATTATAATGACCAATTAAGGGTTCTTATGAGCTGATAGGAGTTGTGAAAACCATAACTTCCTGGTTAGATGCCAGCGCCGATAAGATCAATTCGAACGATATTAAGTTGACCTGATGTTTTCGGCCATCATTTTCTTCCGGGTCCGATTGAGTTAATCCAGTAAAAAATAATGTTCAAAGGTAATCCTCTACAGCAAAAGCTCCCGCAAGCCCTGTAGACAGCGCGACAAATCCAACAAAACAAAAAACACGGCTCCTCGGTAAGCCAACAACGCTAAAGTGGTTAAATGTCTACTAGGTCAAACGGCGTGTACAACGGATGTTCAATGTCTGGGTTAAACGGGAAAAGTCATCATATAGTGACGTATGTGTAAAATCAAGAAGACTTTATTTGAAAACGCATGAGTTAAGGACTTTTATTTTCTTTGCTTGAACTTTGAATTGTAACAACATTTGATTCGCACATTATTTATTCTTTCACTTTATCTAATGCTATATTCATGTATATGTATATATATTTATGTATATATATACATATATATATATACATATGTATATATATATTTATGTATATATATATTTATGTATATATGCATATATATATATATATATATATATATATTTATGTATATATATATGTATGTATATATATATATTTTTTTTTTATCATAGTAAACCCCAAATAAAGCAGGTCGCCACTGTAGGTGTAAGAGGCTACTGAAAAAAAAGAAAGGGGGAGTCAACCTAAATTAGGAGCTGCGTAGCGAGATGTCTGTTTACGTTAGTTTTAAATTTCTGTATGTCAGTAGCGTCAGGAAAGCAGGAAGCAGGGAGGGAGTTCCAGATTCCAGCAGCACGAGGAAAGAAGCTTTTGGAGTAGAAAGCTCTACGGCATCTGGGGACATCCACAGTGCATGGATGGGGTTTGGTAGATTGTCGGGTTGGTCTAGTGAATTTACGTCCTGGGGGTACCAGAGCAGCAAGCTCATCAGAGCACAATCCATTGAAGTACTTGTAAAACAGGCACAAGGAAGCAACATTGCGGCGATGGGACGGAGGCTGGAGCTTGGTGAATAGTGAAGGACCTATTAAGTTGGCGATTTTTTTTTGGATCTTGTCTAAGAGAGAGAGACTAGCGGATGATGCAGCAGCCCAGATGTGGCAACAATACTCCATGCATGGGCGGATGGTGGCTTTGTAGAAATATAGGATAAACTCTCAGTTAGGGTCTTATTTGCCATGACAATCTATGGTTGAAGAGGTTTCTTGTAGTTATTGAAGGAAAGTAGCTTTGTCTTTGGAGCATTAAAAGTTACCATCCATTTTTACCCCATTCCACTACAGACTGGAGGTCATTTTCTAAGGATTCAGCCATTGCCTCAGATATGTGCACGTCGGTTTTGCCGACATGACGAGAGTAGAGAGTGGTGTCGTCAGCAAATATTCCTATCTCAGTCGCAATGGCATCAGAGAGGTCATTTATGAAAATTAGGAACAGTAGAGGTCCAAGAATAGATCCCTGGGGTACACCAGCATTTATGTCATGTTGCTTAGAAGAACGGCCATCGAGGACAACCTGGATCTTTCGTTTTGTTCGGAAGGATTTAATTATATTGAATATTTGTCCAGTAATACCATATGAGTGCAGTTTTATGAGAAGCCCTCCATGCCATACCTTGTTAAAGGCCTTGGATATATCAAGAGCTACCGCCCTAGTTTCGCCTGCCTTGTCCAGTGAATGGTATATGCATTCAGAGATGACAGTTAGGATATCTGCAGTAGATCGTGTTTGTCTGAATCCGTATTGATGATCAGAAAGAAGTTCAGCATTAACTAGATGCCTGACAATCGCTAGATTGATTAATGATTCAAAGATTTTAGCAAAGATTGGGAGTAGACTGATTGGGCGATAGTTTAGAGGATCAGTTCTATCTCCAGAATTCTTGAAAACTGGTACCACAGAGGCAATTTTCCAACTATCAGGGAAATAAGATTCAGTAAGGCATTTGTTGTATAGTTTGGAGAGGACAGGGGCCAGCTCAGCAGAACATTTCTTTATTACTATTACTGGTATAAGATCAGGCCCACAGGATTTGGAGGTGTCAAGGTTTTTTTATGATGCCTCTCACTTGAGACGGAGTGATGACCAGGTTCTCAAGTGTAGTTTCAATCCGCAATGGGAATTTAGGGAGAGGGTGGTTTGTCGAGTCAAGAGTGGAGTTTTATGCGAAACGCTGAGCAAGTAGTTCAGCCTTATCAGTTGCCGTGCATACAGCATCGTTGTGATCAGATAGCGGGGGAATTGTTGATTGTCCATTGTTTATCACACTATTATACATTTTCTAGAAATCACAAGTCCATAGTTTCTGTGACTGTACGCGTTTTTTGGTTATCTCTGTATACCTCCTATTTGCTTCATCTATCACTACTTTGCAATCATTTCTTGCCTCTACAAATTTTTGTCTGTTCGCAGTTGATTTATGGCGGCCGAATTTTCGGAATGCCTTCTGCCTCTCAGCAATAGCAGCCGCACATTTTGCTGTGAACCATTGAGGAGAGTGGGGTTTGCAGGAAAATTTTCTTGTAGGGACATAAGCATCAATGCCTGCTTTGACCCATTCTGTTAGCTCATTTGCACACTGATCAGCAGGGAGTGAGAAGGTTACACCTCATGGGGCGTTGCTGATGTGATCCCGGAGGGATTCAAAATAAGCCTGTTCATAGTTTCTCGTCGTTTTATGCAACGGTTCATCAGCTTTTGGACGAGCTTTTAAGGTGATGAGTATCATTACCACAACGTGATCAGAGTTTCTGAGTGGGCTATGGGCATTCGCCACACAAGCCTCAGGTAGCGAGGTCAAAAACAAGTCGAGAAGTGAGGCTTGCTGGTCCGCGCGATCCGGAAGGCGGGTCGGAAAAGTGACAGCCTGTGAGAGGTCGTGAGCTGAGGAGAAATTAAAGGTAGAGGTCCCAGCTGCATCTGTAACGCTGGAGAATCCCAACCAGTCACGGTGGTGTGCATTAAAATCCCTGAATACATGTATTTGGGCATTTGGGTCAAGTGAGAGTGCTCTATCTATGCTTTCGGAGACAGAGTCAAGTAGTGAACAGTCCTGGATCGAAGGAGAACGATATAATAAATATAAGTAACTAACTCTGTGATGTAAGGTCAATCTAAAGCACACGTATGCTTGGTCATCTGATTCTAACCTATGTTCTCTAGTCAAACAGAGGGTGTTCCGAACATAAACTCCTAGCCCATGCATATGTTTGTCAGAGTCCTTACGGTAGAGTGAAAGGTAATCAGTCATGTCAAAGTGATGAGAGGGAATTGAGGATTGAAGCTTCGTTTCACTTAGAGCTAAGATATTCGGGGAGTTTGTCAAGAGAAAAGTTTCCACGTCGTTAATGTTGGTTCTAAGTCCCCGGATATTTGTGAATGCGAGTCTCCAGGTCGGAGGCGAAGATGTTTTTTGTTGGATGTCTGGTTTAGGTTTGCTTTATTTTGTAATTACATGTTTGTTTTGAGTTAAAGAGGGGAGAGCAAAATGGGTGCTTGTTAGGTGCCAAATAAGCTAACACAGCAAGTCCATTAGTCGTGACTTGGTCCATGGGGGTTGTGGCCTCAGGAAAGCCCACCGGGGATAACTGCAGGGTCCCTTTCCATGCGCGACATATATATTTATATATATATATGTATATATATATATATATTTATGTATATATATATATTTATGTATATATATATATATATATATATATATTTATGGATATATATATATATATATGTAAATACATATATATTTATGTATATATATATATTTATGTATATATATTATATATACTAGCAAATATATGCTCCCTCCGGTCGCATATTTTTGCTAGGCTGCCGCATCAGAAATGAAGGCTCACGCGTAAGCCAATGGAGCCCAGTCATATTTCTGTGGTGGTTAGACATTGATTTTCTGCGTTTATGACCAAGATTATTTTTAGTTGAAAATAAAGGAAAAATAATTCGATCCTACCCCGATTTTTGTTGTACCCTCGCCCATAAATAGAAAGACTTGTAGTTTAAAGAGAAAGAAAAAAAAAATTTTGTACCCCCCTCAATTTTTTTATATTACCAGTCATAGAAATATTTTTTAGTTAAGAAAAAAAAAAATTTTTTTTTGACCGCCTTCCCCAATTTTTTTATCCTCCCTCCCCCCTATACATGTAAATATTTTTAATTAAAAAGGAAAGAAAAACCTAACCCTAACTGTAACGATGGGGTCAAAGTTAGCGTGGGTCCTAAAATGAAAAAGCACCAAAAAATCAAATACAGTGAACACAGTGTGTGTGTGTGGGGGGTAGGTGTTTGTTTAATGACCTTTTTTAATTAAATAATTTGATTCTACAATCAGTTGTATAGTTTTCCAGTACAATGTGTTAGTTTATTTTGTTGACATTAAAGAAAAAAAAATCACATCTTTTTTTTAATAAATAAAACAGGTCGTGAAAAAATGATAATATTGGATATGAAAGTATTAAGAAATCATACAGTAAACACGAAAAGTTTTTTAATTCTCGGAAAGAAAAAGTTTACCTGAACTGTGTGTGTGTGTGCGTGTGCGTGTGTGCGTGTGTGCGTGTGTGCGTGCGTGCGCGCGTTTTTATATAGTAATTTTTAAATCAATTATTGTTTTAATTAAACAATTTGATTTAATAAATTTGTGTTTTAAAACATAATGGCTAAGAATAAACAAACTTAGGACGGTTTTAAAAATGGAAAACTGAGCACGGTGGATTACAGCGTTGTTGTTTACATATTAACATCGGCTGCTTAATCAGATCGCCATATTTAATTACCGGAGGGAGGGATGACACCACTGATTAAACAACTAATCGGCTGCTTAATGAGATCGCCATATTTAATTACCGGAGGGAGGGAGGACGCCACTTATTAAACAGCCAATGACTTTGCAATTTTAACAGTACTCGCATTTAAATGGTTTAGAAAACACGCCGGTTATGATGAAAATTGCTTTAATTAATTGTATGAATAATGTTTATTAATATAACCTTATCGGAAAATATTGTAAATACATATGTAAATTTGATAATAGCAGTTATAAGTGTATATTTGTAAATATGAATTTAATTGAAGGTTTAAAGGAATGACTTATGTTAATGGTAACACCCATCTGTTGTCTGAACGACTTTTGATGACAGTATATAAAGAATTTCAAAAAGATTAGTTTCAGTAAAATAGTCATACAGGAGTTTCGGCTTCAGACAACAGACAGACATATGCATAAACTCCATTATTAATAGATATTATATATATTTATTATATATGTATATATTTATTATATGTATATATATTATATATATATATATATATTGATTATGTGTATATGTATATATTTATCATCTATATATATATATAATATATATACATATATGTATATATATATTTATCATATATGTATATATATTTATTATATATATATTTATTATATATACATACATATATATTTATTATATATATATATATATTTATTACATATATATATATTATGTATATATATTTATTATATATATATGTATATTTATATCATATATATATATATATTTATTATATATATTTATTATATATATGTATATTTATATATTATATACATATATTTATTATATGTATATATTTATTATATATTACATATATATATATTTATTATATTTATTTTATATATATATATATATATTTATTATATATATATATTTAGTATATATATAGAGAGAGATATTTATTATATATATTAATTATATATATACTATATATATATGTATTTATATTAATTATATATATAACATATTCCTTATATAAATATTTATTATATATATATATATTTATTATATATATATATATTTATTTTATATATATATATATATATATATATATATATTTATATATATATTATATATTTATTTGTTTTACTTATATATATACGCTTTGAAAGGAATATATTTTGTTTCTTCATTCGCTTGTTCACAGTGTAATGGCGGAAGCTAATAAAACCGACAAGGCAACTTCTAGTTTAGGAGAAAAGAAAACAAAAACAAACAGAGGTAGGCCAAATAAATCTGCTTCCAAACTATTACAGAAGTAACTTGTAAGAAATGCACCTCAGTGTTTGGAGAGCAAGATGACGAACTGATGAAATGTGAGAGGTGTGCAAATTGGTTTTGCATTGACTGTGCAGGCATGGAACCCAGTGTCTTCGCAATAATGTTAGTAAACAATTCTTTGCATTGGTTTTGCCTTGAATGTAAAAAGCCGGCATTGACAGCTGTGAAATGTGACAAAGACATAGAAGAAAAGTGTGCCGCATATATGCAATCTATTATAAGAAGAATGGATGCTATCGAAGAGAAAATTGAAAACAAAGTAGATAGGAGTGTTGTGAAGAATTACAGGAAAGAGTGGAATTATTAGAAAAGGGTTGTAATGCTAAAATTATTGACACACATACAGACACAGTAAGTGAGGCGATAGAGGAACAGAGAGAAAGAGAAGTCCGCATGAAGAACCGTATCATCCACAATTTGCCAGGGTCGAAGGGAGCAGAGAGGGCGAGGCAAGAAGGGAAGAAGACATAGCAAAAATGACAAATCTGTTTGATACCCTAGGAGTAAAAGGAAAGGATGTAATTGAAAAGTGCTCCAGGATTGGAAAGAAAGTGAAGGACAAGGTGACTTTGGAAAACACGTCAAGAAACAAATACTCAAGAACATTAGATCACTGAAAAATAATGAAGTCTTCTGCGAAGTATTTGTCGGACCAGATCTCACAAAAATGCAGAGAAAAGAGCAGTACCACCCGAGGAAAGAACTTAACGAAAGGAGAAACAAAGGCGAGAAGGATATTTTTATCAACAGAGGGAAAATTGTCTATGCCAGAGAAAGGGCACTGCAATACAAGGGTGGGGCCATCATCCAAGCCAAAAGACAATAAACAGAAACATTTCCCCCATGTGAATGGATTTACTAAGAACGGGCTAAAGATCCTATCAACAAATATTGATGTGATTACAACCAAAATGACTGATCTTGAACAGAGTGTAGACAATTTAAAACCAGACATAAATGCACTCACTGAAATAAAGCCCAAAAATTGTAAATCTAAATTACATGCAACGGAACTGATTATAAATGGATATTATCCACCTGTAAACAATTTAGACCAAGAAGGACGGGGGATTTGTGTGTATGTTTCCAAGCTATATATGATGGAGGTTTTTGATCTTGAGGCTGAGAATTTGCACAGTTTCCGAGAGTCAGTTTGGGTAAACATCAAAGTAGGAAGAAATAAGGTTGTAGTGTTCGGGTGCATATACAGAAGCCCATCAAGTGCCGGCACAAACAATAGAAAGTTAGAAGCATTATTGAAGGCAGTCTCAGGAACTTTCAGAATCTTATCATAGTTGGTGATTTCAACTAACCCCACGTAAACTGGGACACAAGTATTGCGACAGACAGAGAGGGATCAGAATGTGACCAGTTCTTGGAGTGTTTGAAGGACAGTTTTCTTATTCAGCACATTGACCAACCCACCAGATACCGTAGCACTCAAAGACCATCTATTCTTGACTTGGTATTAACAAACGAAGAATATGTGGTAAAAGAGACCAAGTACCTTCCACCGATAGGAAATAGTGACCACTGTACTCGTATATTTGACTATATTTGCCACCAAGAATTTATCACAAGCACTACAAAGAAGTACAAGTATGATAAAGGTGACTATGATGGAATGCGCAGTTCAATTGCAAATGTAAATTGGAAACAGGGTTTGGAGAACAAAAACACGCAAGAATCGTGGAATGTTTTTACACATCTCAGTTCACACATCGGGTGGCGGAAAAAACAAGAAACGCCAAATATATATTGACAGAGCAGCCATGAAACAAGCAAAAGCAAAACAAAAAGTTGGCAAAAGTTCACAGAATCACAGGATCTGC
>OY744517.1:221737830-221805330 GCA_963556195.1 Sepiola atlantica
TATATATATATGCGTATGTGTGTAGTTAAGTGGAGAAATTCTGTTTAAAGTGACAGCTTCAAATCCCACGTTTGCAGTTCTGTCAGTTTTACTTTTAAGAAAGTTATGAATGAGGCCCTTCAAATCCTAGCTATGGGCAAGTTACTATGGAAGACTGGATTACACAGTCTAATTTACCATACTATTTAACCCATACAAACTTATGTAATTTTCTATAGATAGAGATAACAATAGCCACTTTCACCTCCAATCTTGTATATACAAATATATAAACCCTAAATGTAGGCACAACCCGGTGTAGCGACCCTAATCTATGATTTATAGAGATTTGGTTTATCTGAAGCCGAAACTATTTCGAAATAATGTACTATCTTTTAATGCTCAATTAAAAGGCACACATTGTCCTATTTGTTCTTTTGTCATGTTACTATCACCCAAAGCATTACCTCCTCCATTTTTTAAAGTAGTGTAGTATCGTTCCTCACAAGAATTGGAGCTTTCTTTTTAAGGGGTAGTGTAGAAATTACCTGCTCCTTTTCAGGGGATAGTGCAGTATTTGTTCTGTTGTCATGAGACTATCATCCTAAGCATTACTTCCTCCATCTTTAGTAGTATAGTATCTGTTCTGTGGGTATGATACCATCTTCTCAGGATTTGCAGCCATCTTTTAAAGGGGTAGTGTAGAAATTACTATATCTTTCTCAGGGTATAGTGCAGTATATGTTCTGTTGCCATACGACAATCATGGTGAGCATTACTTCCTCCATTTTTAGGGTAGAATAGTATCTGTTCTGTGATCATGATACCACCCTCCCAGTCAATGCACCCCTTTTTTAAGGGGTAGTGTAGAAATTACTATATCTTTTTCAGGGGATAGTGTAGTATTTGTTTGGTTGGCATGAGACTATCCTCCAAAGCATTATCCCCTTCTTTGGGGTCTAGTTTAGTATATGTTTGTTCGTGATGGTACTATGCTGCCAAGCTCAATATAGAGTAACAACCCAAATACTACACTGTATTTTAGCGTAGTTAACAAACACTGCGATAATTCTATAATGTCTGAGTTGACTTTTTAATGTCTAATCTACAGATTTGAGTGCCAATACGGATTCAGAAATAAACTAGAGAATTAACCTGATGTAACAACGCTTCAACCTATTTCAGACTGTCAACGTTTTGTTATTATTGGCCAAGATTGAAGAGCAAAGAGAAGTGTCGCATATGAGTAAAATACGTAACAAAAAGAAAATGAATTCACCAACTTAATTTGATCTACCAAAGAATATTAATTTGCCTCCTAAAAACCGTTTTAGTTGTGAGCAATTTCATTGATACAAAGATTGTAATAATAAATCAAACTATTTCAACTTGCAAAATGTTTATGAGTTTTTGTTATTATATGTTTTGTTATTTCCGTTGCACAATGAATTTTAGTAAATTTTGAACGGAAATGAAAACAAGTTAAAAAGAAAAAGATATTTGGATATCCGTTTACACAATAACTTCTTGTCTTCAGTGTTTGCCAATTACATTTGATACTTTTTTATAAATTTAACCGATTTACCAAATAAATACAATGAATTACCTAAATAAGTGGCTAGTAAGAACCAAATAATAAACTTTGAGAATTAACAATGACCATATTAAAGAATAAATTACAACAAACTACAAAAACACCAACACTTTTCTCGGTGGCTATTGTTATCTCTATCTATAGAAAGTTACATAAGTTTATATATTTGTATATACAAGATTGGAGGTGACGGTGGCTATTGTTATCTCTATCTATAGAAAGTTACATAAGTTTATATATTTGTATATACAAGATTGGAGGTGACGGTGGCTATTGTTATCTCTATCTATAGAAAATTACATAAGTTTATATATTTGTATATACAAGATTGGAGGTGAAAGTGGCTATTGTTATCTCTATCTATAGAAAATTACATAAGTTTATATATTTGTATATACAAGATTGGAGGTGAAAGTGGCTATTGTTATCTCTATCTATAGAAAATTACATAAGTTTATATATTTGTATATACAAGATTGGAGGTGAAAGTGGCTATTGTTATCTCTATTTATAGAAAATTACATAAGTTTATATATTTGTATATACAAGATTGGAGGTGATGGTGGCTATTGTTATCTCTATCTATAGAAAGTTACATAAGTTTATATATTTGTATATACAAGATTGGAGGTGACGGTGGCTATTGTTATCTCTATCTATAGAAAGTTACGTAAGTTTATATATTTGTATATACAAGATTGGAGGTGAAAGTGGCTATTGTTATCTCTATCTATAGAAAATTACATAAGTTTATATATTTGTATATACAAGATTGGAGGTGAAAGTGGCTATTGTTATCTCTATCTATAGAAAATTACATAAGTTTATATATTTGTATATACAAGATTGGAGGTGACGGTGGCTATTGTTATCTCTATCTATAGAAAATTACATAAGTTTATATATTTGTATATACAAGATTGGAGGTGAAAGTGGCTATTGTTATCTCTATCTATAGAAAATTACATAAGTTTATATATTTGTATATACAAGATTGGAGGTGAAAGTGGCTATTGTTATCTCTATCTATAGAAAATTACATAAGTTTATATATTTGTATATACAAGATTGGAGGTGACGGTGGCTATTGTTATCTCTATCTATAGAAAATTACATAAGTTTATATATTTGTATACACAAGATTGGAGGTGAAAGTGGCTATTGTTATCTCTATCTATAGAAAATTACATAAGTTTATATATTTGTATATACAAGATTGGAGGTGAAAGTGGCTATTGTTATCTCTATCTATAGAAAGTTACATAAGTTTATATATTTGTATATACAAGATTGGAGGTGACGGTGGCTATTGTTATCTCTATCTATAGAAAGTTACATAAGTTTATATATTTGTATATACAAGATTGGAGGTGACGGTGGCTATTGTTATCTCTATCTATAGAAAATTACATAAGTTTATATATTTGTATATACAAGATTGGAGGTGAAAGTGGCTATTGTTATCTCTATCTATAGAAAATTACATAAGTTTATATATTTGTATATACAAGATTGGAGGTGAAAGTGGCTATTGTTATCTCTATCTATAGAAAATTACATAAGTTTATATATTTGTATATACAAGATTGGAGGTGAAAGTGGCTATTGTTATCTCTATTTATAGAAAATTACATAAGTTTATATATTTGTATATACAAGATTGGAGGTGAAAGTGGCTATTGTTATCTCTATCTATAGAAAGTTACATAAGTTTATATATTTGTATATACAAGATTGGAGGTGAAAGTGGCTATTGTTATCTCTATCTATAGAAAATTACATAAGTTTATATATTTGTATATAAAAGATTGGAGGTGATGGTGGCTATTGTTATCTCTATCTATAGAAAGTTACATAAGTTTATATATTTGTATATACAAGATTGGAGGTGACGGTGGCTATTGTTATCTCTATCTATAGAAAGTTACGTAAGTTTATATATTTGTATATACAAGATTGGAGGTGAAAGTGGCTATTGTTATCTCTATCTATAGAAAATTACATAAGTTTATATATTTGTATATACAAGATTGGAGGTGACGGTGGCTATTGTTATCTCTATCTATAGAAAATTACATAAGTTTATATATTTGTATATACAAGATTGGAGGTGAAAGTGGCTATTGTTATCTCTATCTATAGAAAATTACATAAGTTTATATATTTGTATATACAAGATTGGAGGTGACGGTGGCTATTGTTATCTCTATCTATAGAAAATTACATAAGTTTATATATTTGTATATACAAGATTGGAGGTGACGGTGGCTATTGTTATCTCTATCTATAGAAAGTTACATAAGTTTATATATTTGTATATACAAGATTGGAGGTGACGGTGGCTATTGTTATCTCTATCTATAGAAAATTACATAAGTTTATATATTTGTATATACAAGATTGGAGGTGACGGTGGCTATTGTTATCTCTATCTATAGAAAATTACATAAGTTTATATATTTGTATATACAAGATTGGAGGTGAAAGTGGCTATTGTTATCTCTATCTATAGAAAATTACATAAGTTTATATATTTGTATATACAAGATTGGAGGTGAAAGTGGCTATTGTTATCTCTATCTATAGAAAATTACATAAGTTTATATATTTGTATATACAAGATTGGAGGTGACGGTGGCTATTGTTATCTCTATCTATAGAAAGTTACATAAGTTTATATATTTGTATATACAAGATTGGAGGTGACGGTGGCTATTGTTATCTCTATCTATAGAAAATTACATAAGTTTATATATTTGTATATACAAGATTGGAGGTGACGGTGGCTATTGTTATCTCTATCTATAGAAAGTTACATAAGTTTATATATTTGTATATACAAGATTGGAGGTGACGGTGGCTATTGTTATCTCTATCTATAGAAAATTACATAAGTTTATATATTTGTATATACAAGATTGGAGGTGAAAGTGGCTATTGTTATCTCTATCTATAGAAAATTACATAAGTTTATATATTTGTATATACAAGATTGGAGGTGAAAGTGGCTATTGTTATCTCTATCTATAGAAAATTACATAAGTTTATATATTTGTATATACAAGATTGGAGGTGAAAGTGGCTATTGTTATCTCTATCTATAGAAAATTACATAAGTTTATATATTTGTATATAAAAGATTGGAGGTGATGGTGGCTATTGTTATCTCTATCTATAGAAAGTTACATAAGTTTATATATTTGTATATACAAGATTGGAGGTGACGGTGGCTATTGTTATCTCTATCTATAGAAAGTTACGTAAGTTTATATATTTGTATATACAAGATTGGAGGTGAAAGTGGCTATTGTTATCTCTATCTATAGAAAATTACATAAGTTTATATATTTGTATATACAAGATTGGAGGTGACGGTGGCTATTGTTATCTCTATCTATAGAAAATTACATAAGTTTATATATTTGTATATACAAGATTGGAGGTGAAAGTGGCTATTGTTATCTCTATCTATAGAAAATTACATAAGTTTATATATTTGTATATACAAGATTGGAGGTGACGGTGGCTATTGTTATCTCTATCTATAGAAAATTACATAAGTTTATATATTTGTATATACAAGATTGGAGGTGACGGTGGCTATTGTTATCTCTATCTATAGAAAGTTACATAAGTTTATATATTTGTATATACAAGATTGGAGGTGACGGTGGCTATTGTTATCTCTATCTATAGAAAATTACATAAGTTTATATATTTGTATATACAAGATTGGAGGTGAAAGTGGCTATTGTTATCTCTATCTATAGAAAATTACATAAGTTTATATATTTGTATATACAAGATTGGAGGTGAAAGTGGCTATTGTTATCTCTATCTATAGAAAATTACATAAGTTTATATATTTGTATATACAAGATTGGAGGTGAAAGTGGCTATTGTTATCTCTATCTATAGAAAGTTACGTAAGTTTATATATTTGTATATACAAGATTGGAGGTGAAAGTTGCTATTGTTATCTCTATCTATAGAAAATTACATAAGTTTATATATTTGTATATACAAGATTGGAGGTGACGGTGGCTATTGTTATCTCTATCTATAGAAAATTACATAAGTTTATATATTTGTATATACAAGATTGGAGGTGACGGTGGCTATTGTTATCTCTATCTATAGAAAATTACATAAGTTTATATATTTGTATATACAAGATTGGAGGTGATGGTGGCTATTGTTATCTCTATCTATAGAAAATTACGTAAGTTTATATATTTGTATATACAAGATTGGAGGTGACGGTGGCTATTGTTATCTCTATCTATAGAAAATTACATAAGTTTATATATTTGTATATACAAGATTGGAGGTGACGGTGGCTATTGTTATCTCTATCTATAGAAAATTACATAAGTTTATATATTTGTATATACAAGATTGGAGGTGACGGTGGCTATTGTTATCTCTATCTATAGAAAATTACATAAGTTTATATATTTGTATATACAAGATTGGAGGTGACGGTGGCTATTGTTATCTCTATCTATAGAAAATTACATAAGTTTATATATTTGTATATACAAGATTGGAGGTGACGGTGGCTATTGTTATCTCTATCTATAGAAAATTACATAAGTTTATATATTTGTATATACAAGATTGGAGGTGACGGTGGCTATTGTTATCTCTATCTATAGAAAATTACATAAGTTTATATATTTGTATATACAAGATTGGAGGTGACGGTGGCTATTGTTATCTCTATCTATAGAAAATTACATAAGTTTATATATTTGTATATACAAGATTGGAGGTGAAAGTGGCTATTGTTATCTCTATCTATAGAAAATTACATAAGTTTATATATTTGTATATACAAGATTGGAGGTGATGGTGGCTATTGTTATCTCTATCTATAGAAAATTACATAAGTTTATATATTTGTATATACAAGATTGGAGGTGATGGTGGCTATTGTTATCTCTATCTATAGAAAATTACATAAGTTTATATATTTGTATATACAAGATTGGAGGTGATGGTGGCTATTGTTATCTCTATCTATAGAAAATTACATAAGTTTATATATTTGTATATACAAGATTGGAGGTGAAAGTGGCTATTGTTATCTCTATCTATAGAAAATTACGTAAGTTTATATATTTGTATATACAAGATTGGAGGTGAAAGTGGCTATTGTTATCTCTATCTATAGAAAATTACATAAGTTTATATATTTGTATATACAAGATTGGAGGTGATGGTGGCTATTGTTATCTCTATCTATAGAAAATTACGTAAGTTTATATATTTGTATATACAAGATTGGAGGTGACGGTGGCTATTGTTATCTCTATCTATAGAAAATTACATAAGTTTATATATTTGTATATACAAGATTGGAGGTGACGGTGGCTATTGTTATCTCTATCTATAGAAAATTACATAAGTTTATATATTTGTATATACAAGATTGGAGGTGACGGTGGCTATTGTTATCTCTATCTATAGAAAATTACATAAGTTTATATATTTGTATATACAAGATTGGAGGTGAAAGTGGCTATTGTTATCTCTATCTATAGAAAATTACATAAGTTTATATATTTGTATATACAAGGTTGGAGGTGATGGTGGCTATTGTTATCTCTATCTATAGAAAATTACATAAGTTTATATATTTGTATATACAAGATTGGAGGTGATGGTGGCTATTGTTATCTCTATCTATAGAAAATTACATAAGTTTATATATTTGTATATACAAGATTGGAGGTGAAAGTGGCTATTGTTATCTCTATCTATAGAAAATTACATAAGTTTATATATTTGTATATACAAGATTGGAGGTGAAAGTGGCTATTGTTATCTCTATCTATAGAAAATTACGTAAGTTTATATATTTGTATATACAAGATTGGAGGTGAAAGTGGCTATTGTTATCTCTATCTATAGAAAATTACATAAGTTTATATATTTGTATATACAAGATTGGAGGTGATGGTGGCTATTGTTATCTCTATCTATAGAAAATTACATAAGTTTATATATTTGTATATACAAGATTGGAAGTGACGGTGGCTATTGTTATCTCTATCTATAGAAAATTACATAAGTTTATATATTTGTATATACAAGATTGGAGGTGATGGTGGCTATTGTTATCTCTATCTATAGAAAATTACATAAGTTTATATATTTGTATATACAAGATTGGAAGTGACGGTGGCTATTGTTATCTCTATCTATAGAAAATTACATAAGTTTATATATTTGTATATACAAGATTGGAAGTGACGGTGGCTATTGTTATCTCTATCTATAGAAAAGTACGTAAGTTTATATATTTGTATATACAAGATTGGAGGTGAAAGTGGCTATTGTTATCTCTATCTATAGAAAATTACATAAGTTTATATATTTGTATATACAAGATTGGAGGTGATGGTGGCTATTGTTATCTCTATCTATAGAAAATTACATAAGTTTATATATTTGTATATACAAGATTGGAGGTGATGGTGGCTATTGTTATCTCTATCTATAGAAAATTACGTAAGTTTATATATTTGTATATACAAATTTGGAAGTGACGGTGGCTATTGTTATCTCTATCTATAGAAAATTACATAAGTTTATATATTTGTATATACAAGATTGGAGGTGATGGTGGCTATTGTTATCTCTATCTATAGAAAATTACATAAGTTTATATATTTGTATATACAAGATTGGAAGTGACGGTGGCTATTGTTATCTCTATCTATAGAAAATTACATAAGTTTATATATTTGTATATACAAGATTGGAAGTGACGGTGGCTATTGTTATCTCTATCTATAGAAAATTACGTAAGTTTATATATTTGTATATACAAGATTGGAGGTGATGGTGGCTATTGTTATCTCTATCTATAGAAAATTACATAAGTTTATATATTTGTATATACAAGATTGGAGGTGACGGTTGCTATTGTTATCTCTATCTATAGAAAATTACATAAGTTTATATATTTGTATATACAAGAGTGGAGGTGACGGTGGCGCAGTGGTTAACGACACGGACTGAAAACCTGGGTGTGAAAATTTCGGATCCACTTTGTTCCGCAGAAAAACTTTCACTTTGGATGTTGGCAACCTTCACGTGACCCCTCCTGTAAGTACCTGACGTCTTTCTAGAAAGAATTCTAACGAGAAAGATATCAGGGAATGCAATGCTAACAATAGAATTAACTGATTCACGCGAAATGAATAAATATACACAGTTCCTTCTTAAACTAATTAACCGATCATTATGAATGTTAGAACATAGCTAATAAGCGGAAGGTGTTGTTATGTTGGATATATTTGAGTTTATATTTATAACAATAGATATTTATTTATGAATTGCAATTTATTTGAAAGGAAATGAAAAGAAATCAAAACAGAAAATAATATTGCATCATGAAATTGTTAGCAATAATTAAAAAAAATATTATTGATAAATTAACCAAATTTATTGATAAATTAACCAAATTTATTGAAAAATTAACCAAATATATCGATAAATTAACCAAATTTATTGAAAAATTAACCAAATTTATAGGTACATTAACCAAATTTATTGAAAAAATAACCAAATTTATAGATGAATTAACCAAATTTATCGATAAATTAACCAAATTTATTGAAAAAATAACCAAATTTATTGAAAAATTAACCAAATTTATAGATACATTAACCAAATATAGCGATAAATTAACCAAATTTATTGAAAAAATAACCAAATTTATTGATGAATTAACCAAATTTATCGATAAATTAACCAAATTTATTGAAAAACTAACCAAATTTATTTATAAATTAACCAAATATATCGATAAATTAACCAAATTTATTGAAAAATTAACTAAATTTATAGATACATTAACCAAATTTATTGAAACATTAACCAAATTTATAGATACATTAACCAAATTTATTGAAAAACTAACCAAATTTATAGATAAATTAACCAAATTTATCGATAAATTAACCAAATTTTAATAAATTGAATTAAATAAAAAATCGTGGCATATTTTTGCTAGTTGCAATAATAAGTCCAAAAATTCATGTTACAAATAACCTTTAACTGTAACCTGCTGAAGGTTAAAGGGGTGACTATCCCACTTGGTATTAATACCAGTGGTAAAATGGACGACTCCTCACTGAAAAATAGTGGAGTTGCCACCATGCATTGCCACTGTTAGATCTGTTGAGAAAAAAAACAGACTAAAAACAATTCACTTGGTCGAAAGACACTAGTCCAAAAAGGAACCCCATGGTAGAGACAATTAACGTGTCTCCACACCTACCCACAGCACATATACATGTGGATCGTAGGGGCATAAGAAATAGTGTAATATTTCCACCGGACTTACCGGTTAAAAGGGATGTAAAACGACCAAACCCCAATTGAAAAGATGCTAAAAATTACTCACCCCCAATAAACTAAAAATAGCAGACGGACAAATGGAAAAGCTTCTCAACACGACCGACGAATTCGTTTTAGGGTTTTTACTGGGGGCAGAGAAAAAAAGGTCATCCACCATGAAGAGAATAAAAACCTAACTAAAATCAATATTACAGATGTTTTTATTAAAAAAAAGAAAAAAAACCTGTCGAAAAATAAACGACGCTTAGTCAAGTAAAATGACTATATATAAAAATGTCTATTAAAAAAAAAAATAATATTAAGGGGGCAATGTGTTTTTCTAAAAGAAAAACCCTGAGATGAGTTTATATTTTAGGAGAGAAGACGAGAGTAAAATGTTATATAGAGAGAAATTTCTATTTCAGGAGAGACGATAAGATATAATGAAATGAAATTAATAATGTTGTTTTTTGACTATGAGTGAAAAGACATATATTTGTACGCAGTGAGCATTGTACCAGACATCACCAGTGACCTTTGCTGGTTGCACAGCCAAAGGTCAAAATAAAAGGGGGGCGTATGTGGTACAATGCGTGAGATTTTGGGGAGCTGAGGGCTCCCCACTGCATTCGTGGGCCTTGTGCCAAACTTGCGCTGAAATTACGGGAAAGCAGGAAAGTTCAACAGAAGAGATTCTGTACTCGGTGTAATCGTGACACCATTCTAACAGGTGAAATCACCGAGTACGCTGTGCCTTGGTCATGTTTGTAGGACTGAGGGTCAATGTCAAAACAATTCGGTGACAGGCGCAGGTGATGGGGTCATGGATCAGATTGTCATCATTCGAGAAATCGGTTATGAAGCTCAAGGAAATAAAGAATTGCCAAGGGGTACATTGATTGTGCCTGTATTCCCTCTTTCTCTCTTTCTCTCTCCCTCCTTCTCTCTCTCACTCTTTCCCCTTCTCTTTCTCTCTCTTTTGCTGAAAAAGAGATTTTAAACAAGAGAGACGGTTTTTGAATTCGGACGATACACACGCATGTTGCTGCGATCACACTTTGGTTTTAATAATGTCTTCAGAAGAAAATTAATATATATTTTTATAAGAAAACGGATAAATGTTTTTCTTTCCTTATTTCAAATAAGGTTCTTTTGAAGCATAATGGTCCCAGCCAGCCAGCCAGCCAGCCAGCCAGCCAGCCAGCCAGACAGACAGACAGACAGACAGACAGACAGACAGACAGACAGACAGACAGCCAGCCAGCCAGCCAGCCAGACAGACAGACAGCCAGCTAGCCAGCCAGCCAGCCAGCCAGCCAGCCAGCCAGCCAGCTAGCCAGCTAGCTAGCCAGCCAGCCAGCCAGCTAGCCAGCCAGCTAGCCAGCCAGACAGCCAGCCAGACAGCCAGCCAGTCCCAGAAGTAAATCACGGAGACGATGATTGCTCACTGGTAAGAACGGCGAGTAATTACGTGCACATACAGCCAGAAGTCTCCTGTTCGACATTTCGCCACGATTCGTCCCTAGAATATAAGCTCCTACCATATTGGTTTCCCGGCGAAGATATACCCCTCCCAGGCAACTTGCCACATTGATGCCGCGACCAAACAACTCGCCACATACTAAGCTTAACATTAGTTCTATAATATCTACCAAATTAATAATTCGATATTTACGACATGTTTTTCAACTGAGAAATAAAAATTAAATACTATTATTTTTGTCGATTACAGGTAAAAAGCCTTGAACAATTTGAGCAAAATAGCAATTAAAAAATTAATGATTTAGACTTTCATAAATGATTTAGACTTAATAATTGCCATCACTTTCTTACATAAATCATTTTAAGTAGAATTATAACCGGTTAGGTTTTACAAAACTGGTACCAAGGTTATTAAGTGCAACTTTTCATTGTTATCACGAATTTCAAGTTTTATTTCTGTATGAGTCATGGAAGTGTCACGGATGTTTTGTAATTATATATATATATATATATATATATATATATATATATATATATATATATATATATATATATATATATATATATATATATATATATATATAATTTTGTTTAAGACTTATATACACAGGAAAGATATTTGATACTCAGGTAAGACTGTGTAAATCTGAAAACATATTAATATATTTCAGATTTATGTTGGAGGTTAAAATAAAAGTGGCTTCCTCTTAACCTGAATGACAAGAATACATTCCTGCTGAGATCATGTTCTATATCTTGCGAAGAATCGGTCGAACGCAAAAAATATTTACCGACCAACACTAAAACAAGAACAAATACGTCTATTCAATTTTCCATTGTATTAAATGGCAAATTGAATAGACGTATCTACACTTATCGTGACAGAACAACGGAACTGCTATTCAACACTCAAGGTGACAGACCAACGAAACTGACACTAAAATCAAACTGTGACAGACAAACTAAATTGCTACTTCAAACTTAATTGACAGACGAAAAACTACTAAAAACTTTCACGGACCAATGAAATGGCTACTTCAAAATTACACGTGACAGACCAATGAAATTGCTACTTCAAAATTACACGTGACAGACCAATGAAATGGCTACTTCAAAATTACACGTGACAGACCAATGAAATTGCTACTTCAAAATTACACGTGACAGACCAATGAAATGGCTACTTCAAAATTACACGTGACAGACCAATGAAATTGCTACTTCAAAATTACACGTGACAGACCAATGAAATGGCTACTTTAAATTTAAGCGTTACAGACTAATGAAGACATATTTCACTTTTAAGAGCGACATACCGACAAAAATGTTATTTTAAAATTGAGCTGAGAAAGACTAGCAACAATGCCACTTCAAACTTAATTGACAGACCAACGAAAATGCCACTTCAAACTTAATTGACAGACCAACGAAATTTCTACTTCAACAACATTTATAGATTAACTAAAATATTACTCAAACTCAGCGTGGCATATCAAAGAAAATATTATTAAAAATTACGTGTGACAGACCAAAAAAAAAACTTCAAATTTAAGCCCGACAGACTGACAAAAAATATTTGAAAGTTAATCCTGAGAGACGAACAAAAATGAACTTCATACATATGAGTGACAGACCATCAGAAATTCTGTTTCAAACTTCAGTGTGGCAGACCAACGGAAATGTTATTTCAAAATTACGTGTAACAGACCAAAAGATAAAAGTTCTTTAATCTTAAGCATGACAAACCTACAAAACGGCCATTTGAAACTTAATCTTGGCAGACCAACGAAATGTCTACTTCAATCTTTACAAATGTTATTTCATACTTCAGCGTGACAGACAAAAAATGAATGCCATACATATGCGTGACAGACCATCGGAATTTCTATTTCAAAATTGTGTGACAGAACAAACAAAAACAACTTTAAACTTAAACCTGACAGACCTAGAAAGGTTATTTGAAACTTAAGCTTGACAGACCAACGAAATTACCACTTCAAACTTTACAATGACAGACCAACGGAAATGCTATTGTAGATAGAAATAGCTGTAAGAGAACTTTAAATTTAGACATTACAGACCTACAAAAACGCTACTTCAATTTTAAACGTTACAGACTAAATGAAATTATATTTTAAACTTGAACGTTACAAACTAACCAACGTAGATATCTTCTAAAAATAACATTTTGAAAAAATATTCATTTTGCCCGTTCAGCCCAACCGCCCGAACTTCTCATGTACAAAAAAGGACGCATCAAAAAATAACCCCGAATGACCGAGGCGGCTGCTCGTTTTGGTTTGTTTGTTTACTGAATCAGAATTCTGCATAGAGCCCACAAATGTCGTGCCTAAGGGACACTGGTCTACCTGAAGTCATCCTCGTTGTTCGCAATTATTATTATTTCGATTTGCAAGATTGAAGGTTCACCACTGACAGCGAGAGCATAAAGCCTCAACAGTTGCATATGAAGTCGGGGAAGGTTTTGTCAAGGATGCGTAAAGGGCATGCGGTTGCACAAGCGTAAAAGCAACTTTGCTATCCTTACGCCATGGATTTGCGCTTCCACGACTCACATTTTATTTGTTTGCCATAGATGTAGAAACAGAGACGACCAGAGGGCGACGGATCTTGATGCCGATTCCTCCTCGATTTTTACCAGAGTCCTGTGAACTTGGTTACGGCTCTATTACTGCTGGGGGCCAGACCTTTCCGCGATTGATGGCTCTGCTAGCAACGAGTGTACAGACGGCATAGCTCTGACAATACTATGTTACTATGTTAGTATGTTACTATTTTACTATGTTATTATGTTACTATGTTGCTATGTTGCTATGTTACTATGTTGCTATGTTGCTATGTTACTATGTTACTATGTTGCTATGTTGCTATGTTACTATGTTACTATGTTGCTATGTTACTATGTTGCTATTTTACTATGTTACTATGTTGCTATGTTACTATGTTGCTATGTTGCTATGTTACTATGTTAGTATGTTACTATTTTACTATGTTACTATGTTGCTATGTTACTATGTTGCTATGTTGCTATGTTACTATGTTAGTATGTTGCTATTTTACTATGTTACTATGTTGCTATTTTACTATGTTACTATGTTGCTATGTTACTATGTTGCTATGTTGCTATTTTACTATGCTAGTATGTTACTATTTTACTATGATTCTATGTTACTAGGTTACTATGTTGCTATGTTACTATGTTACTATGTTGCTATGTTACTATGTTACTATGTTACTATGTTGCTATGTTACTATGTTACTATGTTGCTATGTTACTATGTTACTATGTGGCTATGTTGCTATGTTACTATGTTACTATGTCGCTATGTTACTATGTTGCTATGTTACTATGTTACTATGTTACTATGTTGCTATGTTACTATGTTACTATGTTGCTATGTTACTATGTTACTATGTTGCTATGTTGCTATGTTACTATGTAACTATGTCGCTATGTTACTATGTTGCTATGTTACTATGTTGCTATGTTACTATGTTGCTATGTTACTATGTTACTATGTTACTATGTTGCTATTTTACTATGTTGCTATGTTGCTATGTTGCTATGTTACTATGTTGCTATTTTACTATGTTACTATGTTACTATGTTGCTATGTTACTATGTTGCTATGTTGCTATGTTGCTATTTTACTATGTTACTATGTTGCTATGTTATTATGTTACTATGTTGCTATGTTACTATGTTGCTATGTTGCTATGTTACTATGTTGCTATGTTGCTATGTTACTATGTTACTATGTTGCTATGTTACTATGTTACTATGTTACTATGTCGCTATGTTACTATGTTGCTATGTTACTATGTCACTATGTTACTATGTTGCTATGTTGCTATGTTACTATGTTACTATGTTACTATGTCGCTATGTTACTATGTTGCTATGTTACTATGTCACTATGTTACTATGTTGCTATGTTACTATGTCACTATGTTACTATGTTGCTATGTTGCTATGTTACTATGTTACTATGTTACTATGTTACTATGTTACTATGTCGCTATGTTACTATGTTGCTATGTTACTATGTCACTATGTTACTATGTTGCTATGTTACTATGTTACTATGTTACTATGTTGCTATTTTACTATGTTACTATGTTGCTATGTTATTATGTTGCTATGTTACTATGTTACTATGTTACTATGTTGCTATTTTACTATGTTGCTATGTTGCTATGTTACTATGTTGCTATGTTACTATGTCGCTATGTTACTATGTTGCTATGTTACTATGTCACTATGTTACTATGTTGCTATGTTACTATGTTACTATGTTACTATGTTACTATGTTGCTATTTTACTATGTTATTATGTTACTATGTTACTATGTTACTATGTTGCTATTTTACTATGTTACTATGTTGCTATGTTGCTATGTTGCTATTTTACTATGTTACTATGTTGCTATGTTATTATGTTGCTATGTTACTATGTTACTATGTTGCTATGTTGCTATGTTACTATGTTACTATGTTGCTATGTTACTATGTTGCTATGTTACTATGTTACTATGTTACTATGTTGCTATGTTACTATGTTACTATGTTGCTATGTTATTATGTTGCTATGTTACTATGTTACTATGTTGCCATCGCCCTTACCACTGTGACGTAGGGTTATATTTGTGCGCATAATGAAGCTGATTACGGAGACACGGTAGACGTGAAAACGTAAGCGAATATAGAATAATATTGCTGAATATATATAGAGAGATAGACTAGCATGGTTATCCGACATTGTCCGGTGAGGGAGGGCATAACATCACATGCCACCGTATAATAAAGTCTAAGGAGTAACTTTTAAGGGTACATTTATTTACAAGGGGGGGGGTAGTTCTAAGACCTGTACCCTGTAAAAATAAATTACATATGACCCAGTAGATCCCCTTCTATGTTTACTAACTCGGGTCCAAATTTCATAATGAAGTATTTATCTCCCTCTAACAGTGGGTTAGGGTTAGACACAAGGTCAGGAAAGTGTGATTTGAAAAGCCAGCGGCCGAGAGGAAGAGAACTCTGGCCTAACAACAATTGTCTGGCAGCCTTATCGGTATTTATAAGAATCGGTTCGGTAGATTTTGAATAACAAGGGTACATTTACTTTAAAGATGGGTGCGTTGTCTGTCCCCTTTCCCGTTGGCCCCCTAAAATAAATAACAATTTAGATTTCCTTTTACGTTTACTCCATTCCAAATTTAATAAAACAAAACAATCTGCCCATTACATTTTTAATGAATGTGTACATTCATTTTTCAAAGGAAGGGGGCGGGGGCTTATTGCTTCTTTGCTTCGCTAAAAAATTAATCAAATATTACGAGTTAGATTCTCTTTTATATTCATCTAGCTGGTTTTGCCAGTTCGCTATCGCTTCGCAAACTTCGCTCTTCAAATAAAAATGTTTAAATAATAAACATTTCATTCATAATTGTGTTGTAAACACCAGACAACAACTTACGCATTTATTTATATAAAAAGATAAATATTAACACTTTTGTAATTTTTTTACGAATTTATTATCTTTTAAATAAGTCGGCGCTTTTTACGAATAGGTATCCATAGATTTTCAGTCGTGACGTAATCGTGACGTAGTCGTGACGGAAACAGTTCTGACTACTAACGGAGAAAGCTGAAGCATATTCCGACTTTTGGCGAAATATATGAATACAAACGGCGTTATGACTTGTCAGACGACAATTTTTCAATCACTTACGTATTTTTTGATATCCTAATTATTTTTGCAACTTTTCATTTGAAATATTTTGGATACCTTTTCATTTACCTTTTACTAAAAGAGTGAGGTTAGAGTTAGGTTAGAGTTAGGTTAGGGTTAAGGTAAAAACAAATTCGGTTCGTATTGTGTAGAAGTACCGAAACAACATTATAGAGTACAATTGAATACAACATAACATCAACAGTTCTTTCGATAAATAACCTCCTCGCAAAATAGATGTCTAATAATACATTCAGTTTGGTCGGTGAAGTTCGTTAACGTTCGATAGTCTCGGAAGTCTCCGGTGAAACTCGGAATTGATGACATAAGTACTGAAATTTTATTGGATACCTATCCCTAAAAAGTACCAATAATTTTTAAATATATGGAAACAAAACCAGTCAATTTGTCTCAAAATGAATAGAAAATTGTTGAACATCAAGTCAGTCCTTCTAAAGAAAAGCCCGGGCGAAAGATTTATTATATTTGAATCAAAACAATCATTGAATTTAAGAACAACAAAAAAGGGCGTTGATCGATCGATCGATCGAAAGAGAGAGAGAGAGAGAGAGAGAGAGAGAGAGAGAGAAGGGTGGGAGTAATCTCACCCCTCTCACTAGGAACTCTAATGCCTCGTCAGTATGCCTTTCTTTCTAGCTCGCTAAGCTATTTTAATTTTATTTAAATGACCTCCTTCCAAATTAATTATATAAAATTTTAAGAAAAGTTTTCGGAATTTATATTTTTCATTAAGTCACTTTAATTAATTTCGACAAATATATTACATGTACATACGGAAATAGGACAATAAAATTAGAAATGAATAACAAAAACATTAGTTTTGTATAGATTGTTTAAAAAAATAGTCATAAAATTAGGCAGACAAATAGCTGTAACTGGGTATTTTGACTCTACTATATACATACGTTATTTCAATGTCACTATGTTGTATTATTGATTTAAGTAACAATAAAGCGGTTTGATGGTAATATACTTGTGATAAATGAAAAAAAAACGTTCGTATTTATCTATTTCGATATCTATGTTCCAAATTTGATATAATTTGGTGCGTTAGATCTTGAATCAATTGGTACATTTGACTTCGAAGTTGGAGGTGTCGGTCATATTGTTCCTCTAAAATACACCAAACATTACTTTAAATGTTGTATAACCCTCGCCCCCGTTCGACCCCGTGTATCAATATTACTTATTAGTAGTGTTGGGACGATTCATCGGAATCGGAATCGGGAATCGAAAAAATTCGAGCCTAATTTCCAATTCGAAAAACGATTCTTTTATTTTCTAAATTATAATTTTTTTGTTTAAAATTTAATTTTCCATTGCTGATACTAATGATAAAATGGTAAATAATTATTGAGTTTTAACTAACAGTAAAACTCAATCTATATATCTTGATAACCCATTTAAGGTAAAATGACAACGGAAAAAATGGCACAAGTAGATAAATAGGAAAAAATGGCACGCTAAAAATGGCGCAAGTAGATAAATAGGAAAAAATGGCACGCTAAAAATGGCACAAGTAGATAAATAGGAAAAATGGCACGCTAAAAATGGCACAAGTAGATAAATAGGAAAAAATGGCACGCTAAAAATGGCACAAGTAGATAAATAGGAAAAATGGCACGCTAAAAATGGCACAAGTCGATAAATAGGAAAAAATAACACGCTAAAAATGGCACAAGTAGATAAATAGGAAAAAATGGCACGCTAAAAATGGCACAAGTAGATAAATAGGAAATAGGAAAAAATGGAACGCTAAAAATGACACAAGTAGATAAATAGGAAAAATGGCACGCTAAAAATGGCACAAGTAGATAAATAGGAAAAAATGGCACGCTAAAAATGACACAAGTAGATAAATAGGAAAAAATGGCACGCTAAAAATGGCACAAGTAGATAAATAGGAAAAAATGGCACGCTAAAATGGCACAAGTAGATAAATAGAAAAAATGGCACGCTAAAAATGACACAAGTAGATAAATAGGAAAAAATGGCACGCTAAAAATGGCACAAGTAGATAAATAGGAAAAATGGCACGCTAAAAATGGCACAAGTAGATAAATAGGAAAAATGTCACGCTAAAAATGGCACAAGTAGATAAATAGGAAAAAATGTCACGCTAAAAATGGCACAAGTAGATAAATAGGAAAAAAGAAAGAAAAGGTGACAGTTCTTTCCCTTTTTCTTTCTTTTTTCTTTGCAGTAAAAAATTGCATTTAAAAATAAATTACTGTTTTTTTTTAAAATTTTATTTTTACTAAAAAGGTCCCGGTCGACTATGTTCAATTGTTTATGAAAAAAAAAGATCAAATAACAGTTTATTAACCTACGACGAACTACTGTTAATCGGCTTTGTCTTAACAGAGAAATAAATCTTTAATTGTCTCACGAGTTTCAATCAATTATGGAGAAAATATTAAAAAAAAAAATAGTTAGAAATATCTTTTTGCGTAATGTACGTCTCCCCCCACACAAGTGTATTTTTACTTTTGCGAAATTATATGCACACATTACACGGGTTCTTACGGTAATTCGAAAAACAAAACAAGACCCAATATTTAGAAATTTAAAAGGAATCGTAATTGGAATCGGTAATTGTATCGGAATCGGGGATTTTGAACAGAATCGGTAATTGTATCGGAATCGGGGAAAATATTGGAATCGTCCCATCGCTAGTTATTAGACTCGCTTTTATGTTTACTATGTTGTAAATTTCATTAAAAATCGCTCTTTTATTTTTTGATCCATTAATTTTCGCGTTATGACCAATTTGTTACAAAAGGAATCAGACGGTACTGGTACAGCTTCTGGACACACAAAAAAAAACGCAGAATTACGTAAGCAACCGGAAAAAGTCGATTGAAAACGAACCGGCGTCAAAATCAAAACGAGGCGGCGTTCCACGAGAAAAATACCAATGAAACAACACTTCAAGTCAGAAAAACACTCACCGTATTTTTATTTTTTATGCAATATTATTTATTTTTTGACGCAAAAAAATTACTGAAATTTTTTTTTCTCGACAAGAAAAGATAAATTAATTTATTTTTCGGTACTAGTCCAGGTTTTGAACCAGTCAAAATCACTAACCTTATCATAACTTAAGTGCATTGCCTTTGGTAACAGTAATTTGTTGACTATTTGTTTTTTGTTTTTTTTCATTCCATCTTTTTCTCTGTTGGAGATTTTGGAAAAGCGCCAATCTACGGCAATTTACAAGTTAACTTGTCGTCTTCTTTTCTCGCCTTCTGATTGGATAAGCGCTTCAGCAACTTCTGGGTGTTTAAATAAACAGTCGGAAAAATACTGAACGTTGGTTTGGTCTGGTGCAAAAGCTGGACCAGTACCAATAAGACAAACCTCATTCGATTTCCTTTCATGACTACTATTTATGTTTATTATCTATGTATATAATCAATGGATAGTATCTATGTATATTATCTACATATATTATCTACGTATATTATATATGTATATTATCTATGTATATTATCTACGTATATTATATATGTATATTATCTAGGTATAATATCTAGGTATAATATCTAGGTATATTATATATGTATATTATCTATGTATATTATATAGGTATGTTATCTATGGATATTATCAATGTATATTATCTATGTATATTATCTACATATATTATCTACGTATATTATCAATGTATATTATCTATGTATATTATCTATGTATATTATCAATGTATATTATCTACGTATATTATCAATGTATATTATCTATGTATATTATCTACGTATATTATCTATGTATATTATCTATGTATATTATCTACGTATATTATCTATGGATATTATCTATGTATATTATCTATGTATATTATCTACATATATTATCTACGTATATTATCAATGTATATTATCTATGTATATTATCAATGTATATTATCAATGTATATTATCTATGTATATTATCTATGTATATTATCTACGTATATTATCTACGTATATTATCTATGTATATTATCAATGTATATTATCTATGTATATTATCTACGTATATTATATATGTATATTATCTATGTATATTATCTATGTATATTATCAATGTATATTATCAATGTATATTATCTACGTATATTATCAATGTATATTATCTATGTATATTATCTATGTATATTATCTACATATATTATCTACGTATATTATATATGTATATTATCTAGGTATAATATCTAGGTATATTATATATGTATATTATCTATGTATATTATCTATGTATATTATATAGGTATATTATCTATGGATATTATATATGTATATTATCTAGGTATATTATCTATGTATATTATCAATGTACATGTCAATGTATATTATTTATGTATATTATCGATGTCTAATTATGTAATGCCGTAGGAAAAAAGAAAAAACGAAATAATAAAACAATGACAAAAATAAAATCAAAAAATAAAGGAAAAAAGAAAGAAATGGAAATGAGAAAGAAAGAAAGAAAGAATCAAAAGTAAAGACAATAAGAATAAAGAAAGAAAGGAAAAAAGAAAGAAAGAATAAAGAAAGAAAGGAAAAAAAAAGGAAAGAATAAAGAAAGAAAGGAAAAAAGAAAGGAAAAAGAAAGAAAGAATAAAGAAAGAAAGGAAAAAAGAAAGGAAAAAGAAAGAAAGAATAAAGAAAGAAAGGAAAAAAGAAAGGAAAAAGAAAGGAAAAAGAAAGAAAGAATAAAGAAAGAAAGGAAGAAAGAAAGAATAAAGAAAGAAAAATGAAAGAAAGGAAAAATGAAAGAAAGAGTAAAAGGGTAAAAGAAAGAATAAATAAAAGAAAATAACAAGAATAAATAAAGTAAAAGAGAAATAAAGTAAGAAAAAAAAGAAAGAAAATAAGAAAAAGAAATAAATAAAAGAAAGAAAAATGAAAAGTAAAAAGAAAGAAAGAAAAGGAAAAAGAAAGAAAATCATAACAAACGACGATTTTCAAAGAAGGGAGGGGAAGATGCTCTTGATGCACCATCGCAATAAGGTTTGTGGAGTCAGAGTCAGATTTTTGGAATCCTAGGAGTCGGAGTCAGACCTTATACCTTCCGACTCCGTAACCCTGCTCACAACTCTTTAAATTGTATTGAACATTTGAGCACATCTCTTAATTGGTCAGCAAATTTTAGGTATTAAAAAAACTATGATTTAAATTTCATTCAAGTTGCAGATATTTGAAATTTCCAAAGGGAAGGTGGTACTTTTATAAACCCCACCCCACCACCACCCGACTAAACATCCCCAGGAACCTGCTGATTACAAGTATATCATTGTTTCGTGAAGAGATCAACCGTTGAAAACTGATATCCGGACGCTCACCCACGTAAACAGCTTTGCTATATAAAAAGAGATTCGCCTTAAAGATCTCGTGAGTGTTTCTGACTGCAAAGCGTTAGTTTGATTTCACTTTCGAATTTCTGTGTCAACCCGAAGATCTTGTACTCCTTTTGACTTTCGAGTACCAGACGAGAAAAATGCCGACTTTTGAAGAGATCAAAGCCGAGTGTTTGAAAGAGAACAAGCTTTTTAAAGATCCGGACTTTCCAGCCGAAAAGAGCATCCTCCATGTTGACGCTAAAGAAACGGTTAAATGGAGAAGGCCGCATGTGAGTGACTCATGTTTTTTTTCTCGCTCTGAGTAATCTACTTGTCATTATCGCTAAGATCAAAGTGTAGTATGTGTTTTCTTGCAGAAGGCCATCATCCCAGGCATTACCTTTTATTACGTAGGCAGCGACCCGGCAGAACTTTTACCCCCAGCCAAACGCCGCCCACCGACGCCCAACGCCGCCCAGCTCCCGGCGCCAGCATTTTGGCTCACGTGACTCAATCGTAGTCACTTATGAATAGAATATTCTTCGTTAGTAACACTAAGCATATATCCCCCCCCAATACATTTTTTTTGTTTATTAATTATTTACTTTACGAAATAGAATGAAGATTGATGGATTGTTGCCAACCGCCGCCCACTGACGCCCAACGCGTCCCAGCCCCCGGCGCCAGTATTTTGGCTCACGTGACTCAATCGTAGTCACTTATGAACAAAATATTCTTCACTATTAACACATAGCATATATCCCCCCCAATACATTTTTTTTGTTTATTAATTATTTACCTTACGAAATAGAATAAAGATTGATGGACTGTTGCCAACCGCCGCCCACTGACGCCCAACGCCGCCCAGCCCCCGGCGCCAGCATTTTGGCTCACGTGACTCAATCGTAGTCACTTATGAACAGAATATTCTTCATTATTAACAGTTAGCATACATCCGCTGCCTACCGCTGCCTACCGACGGCTTTTCTCTGTATGCTAAGCAAGAGAAAGAATGCATATTGATATTTGCAAAGGCCAAGCTGCCCCCCCCCCCCTTAAAGGGAAATCCCTACCAACTCTGGAACTTATGACTATATATCTTGCCATTAGAGTTATTCCCAACATTTCGAAGGCATTGAGCCCGGTAGTTATCCGGTCCCTATATCTCGTTTCGGATGCTCAAGTGGTTTTGTCTTGGGTCTCAACAGGAAGGCAGCCAAAGGGAATATATTTGTTGAGAACCGTATTAAGGACGTTAAAAGGATGGTGGAGGAGATGAATGGTGAACTTGGAATCTCCGTCCAGTTCAAGTATGTTCCGACTAATGAGAATCCAGCGGATTTAATTACTAGAGGTGTTTCCTCATCAAAATTCAAGCATCATTATGAGTTATGGGTTTACCGCCCTGAATGGATACATCGGGCCGACATTAGTTGGCCGAATGCTCCTCTTCCCTGTCTGAACAACGCTAATAAAATGAATTGTTTCCTGTATGTATGTTGATGAAGATTGATGGATTGTTGCCAACCGCCGCCCACCGACGCTCAACGCCGCCCAGCCCCCGACGCCAGCATTTTGGCTCACGTGACCCAATCGTAGTCACTTATGAACAAAATATTCTTTGTTATTAAAACTTAGCATACATCCGTCCCCCCAATACATTTTTTTTGTTTATTAATTATTTACTTTACGAAATAGAATGAAGATTGAAGGATTGTTGCCAACCGCCGCCCACCGACGCCCAACGCCGCCCAGCCCCCGGCGCCAGCATTTTGGCTCACGTGACTCAATCGTAGTCACTTATGAACAGAATATTCTTCGTTATTAACACTTAGCATACATCCGTCCCCCAATACATTTTTTTGTTTATTAATTATTTACCTTACGAAATAGAATGAAGATTGATGGATTGTTGCCAACCGCCGCCCCCCGCCGTCCAATCGCCGCCCAGCCACGGCGCCAATATTTTGGCTAACGTGACTCACTCGTAGTCACTTATAAACAGAATATTCTTCGTTATTAACACTTAGCATATATCCCCCCCAATACATTTTTTTGTTTATTAATTATTTACTTTACGAAATAGAATTAAGATTGATGGATTGTTGCCAACCGCCGCCCACCGACGCCCAACGCGTCCCAGCCCCCGGCGCCAGCATTTTGGCTCACGTGACTAACTCGTAATCACTTATAAACAGAATATTCTTCGTTATTAACACTTAGCATATATCCCCCCCAATACATTTTTTTGTTTATTAATTATTTACTTTACGAAATAGAATTAAGATTGATGGATTGTTGCCAATCGCCGCCCACCGACGCCCAACGCGTCCCAGCCCCCGGCGCCAGCATTTTGGCTCACGTGACTCAATCGTAGTCACTTATGAACAAAATATTCTTTATTATTAACACTTAGCATATATCTCCCCCCAATATATTTTTTTGTTTATTAATTATTTACTTTATGAAATAGAATTAAGATTGATGGATTGTTGCCAATCGCCGCCCACCGACGCCCAACACCGCCCAGCCCCCGGCGCCAGCATTTTGGCTCACGTGACTAAATCGTAGTCACTTATGAACAGAATCTTCTTCGTTTTTAACAATTTGCATATATCCCCCCAATACATTTTTTTTGTTTATTAATTATTTACTTTACGAAATAGAATTAAGATTGATGGATTGTTGCCAACCGCCGCCCACCGACGCCCAACGCCGCCCAGCCCCCAACGCCAGCATTTTAGCTCACGTGACTCAATCGTAGTCACTAATGAACAGAATATTCTTTGTTATTAACACTTTGCATATACCCCCCCAATACATTTTTTTTGTTTATTAATTATTTACCTTACGAAATAGAATTAAGATTGATGGATTGTTGCCAATCGCCGCCCACCAGCGCTCGACGCGTCCCAGCACCTGGCGCCAGCATTTTGGCTCACGTGACTCAATCGTAGTCACTTATGAACAAAATATTCTTCATTATTAACACTTAGCATATATGCCCCCCCCAATACATTTTTTTTTATTAATTATTTACCTTACGAAATAGAATTAAGATTGATGGATTGTTGCCAACCGCCGCCTACCGACGCCCAACGCCGCCTAGCCCCGGCGCCAGCATTTTGGCTCACGTGACTAACTCGTAATCACTTATGAACAGAATATTCTTCGTTATTAACACTTAGCATATATCCCCCCAATACATTTTTTTGTTTATCAATTATTTACCTTACGAAATAGAATTAAGATTGATAAATTGTAACCAACCGCCGCCCACCGACGCCCAACGCCGCCCAGCCCCCGGCGCCAGCATTTTGGCTCACGTGACTCAATCGTAGTCACTTATGAACAGAATATTCTTCGTTATGAACACTTAGCATATATCCGTCCCCCAATACATTTTTTTTGTTTATTAATTATTTACCTTACGAAATAGAATGAAGATTGATGGATTGTTGCCAACCGCCGCCTACCGACGCCCAACGCCGCCCAGCCCCCAACGCCAGCATTTTAGCTCACGTGACTCAATCGTAGTCACTTATGAACAGAATATTCTTCGTTATTAACACTTAGCATATATCCCCCCCCAATACATTTTTTTTGTTTATTAATTATTCACTTTATGAACTAGAATTAAGATTGATGGATTGTTGCCAATCGCTGCCCACCGACGCCCAACGCGTCCCAGCCCCCGGCACCAGCATTTTGGCTCACGTGACTAAATCGTAGTCACTTATGAACAAAATATTCTTCGTTATTAACACTTAGCATATATGCCCACCCCAATACATTATTTTTGTTTATCAATTATTTGCTTTACGAAATAGAATGAAGATTGATGGATTGTTGCCAACCGCCGCCCACTGCCGCCCAACTCCGCCCAGCCCCCGGAGCCAGCATTTTGGCTAACGTGACTCACTCGTAGTCACTTAGGAACAGAATAATCTTTGTTATTAACACTTAGCATATATGCCCCCAAATACATTTTTTTTGTTTATCAATTATTTACTTTACGAAATAGAATGAAGATTGAAGGATTGTTGCCAACCGCAGCCTACCGACGCCCAACACCGCCCAGCCCCCGGCGCCAGCATTTTGGCTCACGTGACTCAATCGTAGTCACTTATGAACAGAATCTTCTTCGTTTTTAACAATTAGCATATATCCCCCCCAATACATTTTTTTTGTTTATTAATTATTTACCTTACGAAATAGAATGAAGATTGATGGATTGTTGCCAACCGCCGCCTACCGACGCCCAACGCCGCCCAGCCCCCAACGCCAGCATTTTAGCTCACGTGACTCAATCGTAGTCACTTATGAACAGAATATTCTTCGTTATTAACACTTAGCATATATCCCCCCCCAATACATTTTTTTTGTTTATTAATTATTCACTTTATGAACTAGAATTAAGATTGATGGATTGTTGCCAATCGCTGCCCACCGACGCCCAACGCGTCCCAGCCCCCGGCACCAGCATTTTGGCTCACGTGACTAAATCGTAGTCACTTATGAACAAAATATTCTTCGTTATTAACACTTAGCATATATGCCCACCCCAATACATTTTTTTTGTTTATCAATTATTTGCTTTACGAAATAGAATGAAGATTGATGGATTGTTGCCAACCGCCGCCCACTGCCGCCCAACTCCGCCCAGCCCCCGGCGCCAGCATTTTGGCTAACGTGACTCACTCGTAGTCACTTATGAACAGAATAATCTTTGTTATTAACACTTAGCATATATGCCTCCCAATACATTTTTTTTGTTTATCAATTATTTACTTTACGAAATAGAATGAAGATTGAAGGATTGTTGCCAACCGCAGCCTACCGACGCCCAACACCGCCCAGCCCCCGGCGCCAGCATTTTGGCTCACGTGACTCAATCGTAGTCACTTATGAACAGAATCTTCTTCGTTTTTAACAATTAGCATATATCCCCCCCAATACATTTTTTTTGTTTATTAATTATTTACCTTACGAAATAGAATGAAGATTGATGGATTGTTGCCAACCGCCGCCCACCGACGCCCAACGCCACCCAGCCCCCGGCGCCAGCATTTTGGCTCACGTTACTCAATCGTAGTCACTTACGAACAGAATATTCTTCGTTATGAACACTTAGCATATATCCCCCCACCAATACATTTTTTTTGTTTATTAATTATTTACCTTACGAAATAGAATTAAGATTGATGGATTGTTGCCAATCGCCGCCCACCAGCGCTCGGCGCGTCCCAGCACCTGGCGCCAGCATTTTGGCTCACGTGACTAACTCGTAGTCACTTATGAACAGAATATTCTTCATTATTAACACTTAGCATATATGCCCCCCCAATACATTTTTTTGTTTATCAATTATTTACCTTACGAAATAGAATAAGGATTGATAAATTGTAACCAACCGCCGCCCACCGACGCCCAACGCCGCCCAGCCCCCGGCGCCAGCATTTTGGCTCACGTGACTAAATCGTAGTCACTTATGAACAGAATGTTCTTCGTTTTTAACAATTAGCATATATCCCCCCACCCCCAATACATTTTTTTTGTTTATTAATTATTTACTTTACGAAATATAATGAAGATTGATGGATTGTTGCCAACCGCCGCCCACCGACGCTCAACGCGTCCCAGCCCCCGGCGCCAGCATTTTGGCTCATGTTACTCAATCGTAGTCACTTATGAACAGAATATTCTTCATTATTAACACTTAGCATATATCCCCCCACCCCCAATACATTTTTTTTGTTTATCAATTATTTACCTTACGAAATCGAATGAAGATTGATGGATTGTTGCCAACCGCCGCCCCCCGCCGCCCAATCGCCGCCCAGCCCCGGCGCCAACATTTTGGCTAATGTGACTCACTCGTAGTCACTTATGAACAGAATATTCTTCGTTATTAACACTTAGCATATATCCCCCCAATACATTTGTTTGTTTATTAATTATTTACTTTACGAAATAGAATTAAGATTGATGGATTGTTGCCAATCGCCGCCCACCGACGCCCAACGCGTCCCAGCCCCCGGCGCCAGCATTTTGGCTCACGTGACTCAATCGTAGTCACTTATGAACAGAATATTCTTCGTTATTAACACTTAGCATATATCCCCCCCCCATAATACATTTTTTTTGTTTATTAATGATATCCCTTACGAAATAGAATGAAGATAGATGGATTGTTGCCAACCGCCGCCCACCGACGCCTAACGCCGCCCAGCCCTCGGCGCCAGCATTTTGGCTCACGTGACTCAATCGTAGTCACTTATGAACAGAATATTCTTCGTTATTAACACTTAGCATATATCCCCCCCAATACATTTTTTTTGTTTATTAATTATTTACCTTACGAAATAGAATGAAGATTGATGGATTGTTGCCAACCGCCGCCCACCGACGCCCAACGCCGCCCAGCCCCCGGCGCCAGCATTTTGGCTCACGTGACTCAATCGTAGTCACTTATGAACAGAATATTCTTCGTTATTAACACTTAGCATATATCCCCCCCCCCAATACATTTTTTTTGTTTATTAATTATTTACCTTACGAAATAGAATGAAGATTGATGGATTGTTGCCAACCGCCGCCCACCGACGCCCAACGCCGCCTAGCCCCCGGCGCCAGCATTTTGGCTCACGTGACTCAATCGTAGTCACGTATGAACAAAATATTCTTCGTTATTAATACTTAGCATATTCCCCCCCCCCCCAATACGTTTTTATTTATTATTTACTTCATGAAATAGAATGAAGATTGATGGATTGTTGCTAACAACGCCCAACGTCGCCCAGCCCCCGGCGCCAGCATTTTGGCTCACGTGACTCAAGCGTAGTCACTTAGTAACAGAATAGTATTCCGTATTAACAATTAGCATGCATCCCCCCCAATAAATTTTTTTGTTTATTAATTATTCACATTACGAAATAGAATGAAGATTGATGGATTTTTGCCAACCGCCGCCCACCGACGCCCAGCACATATATATATATATATATATATATATATATATATATATATATATATATATATATATATATATGGTAAAAATCTACAATACCGTCGCGTCAAGGACCCACTTTTCAAAAACCTACTAGCGATTTTCCAAACTCACTAAATCGGAATGAAAATCTCCAGAAATCCGCTAATGCTTTCTTTAAGTACGTAATCCCACCGAAAAGGTTTTGTTTTGCCATTTCAGTATATTCATAGAACATTTATTGAAGAAAATTCTTGCTTTTCTTTTTCTTTTTGTAGTCATTGTTTTTGTTGTTTTTTTTTGTTCAGTGCGATTTTTAGTTTTATTTGATATAACTAACTTAAATATAAGTACCATTACTTCAAATCCAATAAATTTGGCATAATACATTGCAATTTTAGGATTAATTTGTATGTATGTGTATATGCCTATATATGTGCATGTGTGTATATAGACCTGTGTATGTATTAATATATATATAAAGACATATGTGTATGTATATACACATGTATAGGTATATGTTTATACATACATATATATATGTACATATACATATGTATATATATATGTGTGTGTGTATGATTATGTATATGTATATATATGCGTGTGTGTATGATTATGTACACATATATGTGTGTGTATGATTATGTATATACACATGCATATGTATATTTATGTATGTATATGTATATACACATGCATATATATGTATATATATATATGTATATATACACATGTGTGTATGTATATCTTTACACATGTGTATGTATGTATGTATATACACATGTGTATGTATTTCTATATATATACATATGTGTATGTATATACACATGTGTATGTATTTATATATATACATGTGTATGTATATACACATGTGTATGTATATACATATACACATGTGTATGTATATATCTATGTATACGTGTATGTGCGTATATATATATATGTGTATGTATGTGTGTGTGTGTGTGTGTGTGGTATGGTCTGTAAAAGTCTGGCAGGCTTGCAGATCTCCACCCAATCCTCTCAGACAGCCACCATATATATATATATATATATGTGTGTGTGTGTGTGTGTGTGTGTGTGTAAATGATTCCATTAATTTCAAAGACTTTATGACCAGGTAACCTGACATTCTGGAGTTCACTTATGTTTATCAAATCTTTTGCAATGTTCAAATTTGTGTTGACACCTATTTGCTAAGTGGCCATATAGCATCTCTTTGGTTGTATTAAATCGGCCCAGGACAATTTTTATTTTATTGCTGGCACACTTTGTCACTGCCCAGCCAGGTTACCCGGTCATTGGCCGGCCAGTATTCTTGATTTTTACCATTATATATATATATATATATATATATATATATATATATATATATATATATATATATATATATATATATATATATGCGGGGGTATGGCGGCGGTTTGTGGAAAATCTATCAATCTTTATTCTATTTCGTAAGGTAAATAATTAATAAACAAAAAAATGTATTGGGGGGGGATATATGCTAAGTGTTAATAACGAAGAATATTCGGTTCATAAGTGACTACGATTGAGTCACGTGAGCCAAAATGCTGGCGCCGGGGGCTGGGCGGCGTTGGCGTCGGTGGGCAGCGTTTGGCTGGGGGTAAAAGTGCCACCCGAACAGAGTGCCCCTTTCTGATAAGCTAGATTCCATTATAAAGTGACCTTTTGTCTAACCTTGTCGTTGTGCGTGTGTGTGTGTGTGTGGGGGGGGGGGTAAACAATTCAGGCTAAATTGCAGTATATGTTCTGTCTAATGAGGTAATCATCCCAGGCATTATTTTCTCCTTTCGTAGACATATGTATTTGGATTATTCGAACTACTGTTCTCATCTTGGATATTATTCTCACAGCGTTTCGGCCGATGTAACCTCTGACCTTCTTCAAGTGTGTCTTGTCGAACTCGGGAATCTTTCTACATTGACCGATCCAAATAACATCCAAAAAGAGGCTTCGGTACTTAAGCGATTTGAGCGATTCGAGAAGAATTTATTTGTTTCTATTTTTGAAGAATTACATTCGCGACAAGGGCAGATAATCTCGGAATTTATTGAAGTAAATAAACCACAATTCGAATACATTGAAGTAACACACATTAATTAATTACTGAATTAATTAATTAATAGATGTAATACTAGTGCAGATTAGGACTCAAGCTAACCCTAACCCTAACCCTAACCCTAACGCTAACCCTAACCCTAACGACGCCAAGTCGATGTTAGCTTGGCTCTTAATCTGCACTCGCACCCAAAATGTTTTCACTTAAAAGTTAACGAATCACATCTTATTCGACATTAACTGCACGCACGTATGTTTAAAATATGCAGATGGAAACATTTTTTGCGATTTATTTTTATTTATATATTCATTCTTTTCTCCTAATTATATTTTTCACACAAGTCTACAGTACACATTTATTAGTCATTTTGTGTTACTTAAATGTATTCGTAATGTTTCAGGTTTGATTTACATCAATAAATTTCGTGACTGACTTCTCTTGATGCTGACTTCAATAAATTCCGAGATAGTCTGCCCTTGTCGCGAATGTAATTCTTCAAGGTCAACCTAATCGAAATTATATGCCAGGTACTTTGTTAGATTGGGACCCACGCTAAAAGTCCTTCGGCGTCGGTGCTTTCCGGCGTTTTACGTAAAATGCCGGAAAGTCTCGAAGCGATTAGTCAATGAAACTGCGAGAAAATAAATAACTGATTGAAATGAATAAGCAGACGACATCTAAACTTGATAACTGAATTTTTGACGTCTGCAAACGAGCCTACTCTAACCATACCCCTGCCCAAACCCTAATTCCTAAACTACTCAAATTCCTAACCCTACGTAAACCATAACCTAACCCTAATTCCTAACCCTGTCCAAACGTCTAACCCGCCCTAATCCTACCCAAACCCTAACTTTGCCCAAATCCTAATTCCTAACCCTAACGAAAGCAACAATAATAGTCAGTAAATAAATAATAATTTTCATAAAATAAAAACAAAATAACACTTACTTTATTAACTTTCAATTTAAACACTTATTTGAATCACTGTTATTTCTTCGTTAACACTATTTAATTTAAACACTTATTTCTTCGTTAAAAAAATAAATATTTATTCCATACAAAATTTTTCGCTGTAATATTTTGCTTGTTTTTTTCTCGCTTGTAAATCCTGTGCTTTTTTGGACGCAGGTAAGTCAACGCATTTTTCATTCGGCACTGTCCGGCGTTCTACGCAAACATACGGAAAGTACCGACGCCGAGGTACTTTTAGCGCAGGTCCTAATGTAAAAAAGCACGAAATGTCATTTTTATAAGTTTCATCGTCTCAAACCCACGGTCAACCTTTTCCTTCTTCGTGTACATTAATTATTAGTAATAATTAATATTTAAGGATACAATTTTCATTTTAATTGTTATTTATTTAAAATCAACAATAGTAGAAAACAATTCTTTTAGTCATTATTTAACTCCTTAACATTAGACTTGTTAAAAGTGATTGTGTTATTACAATGATAGCAATTACTACAATGCACAGATCTTTAAAAAGAAAGATAAGATTAGTCTTGTGGAATTTAAATGTCATTTTTATTAAATTAATTGTCCCAAATCCACGGTCGACTTTTTATTATTAGTTATAATTCAAGACTTTTAAAGAAGAAACTTTTATCTTTTTTTTTAAATTTTATTAATTTGAAAAACAAAAAACAAAACGGAAATAATTGTTAACTTGTTAACATTAGACTTTAGCAGAATGATTCTATTTTCTAATGAAATAAAATTACTTACTACAATTTGCATATCTTAGAAGGAAGCTTACATTAGTCTAGTCGGATTTACATTTCATTATTTTAAATTGATTTAAACAAAACTGGGTGCTTCATTAATGATTAAAGAAAATGTAGACCGTGGATTTCAGACCATGAAACTAATTAAAATAATTTTTTTTATAAACAATTGAAGCTTTTTGAATAAATATTTCCTTTCTCCCGCCAACTGTGGAGAGTTTGAATGCCTACTATACCATCCTCGAGTGTTGTGCCTTCGGTCACTCTGTACAAGGGCGGGGGGGGGGGGGGATTGTCGTCAAGCCAACCTGTTATGATGATACCCAACGCTAAGCACCCGTGACCAGATATTCATAATAACATAGAATTCGATGTCCAAATCAGATCTCCTTGGAATGGCCACACAGTGCTCATACGAGGAATTGTTTACCCTTCCTGGTGCTGTTACCATAAGTAAAAACATCGAGTTGGATTCTTCATCAAACCAAAAGACTTCTGTTCCTGGAATTTGACGAAAAAAAAGAAAAGATCACAAGAATGATTAATTATTACGTAAAGGGGATATTTTTTGGGGGCCGACGCTTGGGGAGCACCAGTTAACCTCATATATATTTGTGTTCAGAATACAAGCATGCCAATTGAAAGAAAATAACAACTCAAAAACAAAGTATACAAGAGACATTTATTGGGTCTTCTATGAATCTGTGTCCTTTGGTAACATGTTCACGAGAGTATGCAAATGATGTGTGTGTGAGCACGCGCACGTGCGTGTGTGTATAAGTAGAGAGGAGAAGTCTTACATACCGAATAGGGTGTGTTGTGATTGCACACATGATGTCAATGTGCCTTCGGAGCAGCCAGAGCCGAATGAAATAGAAACATTTATTTGGGCCCGCTATGAAATTGCGTCCATTAATAACATGTTCATGCAAATGATATGTGTGCACGTAAAGAGGGACAGTTTACGTACTGGGTTAAGTGAGTTTGTGATGGAAACACACGCTGTTGTTCTATGAAATTGTGTACACGATAATGTATTCAACAAAGTCTGAGTAGAATGATCAGTGTGTGTGCGTGAGCAGAGAGAAGAAATCTACCGTACCGTGTAAAGTGTGTTTGTGAGCGCACGCATGACGAACAAGTGCCTATCAAAGCAGCCAGATCGAAGGAAGACAGAGACAGTCTGACCGATGTGTTTGTCGAGGCTGGGTCGGATGAAAGAGAAGGCGGTGGTCTGTGCAACCCTTATTATAACGCAGATCGTATCGGCTCCTACGATCATCAAAAGATAACTCGTGACTGACGTGATCTGGTGATGGTGTGTGTAAGGGATATAATGCTACTAAAGAAGGTTATGAAAGTAGAGGAGACCTTTAAATGAACACCTGAATAATTATCTAACTCATACAGTAATCAAGTGTTAGCCTAAAAAAGGGGCATCTTGAGTTCTGAGAACTAATTGAGCTAAAATAAAAAAAGAGTCATATACGTCTTAAATGGAATACTGTTGCCACATCTGGAGAGGTGCCACTAACAGATTTTAAAATTGACTTCTGAAATTAGTGAGAGAAATCTCTTCTCGTCTGTTTCTGCTAGTCTCTCTCTACTCTATCGCTATTTACATGGTAGGTCCTCGGCTGAGCTCCAATCTGTGCCCCCCTCTGTAAAACGTTCACAGTAAGTACTCCTCTACCCACCACCGCTGAAAAAAACTTCCCATCCTTCTTTTGTGCACACCAAATAGACATTTTCTGAACAGAGTTTCTTTCCATGATCTTCCACATTTGTCGAACACATTACCACGGGATTACTTCCCGTCTGACTACAGCATAGTCCTTTACAACTGAAATGTAAACGCATACTTATTGAGCTGTACTCTAAAGTAAGCAACGTACTCCATCCCACCTATCGTTTCAAATCCTCTTGTGGTATTTTTCAGACGCAGATCGTAAGCCAAAGCGGCACTAACAGTTGTCATTATTAGCGTTGTTATATTCACAACGTTTCGGCCGTTGTATTAACCAGTCGTCTGGTGTGAGGTTTTCTCGTTATTTACGTTATTTATAGCATTATTTATCCCAGAGCATTTCGGTCGGCATTCCCCGGTAGGGGCGCCTATAACGATAAGCACTAAACTAAACCGTTCTCAAAAATAAAAAAAAAGTAAAGACTTAGGGGGTGGACGCCCTAGAACTGCACAGAACCATTTTCCAGTTCAATAGAAGCAAGGTCACTATCGAACTGATTGTCGAAGACGTATCCTCTACTCAAACTCTCCATTCTCTGGTAGGGTCGCCTCAGGCGATTATAACTAAACTAAACCATGTTTTATAAGTTTAAAAAAGGTGACACTGCTCTCAAAGCGACTCAAATATTTACTTAGAAAAAGGTTGGTTTTGTTTGTTTTGTTTTACGGCATATCAACCCTTTTCAGGTCATTTAATGTCGAATCAAGTTGGATTTGTATATCTTTAGATCTTTATATTTTTGTATATAGATCAACTGATTCTAAAAAGTTTATTATAGTTTCTACGTTATTTTTAAATCAGTTCCGTCATTGTACCTGCTCTGTAAAACGTTTCTCTTATAGGAGCCAGATACATTCATTTAGTTAGAATTTGTTTGATTGTGTATGTAACCTGACATGCGTGTCACATTGTTTGCTGTTTGTCTTCAAGCAACTAAGAATGTGTAATGTTTGTGTGACCTATGCAAAGTCTGGATAACACTACTTCCCCCTTTCGGCTTTTTTGTGAGCTTTCTGACCATTCTCCTATTGTAGTTAAGAGTTTGTTATGTGTGTGGCTACTCCTACTCCTACTTTGGGGAGAAGTAAGTTTATTGCTTACTGCCTGACGCGCCCCTACCGGGGAATGCCGATGGGGCTGCCCAGGCAATTTTTAAACCCCACTTTCCCGACCCGACCTTGGGTCACATCTTACTTGTGGGAGTAAGATAAAAACTGGCCTTGTGCCTAACTCCTGGAGAGGAGTAAATCAATACTCCTTGCTTCTTTCAACATGCCCGAACCAGCGAAGACGGTTTATTAAACATCAGTTTTTTGGGATGGCCAATTTCTTAAGTAGAGTGTCTGACCTAATGTTTTGGATCTTGTCTGGCTTTACGTTACATATCCACCTAATCATTGCCCTGTCATTTCTTTGGAGTCGGGCAAGTGAGGCCTGGGCGAGGGTCCATACCCACTGTCAATTCAGACTAACAAATACCTCTTTCATCCTCTCTCTTAGACCCCAATGTGACGTATATTCGCTGTATCAAGTGCTCTCACATTGCGTCAATATTCGCCCCGATGTACAGCGTGTATATTTTTGTTACCCCTTCAGCTGTTACATTTCCTGTTATGCTCGTCTTGTTGCCACACGAGATGATCTACCTGTTCAATATGCAACGCAGTTATTGAAAGAAGTGGAGAGTACTGGAAATCGCTACTCCTACTCCAACGTAGTTGTCTTTGTTGTACGATACATTTGCTGATCTTCATTTTTAATTGGTTTCTTAAAATTGGTTTCCAGGGCCTAAGGTAGACTTAGCTGCTTTATAAACCTGGTCGTTTCCGCTGATTCCTGTATGACTTGGAATCTAACAGTAATATTTCATTGTCTCTTGACAAATTTTCCATTTTACATAGTAATTTTATTATTAATGGATGTCAAATGTCTTGCTTTGCAACGATGTTAGTACTGACAAAAAATCTGAAAAGATAAAGAATTTTCTATTTTTGTATTTCAAAATGAAATTGACCGCTATATCTACTGCACATTTTCTGCATTGGAAATGGAAGTGGCATTTGCGATACGCCTCTTATTTATGCTGTTATTGTTTATTGCAGCACGCCCTGTTGCTTCTTCATGTTTCGATTCATCTATGAAGATGTGCTTATATCTTGGATATTTCTCTTTGAATTTCTCTTATTCCTCGTGGAAAATTAGAGAATGCTTGAATGAAAAAACGTGCAGAATATGGTTTACAATATTTAGAAATTGAAATTTCGCCCTTGAGAATGAAGACTGGTCCAGTCGAGTTTGATGAAGAGCCCCATTGTGGTATCACTTAAAGAAAAGCCTGCAGTATAATTTGAAAAAAATTCAATGAGACTTTCCTCAAACCATACAACTGTTCATCGTCGTCAAGTTTGAGAAATCAGTGTCTCATGTCTGCAGATCCCAACTCGCGATTTTTTTAATGGGAATCGCTCCAGACAAGGCATGACACCACTTGACGTTAAGAGAAAACAAGGACGAAAGAGGATTATCGCAAAGACATGAGATACCTATTGACCTTAGACTTGAACAAATCAAAGCTATAGGTAGGAGGTTCAACAAGCCTGCAGTTCTTAGAATGAAACTACTGGTATAGGAAGCTGTGTTACAATGAAGTATCAACACAGCTAATTGATGGAGACCACTAGACCACTAGACCAACGTGTCAAACGAGCTGTAACAAAGGAAGCAGGGAATATATCAGGCAATTCTGATGAACATATTTATAGTTGCCAACTTGCTGAGGTAGCCATTTCCAAAGCTTAAAAACGTTTCCAATGATGACATTTGTATGGTTTGATGAAAGCACATTGCAGAAAAATCCATTGATGTCGGCGACGATGATATTCTCTCAGTGCGCCATCTTCAATTCGAAGGGCGTGAGTCACACTGAAGGAAACTGTTCTCAAAATAAAACACGATATCACACACATAAGGTTCACGTGATTATTGCTGGTATCCAGAAAGCCAATCTCCATGAACCATGTTAAAAATCCAGTCCGTGTGTACCGAAACAACATAACGTGATCGATTGCCAAGAGATCGGATTTACCAAAAGGCCATTTCAATAACACTAAAACACCTGGCATCACGGACAAACTGCACGGGAAGGAACAACATAACATGATCGATTGTCAAAAGAAAAGATAAATGTCGGATGTACGGAAAGGTCATTTGGCAAGAAGTACATGCAGATGCAATCGAGAGAAGAAAAACAAATATGTTCGATTTTTATTCATTGACACAATCGTCACCGAATAAAACGACTGGCTACAGTGGCAATGCCTTCCCATGGAGCCGTTTGAGGTGGTCACAAATTGTTATATAATAACAACCTGAAATTGATATCGAAGTTGATTGACGATTTGGGCCCGAGAAGAATCAACTGCCAAGATCCTGTGCGTGCATCCCCCCCAACATGCGACCGTCACCGACAACCCTAACCCGACAATTAAATATATCGTTATATTTTCATATATCAGTGTGTCGCCATTCTTTTTAAGCACAGCAGTAATACAAAACTTGAAGCAGCGCGGCTTAAACACAATATGCTGGCTGACACATCCGACTCTGACAAAGTCCAGATCGAAAGAGAGTGAGCAAACGGGAAAACGGGAAAACGGAAGTCACCTTACTCATGACGTCACCATTTCCTTACACAGTGAATAACTCGCGTCCCTTATATTATCCAGCACAGAGAACACAACTTGTTATTATCACTGAGCAATCGCTAAAAAAGACATGCGTGAAAACTCCTAAAGGGTAAATAATAAGAAGAAGAAGAAAAAGAAGAAAAAAAAGAAGAAAAAGAAGAAAAAGAAATCTTATAAACTGTGTCCCAGAAATCTAATAAACTCTGCCCCCCCCTCTAAATAGTCGTGAAGGGTCAGAGAGGATGAGAAAACCGCAGAGGAAGAGCACTAACCAGATATCCACTGGAAGAGAGCAGAGAGGACTGGAACTTTGATTAAAAACTAAGAAAATCGGATGAGAAATGAGTGGAGAAAATTATTTGAATCACTTGAGAGAAAAAAGGGGGGTAACTTCTTAACATTATTGGGGATTTGGATCGTGGAAGATCTCTTATTGATGTTTAAGAACCTTCTGTTTCGGTAAATACACACTCTTGCAAATATGCCACCGTGTTGTCTTATTCATAATCGGCCTTTCAAGATCACAATAACAATAAACTACCGTCCGTCTGTCGAGGTTTCCACTTTTTTCAGGTTCAGTGCAAGAAAATAGTTAAAACGCCACTCCACATATTTCCATATGTTAACTTTCAACCTTGTGTCATACACAGACACATAACATTCTATAATCGTGTCTGGCGCGTTAGCGGATTGCTCCTGTCTGCGCTCTTACAGTGGTCCTTACGAACTGGGGAAACGCCACATGCAAATAAGTTCTTTCTTACATCGAAAAAGGACAACGTAAAAACAATCTGTTAGAAAATAGAAGAGGTTTATTCTGCTTGATCTTTGTTCCAAATCATCGACCAGTGAGGTGGGGAAGATCGCTGTTCACTATGTTATTACGTTTAGTGCTACCATCGACTACTCTCACTTACGCTCTCTTTGAACCATGTGATGTCACGCCCGTTTTTTTATCAATTCCTAAGAATTTTTTACTAATGGATTACTGCTTATCAAGGACGAGGGTCATCCGTGGATAAGAGTTAAAGAGATCGTCAGTTGGAGTCCCGCCATGCGAGGATCGGAATCAACCGTGAAATGGGCAGAACATTTCAATAGGAATTGATTATCTAGACTTGAAGACGACCATGTAATAATCGGCTGGGAAGCAGCTTTGTGATGCCCTAAGAAAGAAACTTTGTTCATGGAAGTTGCAGTTGGCCTTTGGCAAAGAGAGAGAAAATGGGAAAGTTCTGCGTTGTGGTTGTAGCCAGGCGAGTTCTCGTTGTGAATGTTTTATAGGGGAAAGGGACTGTAGCTGAGTCGAACAACTACCATGAACATATCAATACAGAAAGCTTTCTACTCCAATAGCTTCTTTCCACGGGCTGTCGGCCTCTGGAACTCCTTCCCTGCTCCCTGTTTACCTGACTGAACCGACATGCAGAAATTTAAAATTAATGTAAACACCCATCTGGCTACACAACTCCCAACCCCATAAAACTTACATCCTAATTCCCAGTAGCCCCTTACGTTTACAGTGGCGACCTGCCTTGTTTGGGGTGAACTATGTCAAAAAAAATGCACCACTAGATTGCGAAGTCGATTTTGTAGCCTCTCAAGGCAAGAAATAGTGATCCGGACAGAATCTGCCCAGATATGACAGCAGTACTCGATCTTAGGACGGATTTGGCTCTTCTACAAGTAGTGGATTGCGCCAGGAGTGAAGTACTTTCCGGAGTGATAATTCACAAAGTTGACCCCGACTGACCTTTCATTTCCTGTTATTTTCGACTAACCAAATTACATACTAGTGTGTTTACTCCACCAATATTTACCTTATCAAGACCAGAAGCCGCTCAAGGATAAAGAATGATTATCAGTCGAAAAATGAGGAACACTATGGGAGTACTGCAATTGATAAATGGTATGCACTGCGTTTGATTACTTATAGGGCTTAGGTTTAGGGAAAGAATTTGTTGATATTAGATTTTACGATGAGCGGGGAAGAAGTCCTGTGGCATTATGCTCCATAGACGGAGAGCCCTTGCCAAGAAACTCTGTCCATGGAAATTTAACCTGACGTTAGGGACATGGAGTTAGAAACGAAGTCTTTTTCCGTTATGGTAGCAATACGAGTTCTTGCTGTGGATGTCTGGCAAGAAAGAACCAAAGATTGGAGCTCAGTCGAGCACTTTCTATGGAAATAGCGTTAGAGTGGAAAGAGACTAGCGTTAGAGTGGAAAGAGGTTACCAACGTCTCTTCTGTGAGAAAGGCGATGCCGCGCAGAGAAGGGATCATCTCTCACAAGATTTCCTACTCAATTTTGTCGCGTGTGTCTATTTTATTTGTTTACATAGTTACAAGTTAGGTGTCACTTTTTACAATATCATGAATTAATTTTGATTTTACTTTGTTTATTTAGGAGATTGATGCCAATCCTGTGTTCTTTAACGAAGCGACTTACTATGATATCAACCAAACCGGTTTGGGTAAGTAGATGAATTCGCTAATCGAGCACACACACACACACACACACACACACACACACACACACACACACACACACACACACACACACACACACACACACACACACACACACACACACACACACACACACACACACATATATATTTAAGAGGTTTATATAGTTTGCTTGAAGGATTGTTTATTAGTATATAGAAATGTGATACTTAGAAGGCAATACAATGCAGAGGTGTGACGGATAGACACAAGTTGGAGCACATAAGACATATAATGGTGGAACAAATGAAATAGTTTCACCCTTAATACAATGTATACATACCTCCCCCCACACGCATATATATATATATATATATATATATATATATATATATATTTTGTTAGTGATTTTATTATTCCATTAATTGCGACAAAATATATGCTGTTTCATTAGCGCCCATAATGAACGCCAACTTTTCAAGCGTCATTATGGGCGCTAATGAAACAGCATATATTTTGTCGCAATTAATGGAATAATAAAATCACCAACAAAATATATATTTTGCTCTGAATTTTCATTGAGCACTCTCATAAACCCGGTTTCAACTTCCTTCGGATTTATACCCCCTGGATATTTGTAACAAGTTAATTATATATATATATATATATATATATATATATATATATATATATATATATATATATATATATATATATATATAGTCTAAAGAAGCTTTGAGTTATTTTAAACAAAAAGACAAAAAAAAGAAAGAAAAAGGAAAATGCAGTTTAAATTCCCAGAGAAACTAACTAAATCCAAAATAACATTTGTTGGAAAATTCATAAATAAATAATATATAATAGTAAGTAAATAAAATAAAAAGGGGGATTAAGTATCTAACAGTGAAACAAAAGCAGGAGACCTTAACGTAAGCATCTAATATTAACACGGGGATCTTCAGCTGTTTAGCATGTAACTGTTTCGGAGATTTAAAAACAGGACAGTTATATGCATGGCTCTCCAATGGTACAGATAAAACTACCATTTCCCCAATAATCAAGTGTCGAAATAATTCAGCTTAAAATGTTACTTATATATACATAAATAAATAATAATAATAAAATAATAATAATAATAATAATAATAATAATAATAATAATAATAATAATATACTACCCTTAAGACTACCGCGGGCTTCCTTCATATGCACGCTTGAACTTGAGTTGAGCACGGTTCTGAAGAAGAAAAGAGTTCCCGAAATATTATATCATACGGAGTTTCCACCAGACCATCTTGATACAGGTATTACATAACATTGTAACACTGCGTAGATAAACAGATATATGTGTGTTTGTGAATATATATATATATATATATATATATATATATATATATATATATATATATATATATATATATATATATATATATATATATATATATATGTATGTATACATTGTATTAAGGGTGAAACTACTTAATTTGTTCCACCATTATATGTCTTATGTGCTCCAACTTGTGTCTATCCGTCACACCTCTACATTGTATTGCCTTCTAAGTATCATATATATATATATATATATATATATATATATATATATATATATATATATATATATATATATATATAAGGTTAGTGGGAGAGCATTCTAGCAGAGTGCTCGATTATTAAGAAAAATATACATATATATACACACATATACATATATATATATTATATATATATATATGTATATGTATATATGTATATGTGTGTATATATATGTATTTTGTTTCTTAATAATCGAGCACTCTGCTAGAATGCTCTGCCACTAACCTTATATATATATATATATATATATATATATATATATATATATATATATATACAAGCTGACTTTACGTTTGGGTAAGTGTATTAATTCTCTAATTGTGCATATATATATATATATATATATATATATAATATTTAAATGTTGAATTAAATTAAAGATAATTGACTTATCGTTTAATAATAATCTATCGTGATAATATAATGCTCAATATAGTGAATAGCGCAATCAATTCTAGATATGAAAGATGAAAATAAAAAATTGTAAAAATTGCAAAAGCTTCATATTCTTAATCCATAGATTTTCAAAGATAAATTCTTTTCATCAGAGGATAGAGAAACACCGACAATGTAATTGTAAATATTATCGGCAGCATTTAACTTTGAAAATTTATTACATAAAATAAAAACCAAAAGATAAATAGTCTTTTGTTGAGATGAGAGCGTAGAGTTAGGGTAATATTGTTTATGCAATTCATAGATATATATATATATATATATATATATATATATATATATATATATATATATATATAAATTGCATAAACAGTATTACAGCTTTACGTCAATCAATCAACATTTCGATGCTACAACATCTCTTCAAAGACTGAATAAAAAAAGTGAGAATACCGCATTAGAAATGTCACCAGCAGAAAACTAGATGTTTAGAAAAAGGGAAAGACGAAAAGATAAGATTCAAATCTGATCAAAGTTTGTGTCGGCCAATTATAGGCCACAGTCCGCTGACCCTCCTAACTTGAATGAACCTCTAGCACCCTCCTATATCCCAACGAGCGCCTTCTTCACCTCCTGAGTGACTATCACACTAGACAGAGCAGGTATTAGTGGGGGTTAAGAAAATAAATTAAAAAAACGATAAATATAATGAGATATATACACACACACACACACACACATATATATATATATATATATATATATATATATATCATTATATTTATATATATATATATATATATAAAATAAAATATGAAAAGTATACTTTTAGTAAATAGTACCTATAGTGAAATGGTTTAAGCTCAATATACGAGATAGAGCAATTATAAAGATAGATGAAAGAAGAGGGATAGACATGTACGAGTGACACATTTATTTCAACTTCGATTGTTCAATGCAAGGTATACTTGGTAATAAAATTATGTTTATTATTCTTTCCTTAAGCCAAGGCTTTTCAAAGATTAAAATCTTATCATCAGAGGAATTACATAGATAGATAAGTTGGCAGTGGAAAAGCCAAAATTCAAAATTTGAAAAAATATTAAGTAATGGAGAGTGAAAAAGTTCGTGTAAAAAAGATGTGGGGTCTGTCCAGTTGGTAAATGTCCGTTGATGAGGTGTCCAATGAAAGGAGATTTACAGATGGAAAAGAAGGGTTTTCGTGAAGATGGAAAAGAGTTCAAGAATGAAGTAAACCCAATAGAGAGATGTTGAGTTCAGTCGTAGGTGGAGCGCACGTATTCGGAATTAATTTTGAGAATTCGGCCCATTTTAAAAATACTTCCGTGGACCGAGAGAGGAATTGAAGTTGAAGTGTGTACATTAAACGTTGGCAGTGGGATATTTAAGCCATTCTAAGAAAGACGAAATCCTTTAGTTGAAAACGAAGCTAAATGAGGAAGAGGGGTGGAAAGGGATAAAGAAAAAAGTATAAAGGAAAGAGGGTGATGTGGTTAGTTGAATGAGCTATGGCTGACGCTGGGAAGGGAAAGGGGGAGGGATCGTTTAGATACTGTTTATTGCTGGTAAGCACTAAAGCCGGTGCGAGTTGGGTTGGGGCAGAGGTGAAATTCAAGTCATTGAGTGAATATAATATATATATATATATATATATATATATATATATATATATATATATATATATATATATATATATAAATATATATATATATATAAATTTGGATTTTTCACTTAGAAAAAAGATTATTCAGTGAAGACCGGGATTATTCCAACAAAAACAAGCTCGATGATACTCGATTACAGGGTACAGAGTATTTATATGTGATTTTTTGAAAGCTTACCAAAGCATTTTGAACGGAATGTATTGGTAGGCTTTCAAAAAATCACACACACACACACATATATATATATATATATATATATATATATATATATATATATATATATATATATATATATATATATATATATGTGGAAACGTTAAGTAAGACTTAAGACTAATTCATATTTAGGGTTATACACTACTTATTTGACGACGACCTTAAACATTTTAGGTTTTAGTTTTATTTAAATATTTAGATTAAATGTACTGTATAGCCTTAAATATGAAGAGCAATATATATATATATATATATATATGAAGAAAGGCTAAAGAAGACTTAAGTCTAATTCATATTTAAAGCTATGCAGTACATTTAATCTAAATATTTAAATAAAACTAAAACCTATACTGTTTAAGGTGGTCATCAAATAAGTTTGGTCATAAGAATTAACTGTATATTAAAATAGTACTAATTAACTGTATATTAAAATAGTACTAATTAACTGTATATTAAAATAGTACTAATTAACTGTATATTAAAATAGTACTAATAATAAATATCTTGAAATCATAAGATTGTTAGTCAATCTATTACTATTAGTCATAGCTTGGTGTTAACAGGTAACGAACCAGTATTATATGGGTTATCATTATAATATTTTTACTAGGTGTAAGTCCCACAAGTAAACCACTGTAGTCGACCTACTTCGATGCTCGCTTTAGGGTTAGGGTTACCTGGTTGATGTATCACACCTTAGATGCGTCGTGTAATGTTTGCTTAATAGATCCAGAAGGAGGATCGCGTTCTGGATGTGACTTGAAGGTTAGGGTTATGGTTAATGGAGGATGTGGTGTTTCGATTCATTGACGTTTGCACGCCCAGTATCCGTGCTGAGCTGACTACTTGGTTTTGACCAATCGAACAGTTTATAACCACTTCTCGGACGGTTACTTTGGTAGGAGACTGGGACGTGGTCCTGTATTCCGATTAAGATCGCGGGCGTGATCGTTCTAGGGATACTAAAAGGGATTAGTATACTGAGGCATTTCGCGAATTTGTCGAGAGGTTCGATCTGGTCGATGAGTTCCGGAAGGGGAGGTCCCGTAATGTGGTCTGGCCTTTGACAGCTAGACGCGGCTTCGGTTCGGTGTAGTTTTCAAGTTGTATTGATCGGTTTATTATTGGGAGGATCGAAGTGGGATTATTGGAATGTCAAGTTTTCATGATGTGATTTGCTCGGACCGTGGACTTGTACGAGTTTATGTAAGCTTGGATAGATGAGGCCTGGGATGGCTGGTTACCGGAAACTCAGCACCTCGTTGTTCGATGTGAGAAGCTGCCGAGAACAGCTAATACTAACCATAGTTCAAAAAGTGACAGTTGCCGTGATCGGGAGTGGGTCGTTGGATAACCTTGGGAGGGTCATTAGCCCCTTTTCTGCCGACTTTGGCCGACGACTCAGCCTGGAATTTGGAGCGGTCGGGACGGTGCTGGAATCTAGCTTGGATCAGGCGATGGAAGCAGGAGATACCACTAGTGTTGTTGCTGTAGTTGGGGGCAGGACTGGCCTCGTTGACTATCAAAGAAGACTATAGAATGCTCAGGAAGCAGGAAATATGGTTGCCGAACTGCATGCATAGAAGGGTCGACGCGCTTTAGATCGACATATCACATGTATCACGTTGCCGAATGGACGTCTTGTGAGCGTGAGAAAAGGCATTTTGGAGGCGTTTCGTTTTCATTTTTAGGATCTATTCTCCAGGGAGCCCGGTATGTCTTTAGCGAATTTCGACCCCTATTTAGCCGAATTTACTCGTCTCGGATGGACCGAGGCGGCTGGGTGCAAAGGTTGCGTGACAGGAGGAAATCTTAGACGATCTGAAACGGTTTGACTTGAGTGATTCTCCTGCTGATGCACCACAAGATGTGTTTGTGGCTGTCGCATATTTTTTGTTCCCTTCCTGACAGTTTTATTTAACTCATGGTTTAGGAGCGTCTCTATTCGTCAGTGCTTTGATGGGGAGGGGAGTTGTGAAGCTGTGGCACAAGAGCTTTATAAACGAAGGGTTGAAGATTTTGGTCGCGATTTTAGCCAATCGTCTTCAGGCTGTTCTGCCTGGTCTGATTTCCCTTGAACAAACTTTAAACTGTAAACCCTAACCCTAGCCCTAACCCTCAAATAAACTTTAAACTGTAAAATGTAGGACTACTCAGACTAGTTTGTGCGCGATACGCTTGATAATTGAGAGGGTCGACTTAGAAGTTACGCTAATCAATTTGTGTCAGTCGAATAAGGGGTGAATTGTCGTTGCTTGAAGGCTGTATTAACTTAAGTCGCTTTTGGTCCGCGGTTTCTCTTCGATTTGCCTCTATTTTCGGGCCCGCTGGTTGAGGTGAGTGGCTTGAGGTTGAAACCCTTTAAGTTTTCCAGATCAATTGTCTGGGGTGAATCCTACATGAGGTTGCTTTCACAGGTGCTCGCACCACGTTAAAATGCTTTGCTTATGCAGACGACGTGGCAGTGCCTTTTAGCGAGCAGTGCCTAGGTTGGTGTCGTCATCAGGGAAATCAGAATGTATGAAGCGATGGCAGGGGCCAAAGCATTCTGCCGTTCAAATCCAGTTTTCCTCCTTCTTCAAGAATGTAATGAGTTTACATTGATTATTCTTCTCCCACTTGTACGCTTATACTTTTCCGTTGACTGATTATATATATATATATATATATATATATATATATATATATATATATATATATATATATATATATATATAATCAGTCAACATATATATACATATATATATATATATATATATATATACGCTGATTTTTTTGTTATTGTTTTTTGGCGATAGTAAAAAGTCGAGCACAAAATGTGGCAAATCAATCTGGTCTAGGAGTAACACGCTCGACTACGAATATTTACATCGAGGTTCGATCCCTTCCAGGATAAGTCACGCTGATGACGGCTTATAACCAGAAACATGTGTCCATGTCTTCATTTTGTGCACGCAAATATCAATTCATAAATTAATTAAATAAAGCTATATATACAAGAATTGATGACACGTTCGATTTAGGGCGAATTAAAAAATGTAGGTCGTCTGCATATTCTTAAAAAATAAACAAACTACTAAAGGTAGCGACAACATAATAAAAAACGCACCGGTAGACACCGGCCGACTATCGCCAAAAACAATAAAAAATAAATCAGCGTAACATTATAGGCGATAAAAAGTCAAGCACAAAATGTGGCAGGTCATTCTGGTCTAGAGGTAACACGCTAGGCTACGAATATTTACATCAACGTTTCGGTCCCTGTCCGGATAAGTCCTGCTGTTCACGGATTATAGCCAGAAACACATGTCTATATTTATTTTTGGCCCACGAAAGAAGAATTAATTAATTAAAGAAATCTATATATACAAAAATAGTTTATAAATTAATTAATATATATATATATATATATATATATATATATATATATATATATATATATATATATATATATATATATATATATATATATATATAAATAAAACGAATGATGAATATAAAAGTTGTACAATTACAATATTTATTCGATTATCAGAAGTTCAAAAACAAGGAGGGATTATGATCGGGGGTGGAAGTTATTAATGGCGGAAGATTAAAAAGGAAGAACAAATGATTCTGGATTTTAACCACAGTCGCGAAGGATACCGCATATGATTTTGCGATAATGAATCTCCCAACCATTAGGCTTCCACCATCGGACCACGTGGAGATTCAATAAAACAGTTTAAGATTTACAAATAAAGAGAAAGGATAAAAATATTATTTAAACTTACCTTAAAGAAAGCGAAGGAATGAGTAAGCTATGCAACATATACGAATAGGCCTTTTATAATGGTTAATAAAAAGGAAAGAAATAACATTTTTATACACAAAACAATTTATTTATTTAATATTTAAGAGAGATTGTAAGTTCATAATTGAAGCGTATAAATGTGATGCGTGTTGAAATGTCTTTTTGTGTGTAGAATGCAATATGTGTTTAAGAAACACGAGTTCGTTTGGATTGAAAGATTAATTCTTGATTGAGTGTAGAATGCAATATGTGTTTAAGAAACACGAGTTCGTTTGGATTGAAAGATTAATTCTTGATTGAGTGTAGAATGCAATATGTGTTTAAGAAACACGAGTTCGTTTGGATTGAAAGATTAATTCTTGATTGAGTGTAGAATGCAATATGTGTTTAAGAAACACGAGTTCGTTTGGATTGAAAGATTAATTCTTGATTGAGTGTAGAATGCAATATGTGTTTAAGAAACACGAGTTCGTTGGGATTGAAAGATTAATTCTTGATTGAGTGTAGAATGCAATATGTGTTTAAGAAACACGAGTTCGTTTGGATTGAAAGATTAATTCTTGATTGAGTGTAGAATGCAATATGTGTTTAAGAAACACGTGTTCGTTTGGATTGAAAGATTAATTCTTGATTGAGTGTAGAATGCAATATGTGTTTAAGAAACACGAGTTCGTTGGGATTGAAAGATTAATTCTTGATTGAGTGTAGAATGCAATATGTGTTTAAGAAACACGAGTTCGTTTGAATTGAAAGATTAATTCTTGATTGAGTGTAGAATGCAATATGTGTTTAAGAAACACGAGTTCGTTGGGATTGAAAGATTAATTCTTGATTGAGTGTAGAATGCAATATGTGTTTAAGAAACACGAGTTCGTTTGGATTGAAAGATTAATTCTTGATTGAGTGTAGAATGCAATATGTGTTTAAGAAACACGAGTTCGTTGGGATTGAAAGATTAATTCTTGATTGAGTGTAGAATGCAATATGTGTTTAAGAAACACGAGTTCGTTTGGATTGAAAGATTAATTCTTGATTGAGTGTAGAATGCAATATGTGTTTAAGAAACACGAGTTCGTTGGGATTGAAAGATTAATTCTTGATTGAGTGTAGAATGCAATATGTGTTTAAGAAACACGAGTTCGTTTGGATTGAAAGATTAATTCTTGATTGAGTGTAGAATGCAATATGTGTTTAAGAAACACGAGTTCGTTTGGATTGAAAGATTAATTCTTGATTGAGTGTAGAATGCAATATGTGTTTAAGAAACACGAGTTTGTTGGGATTGAAAGATTAATTCTTGATTGAGTGTAGAATGCAATATGTGTTTAAGAAACACGAGTTCGTTTGGATTGAAAGATTAATTCTTGATTGAGTGTAGAATGCAATATGTGTTTAAGAAACACGTGTTCGTTTGGATTGAAAGATTAATTCTTGATTGAGTGTAGAATGCAATATGTGTTTAAGAAACACGAGTTCGTTTGGATTGAAAGATTAATTCTTGATTGTATGTAGAATGCAATATGTGTTTAAGAAACACGAGTTCGTTTGGATTGAAAGATTAATTCTTGGATTGAAAAGAGTTACCTTTCTCTTCCTCCCTCCTCCACACAGCTCGTTCGAGCTGGTGGGGGGGATCGCCGAGAGTTCTTTGTGTGTTCGTTCGTCTAGGAACGCTGAGGGGAAAAAGAGGACGAGGAAGGGAACGCGTGTTCTTTTATCGACTTCAAATCTCGCGTGGTCAAGCTGGCCGAAATCCTTCGGCCACGTTGTTTTGCGAGATCTTGCGATCAGTCCCTGTTCTCCAACTAAGAGACGAAGAAAGACTAAGTAAAGAAAGAAAGAAAGAAAGAAAGAGAGAGTAACTAACTGTGGTGTTCACCACAGGATCACATTATCCTTAATCCGTTTTTATCAGTACTTAGAAATGTAACTTTAGTAAAGATGTATTTTGTTTTAAAATATAATGCATTTTCACTAAAATTAAAAATAAATAATTTGTTAATTATATTCCGTGGTCGTTGATTGATTTCCTGAACTTTGGTGAATTTTAAGTGAAAATGTATCTCTCTCTCTCTTTCTCTCTCTCCCCCCTCCCCCCTCTCTCTCTTTCTCTCTCCCTCCCTCTCTCTCTCCCTCTCCCCCTCCCCCTCTCTCCCTCTCTCTACCCCCTCTCTATCTTCCTCCCTCTCTCTCTCCCTCTCTTCCTCTCCCTCTCTAAAGAAAACCACAACTCCAGTTTAAAACAGGTTTATTTGTTTGATGTTACAATGGTGCTTGTCTATTCTTTTAAACAATAGACTTGCTAAATGAGAGATTTCTAATCCAGCCAAATCAAGACCACATTCAAAGGTCCAATCTTGCTCGAAGAGGCACACAGATCCAACCGACTATCAGACCCCAGAAAACCCAAATGCCTCTGTGACGCCCAGTGGGCCGAGACCAACTTCCATCCCCTTTCCCATCTATTAGAATATATTGAAGAGTTCAAATACAAAACGCGATAACCGCCATTTAAAAAATTACGAAGCTAGCACTATAAAAAGTGTCACATTTCAACACCTGACCACTCGACACTCAGATTAATTGTTACATAATATGATACCACAATAACTAATTTTTGCTTATAATTAAAATAAACTTATATTCGAAGTCTATATTTAATATATTCGTTCTTTTATTGATTAAGGTCTCAATTTAAACATATTGGATTTATCGTGTTTTGCATTCGAACTCTCAATATGTTATTGCAAATTATTATAACGCAGTAGTTTTTTTTATGTGTCCGGTGATTGGATACAAATCAACCAATCACAGGCTAATTTTCCCCACCACTGCCGAACCACTCCAGCGGTTTTCTTAAAAGTAACGACCTCTTTTCCAGCGTCAACCGACAGAGGCACTTTGCGCTTCCCTGTCTGCGGCGTTCCTGCCGATAAGACACAAACCTAAACAAGTTCTTTACATTGGACTTGAAAACGACTATGTTGTATTCAGCTGAGAAGCAGTCTCGCGATATTGTCTTTCACAGACAGGGTTAGGGTTAGGGTTAGGGTTAGGGTTAGGGTTAGGGTAGTTCTAGGAAAGAAACTCCGCTTAGTTTTAGATACACAGAGAAGAAAGGAAAATTATTGACGGATTTTTGTTGTGAATTTTTTACAGAGGGTTACCATAGCTTGGAGCTCAGTCGATCACGTGCCATAATAATAACGATAGAGCAGAGAAAGACTAACGACGTCTTTTCTGTGAAAAAGATTTCAAAGTCGGTTTTGTACTCTGTCAGGGGAGGAAATGGTGCTCTGAGCGACACCTCCCCAGTTTGACTTTATCAGATGCCGAGGAAATCACCATTGATATTGGTTGGTCACGCATCTGGTCATGGATTTGTTTGTTATTCCCCAAAACTCGTAGGAACTAAACTTCTGTTCAGCCACTCTAGATTTAACGGCATTCCAGTCTTGTTCTCAGTCATCCTCATTCGGCCATCAAAGAAAAGAAAATTCTGAGTGGCCAAATATAACATGAGAGATATTTTCAATTTCTTCTGTGGCCCCCTTCTCTAGGCCGAACATCTCTCACTTACAGTAAGTCTGTCACTCGCATGCAACAAACACGTGCAACACTAAACATGCAGCTCAGTGCATGTTTACATCTCTACCATTCTACCATGCATGGAGTATTGTTGTTGCATCTGGGCTGGTGCATCAACCACTAGTTTTGCCATCTTGGACAGGGTCTAAAAATGACTCTAATCTAATAGGTATCACACTGCTTACCAAGCTCTAGTCCCTGTCCCATCGCCGCAATGTTGCGTCCCTGTTCTTGTTTTACCAGTACTACAATGGAATGTGCTCCGACGAACTTGCTACACTGGTGCCTCATCAATGTACATGCCCCCTGCCCGACCCGACAATCAGATACATCCCACCCTTCACTGTAGACGTCCCCAGATGCCAGAAAACTTTCTACTTTAATAGCTTTTTTCCCTCGAACTGTTATCCTTTGAAATTTATCCCTGCTCTTTGTTTCCCTGGGTGTATAGACATGCAGACACATCCGTTCCATCACAGGTCACTGCTGGCCGAAAAAACTTATCAGCAACAAGGCACTATACGAGCTGTGCAACGAAAAACCCCTCTCCACAAAGGTTGCTGAACAAAGATGGTCTATGTTAGGCCATGTCCTACAAATGGACCCTGACACTCCCGCACAGAGGGCACTAGACTTTGCCGTTACTGGCTCGCAAACCTACCAACCGCGACCAGGACGGCACTGCACAAATCTGCTGGGCACACTACGTGCTGACCTCAAGTAGGCGGGACTAGGACCACTACGTACAGCGAAACAACTTCATTGCCTACGACAACTTGCGCATGACAAGGCCAGATGGCCTGAGACTAGCATGGAGGACTGATTGCAGCTATTGGATGTCATTTGACTACCGTAGCCGCAGAACACAGTTTTTTTAATAATATAAATAATAGACATGCAAAGATTTAAGTGTAATGTGAACAAAATCTCGCTGCACAGCTCCACACTAATGATGCTGCCCCTATAAATCTAGTCCCTAACTCACAGTAGCCCCTTGCGTCTTAGTGACAGTGTGCCTTGTTTGGGACAAATTAAAATAAAATAAAATCTAAATTAGCATAAGGATTCATTTTAATCTTCATTAGATGACATAAAAGTGGTGCAAAGCTGTTCTGTTCGTGGAATTACATTTCTACCAATTCAGAATTTTGTTATATTCTTTTTCTCTTATATAATTTCATTTTTTCAGGTGATTGTTTTTTCCTGTCTGCCGTCAACAGTCTGATGGCCAATGCCAGAGAGTTGCTTAACAAAGTCATGCCTAGAGATCAGAGCTTCCAAAAAGATTACGCAGGTGAGATATTTCGGCAAATTCTATTTTCTCTGATGTTACGTTTAATTTAACGCAACCAATATTCATACTACATAATGATCTGCTCTCCAAAAGACATCAGTGGAATCATTATTAAAATTCACAATCCTTTCTGCAATCCAACCATATTCGGTACAAATAAACTTCAGTATATGCCTGATTTGTCCACCAAGTTTCAGTCATGAATGCTCAACAGTCTTTGTTTTACTGCTCTTCAATATTATGTGGGGACACTTTAATGATCGTATCATCAGAGGAGGTATGATCCATAATGAACTTCAAACTTTACCTTAAGTTGTTTATTTAACAGTTTTTTATGTCGTGTTATCTAAGATATAATTTCTACTTATTTAACAGTTTTTACTGTCGTGTTATCTCAGATATCCTTTGTACTTATTTAATAGTTTTTTATGTCGTGTTATCTAAAATAAAATTTCTACTCATTTAACAGTTTTTGATGTTGTGTTATCTAAGATATAATTTCTACTTATTTAACAGTTTTTATGTTGTGTTATCTAAGATATAATTTCTACTTATTTAACAGTTTTTATGTCGTGTTATCTAAGATATCCTTTGTACTTATTTAACAGGTTTTTATGTTTTGTTATTTAAGATATAATTTCTACTTGTTTAACAGTGTTTTATGTCGTGTTATCTAAGATATAATTTCTACTTATTTAACAGTTGTTTATGTCGTGTTATCTAAGATATCCTTTGTACTTATTAAATAGTTTTTTATGTTGTGTTATCTAAAATAAAATTTCTACTCATTAAACAGTTTTTGATGTTGTGTTATCCAACATATATAATTTCTACTTATTTAACAGTTTTTGATGTTGTGTTATCTAAGATATAATTTCTACTTATTGAACAGTTTTTTTATGTTGTGTTATCTAAGATATAATGTCTACTTATTTAACAGTTATTTATGTCGTGTTATCTAAGATATTATTTCTACTCATTTAACAGTTTTAATGTCGTGTTATCTAAGATATAATGTCTACATAGTTAACAGTTTTTATGTCGTGTTATCTAAGATATAATTTCTACTTATTTAATAGTTTTTGATGTTGTGTTATCTAAGATATAATTTCTACTTATTGAACAGTTTTTTATGTCGTGTTATCTAAGATATAATTTCTACTTATTTAGCAGTTTTTCATGTCGTATTATCTAAGATATTATTTCTACTTATTTAACAGTGTTAATGTCGTGTTATCTAAGATATAATTTCTACTTATTTCACAGTTTTTTATGTTGTGTTATCTAAGATATTATTTCTACTTATTTAACAGTGTTAATGTCGTGTTATCTAAGATATAATTTCTACTTATTTAACAGTTTTTACTTTCGTGTTATCTTTGTACTTATTTAATAGTTTTTTACTCATTTAACAGTTTTTTATGTTGTGTTATCTAAGTTTTTTATGTTGTGTTGTATGAGGTATAATTTCTACTTATTTAACAGTTATTTATGTCGTGTTATCTAAGATATAATTTCTACTTATTTAACAATTTTTTTGCCGTGTTATCTAAGATATAGTTTATAATTATTTAAGAGTTTTACATGTCGTGTTATCTAAGATATAATTTATACTTATTTAACAGTTTTTATGTCGTGTTAGCTAAGATATACTTTCTACTTGTTTACCAGTTTCATGTCGTGTTATCTAAAATATAATTTCTACTTATTTAACAGTTTTTATGTCGTGTTATCTAAGATATAATTTCTACTTATTTAGCAGTTTTTATGTCGTGTTATCTAAGATGTAATTTCTACTTATTTAACAGTTTTTAATGTCGTTTTATCTAAGATATAATTGCTACTTATTTACCAGTTTTTATGTCGTGTTATCTAAGATATAATTTCTACTTATTGAACAGTTTTTTTATGTCGTGTTATCTAAGATATAATTTCTACTTATTGAACAGTTTTTATGTCGTGTTATCTAAGATATAATTTCTACTAATTTAACAGTTTTTTCATGTCGTGTTATCTAAAATATAATTTCTACTTATTTAACAGTTTTTAATGTTGTGTTATCTAAGATATAATTTCCACTCATTTTACAGTTTTTTATGTTCTGTCATCTAAGATATAATTTCTACTTACTTAACAGTCTTTTATGTCGTGTTATCTAAGATATAATTTCTACGTATTTAACAGTTTTTATGTTGTGTTATCTAAGATATAATTTCTACTTATTTAACAGTTTTTTATGTCGTTTTATTTTAGATATAATTTCTACTATTGAACAGTTTTAATGTCGTGTTATCAAAGATATAATTTCTACTTTTTTAACAGTTTTCATGTCGTGTTATCTAAAATATAATTTCTACTTATTAAACAGTGTGGTATGTCGTGTTATCTAAGATATAATTTCTATTATTTAACAGTTTTTTATGTCGTGTTATCTAAGATATAATTTCTACTCATTGAACAGTTTTAAATGTCGTGTTATCTCAGATATTATTTCCACTTATTGAACAGTTTTTTATGTCGTGTTATCTAAGATATAATACTACTTATTTAACAGTTCTATATGTTGTGTTATCTAAGATCTTATTTCCACTTATTGAACAGTTTTTTATGTTCTGTCATCTAAGATATAATTTCTATTATTTAACAGTTTTTTATGTCGTGTTATCTAAGATATAATTTCTACGTATTTAACAGTGTTTATGTTGTGTTATCTAAGATATAATTGCTACTTATTTAACAGTTATTTATGTCGTGTCATCTAAGATATAATTTCTACTTATTGAACAGTTTGTTATGTCGTGTTATCAAAGATATAATTTCTACTTATTTAACAGTTTTTTATGTCGTGTTATCTAAGATATAATTTCTACTTACTTAACAGTCTTTTATGTCGTGTTATCTAAGATATAATTTCTACGTATTTAACAGTTTTTATGTTGTGTTATCTAAGATATAATTTCTACTTATTTAACAGTTTTTTATGTCGTTTTATTTTAGATATAATTTCTACTATTGAACAGTTTTAATGTCGTGTTATCAAAGATATAATTTCTACTTTTTTAACAGTTTTCATGTCGTGTTATCTAAAATATAATTTCTACTTATTAAACAGTGTGGTATGCCGTGTTATCTAAGATATAATTGCTACTTATTTAACAGTTTTTTATGTCGTGTTATCTCAGATATTATTTCCACTTATTGAACAGTTTTTTATGTCGTGTTATCTAAGATATAATACTACTTATTTAACAGTTCTATATGTTGTGTTATCTAAGATATTATTTCCACTTATTGAACAGTTTTTTTATGTTCTGTCATCTAAGATATAATTTCTATTATTTAACAGTTTTTTATGTCGTGTTATCTAAGATATAATTTCTACGTATTTAACAGTGTTTATGTTGTGTTATCTAAGATATAATTGCTACTTATTTAACAGTTTTTTATGTCGTGTCATCTAAGATATAATTTCTACTTATTGAACAGTTTGTTATGTCGTGTTATCTAAGATATAATTTCTACTTATTTAACAGTTTTTTTATGTCGTGTTATCTAAGATATAATTTCTACTTATTTAACAGTTTTTGATGTCGATGAAACGAACACTGTTGGATATTAATGACTGAAAATATGATTGACTTGATATTACGTCATACTTATAACAAATTTGTAGACGGAGAAGAATGGCGGAGATTAAACATAACAACGCTTACTTTCTGTCAGAATAAGGACACAACCCCTACACAACCGCGTACACAATCCCCTCACCTACACCTACATAACCACATACACAGATACATACATAATTATATACACCGCCATGTGAACAACCACCTACACAACCATGTACAAAGTCACATATATAGCCACATAAACAGTCACATACACAACTACCTACATAACTACCTAGACAATAACATACACAACTACGTACACAACTACCTTCACAACCACCTACAAACCACGTACAGAATCTTCTACGCAATCACTTACACAACCACCTGCACAATCACTTACACAATAATCTACACAACCACGTACACAGCCACCTTCACAATAAACTATACAACCACCTACACAATCACCTACACAAACCCCATACACAATAACCTACACAACGACTTACATAACCACCTATACAACCACCTACAATTTCATCATATATTTGGTCTGCACCATATATTATTCCGCCATGTTTTATTCCGCCATGTTAAATAATGTTTGTTTTTCGTTCCTTGTCCAATAATTTTCCGATTTAAATTTCTACCTATCTAAGAGTAAGATACGTCTTAAGATGGAACACTGCTGCCACGTCTGGGAAGCTACCGCTGAAAGCACCCTTTCTTGTCTTTACAGTGCAAACTTGAGTTCGCAATATAATGGGGGATGATTCTTTCTGTTTCTTACAGCCCCTTTCTGACAGGAGAGACATTGCTAGTCTCTCTCTACTCTATCGTTATTTCCATGGAAAGTGATAGATTGAGCTTCGATCTCTGGTTTCTTCTCGTGATATATTCATAACAAGAACTCGTTTTCCTACCACAACAGAATACACTTTCCTTTTTTCCCCATGTGATTATCGTCAAGCGGACTCCTTGCAAATTACAACATGAACAATTTTCAATCCTCTCATAATATTCTTCATTTTTCAACTGATAATCCATTAACTCTTATCCTCGAATGGCTTTTATCCTTTATAACTATTTACTCATTAGTAAGAAAAATAACTGTATATTACTGAAAACCCTTTTTCGTATGACAAGTCTATCCGAATCATCATTTGTAGCAGTCATAAACATGAACATTATTTCTTCTTGCGGAGAACAGCCCATGTGAGGTGATTTGATCACACAAGGACACATAAGTTTTCAGGGCGTAGTAATTTCTACTGGAACTTTGAAGAACTACTTCTGAAACCCCCGATTTTTAGATAGCAGCCCCAACGTAATCTTCTCATAATATTCTTCATCATTCAACTTATAATCAATCTCATTAACCTTGATCTTCGAGTGGTTTTGGGCCTTAATAACTGGTGACTCATTACTAAGACATAAAAATGTGTATAACTGGAAACCCTTTTTCGTATGTACGAATCTATCTGAGCCACCAAAGGTTTCAATGTATGCCATAAACATTTTGTTTTTCTTGCGGAGAGCTATCCCTATGAAGTGGTTTGGTCACACAAGTACCAATTAGACTCCAGGACGTATTAACTTTGAAAAACTACTTCTGATCCCCTGAGATTTAAATAGTAGCCCCAGAGAACTTTATGACACAAACAAAGCAAGACGTCCTCTCTCCTACCTTCGTTACTGACACCGAGCAAAGCTATCTTCACTGAAGATATATTGTCCCAAGAAAAATTTCGGTAACAAACGTATATTCTTACTGTATATCTTTTGTGACACTGTCTTGTTTTCAGCAACCTACACCGTTGGGTGTAGGTTACTTAAATAAATACATATCGTTGTTGTTTATAAAAAGACTTTGTTTTCCTGGCGCTTGACAATTCTTTTCTTACAAAATATTATAAATATTATAATGTTATGTCTTAACTTTTTGTGACCTACGCCCAACAAATATATGATACTTGTAGACTTTACGACCCAATCTTCGGCAATTTCGCGTCACCATCTTCTAGCAGGTTACGTAAGCAGTCGGAAGATGCCGAAGCGATTGGCAAAACAGCTGATCTTTCCATGTTAAAAATAATAACGTTTTCATTTAGAAAACCATTCTTAACATGGGAGGTTTAAAAAAAAAACTATTCTGTACTGTCACCTAATAATTCAGTCTGGCAGTCTTCGCGTTGGCCTTTTCTGGCTGCTTACGTAACCTGCGGGAACATGCCGACGCGAAGTTGACGGTACAAGTACTCAAAATATTATAGGAGTTGGTATAACATGTTATGCTAAAATTAGCTTCTATATATCTACGTTTTATCAGATCATGTTGAATAATGTTTTCTTTTTTGTTTCTTTTTTTCTCTTTTATCGTCCAGGGATTTTCCGATTTAACTTTTGGCAATTCGGTGACTGGAAGGAAGTCTATGTTGATGATCGTCTGCCAATGATAGTAGCAGGAGATAGATATAGGCTTATTCACAGCTTGAATGACGACGAACGAGAAGAAATGTGGGTCGCCCTTTTAGAAAAGGCCTACGCCAAGTAAGAAATACTATTTTGGGGTTTTCTGACTAATAATATCACCAGAGACAACGCTATGTACATTCCATGAAAAATGCCAGTATACTGAAATCATATGCCCTTAATAGGATTAAGATGAAAATTCATATACACTAAATGTATAAAAGCAAGGAAATTCCAAAATGTTTACACTTATTGTCATTTAGGGTATGACTACATATCAACCAAACCATTTCATTATCACATCACTACAGTATAAATCTCTATGCATGAGTGAATGAAGTGTGTGAGGTGCGCTGAAGAAAAATTCCTACCAGTAAAATACATAGCCCTGTTGTGCTCGCATACCCTTAATGATAATAAAAGTGTAAAAATTTGGGAATTTCCTTGCTTTTGTACATTTAGTGTATATGAATTTTCATCTTAACCCTATTAAGGGCATATGATTTCAGTATACTGGCATTTTTCATGGAATGTCACTACTTTTGTAAAGGCTATGCCTCAATACAATGATCATTTTTAAGGTTTTTTAGAATTTTCTGAAAACTAAGGTATATGGTGAACTGAAATTAAAATGCCATCAACTAGACCATAGAACCTCTATCTCTGCCAAAAATCAGCTGAATCCATCAAATAGTTGATGAGATACAGGGTGGCACATACGTACGTACACACACGGATAACACAAAATAATGCCTGACCTTTCTGGATCTCTGGGTTGCCTTGACTAATGATGCTGAAATTCTACACACTTATAGAACCTATCAAAACAAATTTTGTGCAAAGTTTTAACTAATTTGGTTTATTGGTTTTTGAGTTATGATTGATCATAGAAATGAGATTTCTAGCATAGGTCGTTTTTGAAGTCTATTAAGGGATAGAGCGCTTTCGCGCATCCCTTGATTATGACGTTTAAATGTCCTTTTATATGCATATTTTGATATCCTTATTTGGCGATGGTGCAATATAGTTACCCCTAGAAAAAAGGGGTGAACAAAAATTCACAACAGATAACTTTTAGCAAACGCAAGAAAATTAAATCTTCTATCGGCTTGCATAGCTTATGAGTGATTGCTCCTCGTGTGTCTGTATTTCTCGCTTCTACGTGACTTCATATTTAAAAATATTATTTATTGAAATAAAAATAGAAATAGCGTAAACTACTAACCCGAACTTAAAAAAAATCATGGCGATTGTTCAGTATAGTTAACAAGAAAAAAAAACAAATTTACAACAAATAACTTTTACCAAACACAAGAACATTTTATCTTCTATCGATATGCGTAGCTGTTCACGTTTGACACTTATTTTAATATATATTTTTTTTAGATTTGGTATCGTTACCTTCGAAGTCTTGTAAACCCGACGGATTCAACACAGGTTGTATGTCTAACAACTGAAAAATCGGAAAGTAAACAAAATAACAGCTAATAAATTGGTTGAGAATTTTCGACCGATTGGTAACAGTCATAAGCTGTATTATTGTTTCATTTTCGATTTTTGAGGTTTTGAGTTGTTAAACATACAGCATCGAGGCTTTACATCGAGTAAAATACGGCGTTATGTCCAATGCGTCGGGTTTACAAGACTCAGAAAGGAACAATACAAAATCAGACGCTTAAAAAGATGTTAAACCTGAAAAGTTACGCGGATGAATCGAGATTACGTTTGCAGCTGATGGCATGCAAAGAGCCGATTGCGAGAAGGGTTCGTTCACAAACTCATTACAATAAACGGATTTAATCTGTTAGCTTCGATCCGAAAGAATTCGCATTGAAAGCTACCAATAAGCATAACAACCGATTTTAATGGAGACTAGTGTTAGCTGGTAAAATGTGATAATACATGTATATAGATTTTCAAGACAAAATGTCTTGTCCATTTTATATACAGTTATTACTTTCAGCTCGCCGACTCAGCCCCTGTCGGAGAAGAATTAACAAGCCGCGCGTACGTGGTCCCCCTCTGTATGTGAGTCGATTTTTAACCCCCCTTTGACTCCCTGGGAGCGCGAACCATAATTTTTATGAGGTCAAGGATGCTCATTTTATATCCAGAACAATTGCCTCTACATTTTGGCCAAGTTTCAGAAAAATTGAATGGATGGATCAAACGTTATGGGGAAAAAGGATCATTTTTTGACATTTTGGGGGCTTTTGACCCCCTGGGGGCGCGAACCAGATTTTTTCCAATGTCAGCGATACTTATTTTCTATTAGGAAGAATTGCCATTACATTTTGGCCAAGTTTCAGAGAAATTAAATGGATAGATGAAAAGTTATGGGGCAAAAAATGTCATTTTTTGTCATTTCGTGGCCTTTTGACTTTCGTGGGCTAACCAGATGTTTTTTCAAAAATCGGAGAATGTCACTTTCTAACCAGACCAAAGTTACAACTTCATGCAAAATTTCAGAGAAATTCAATGGATGGTTGCGGAGAAAAATTCGGACGGACGGACGGACGGAAATGCCTCAAAACATAGGTCTCCCGATTTTATAAATCGGGTGACCAAAAAAATTTTTTAGTTAAAAAGCGGTTTATAAAAAACCGTTAGTTTTTGCTAATTCTAACTTTTAGTTAATTAAGCCTAAAAAGTTATCTCCCTTTAAGATCATATTTTAAATCGTGAGTTATTTTGTCTTTAGTTTATGAAGGGCGAATCACGTAATCTGCATGGACATAGAAATGTCAAAAAAACGTTTGGCTAAGATCAAAGTGTAGTATCTGTTCCGATGGATGCTGCACCTTATGGACTGGTATCGTCTTGGCCTTCGGGGCTTGATTTACGCCGGTCTATGGGATGGTCCTGTGCAGTTCTAGGAGGTGCACCCTCCCAGGCTTTGCCTCCCCTCTTTGGGGAGGAGTAAGTTTATTGCTTACTGCCTGAGGCGCTCCTACCGGGGAATGCCGACGGGGCTGCCCAGGCAATTTTTAATGACCAGAGTGCTCAACTTCTCGAGTGCTGGGTTTTCTAATCCCACTTTCCCGACCTTGTGTCACATCTTACCTTGTGGGAGGTAGATAAATAAAACAGCACAGCTCAATCGGCCTTTTGGTCGAGATCAAAGTGTGGTATCTGTTCCGATGGATACTGCACCCTATAGACTGGTATTGTCTTGTCCTTCGGGGCTTGATTTACGCCGGTCTATGGGATTGTCCTGTGCAGTTCTAGGAGGTCCACCCTCCCAGGCTTTGCCTCCCCTCTTTGGGGAGGAGTAAGTTAATTGCTTACTGCTTGAGGCGCCCCTACCGGGGAATGCCGACGGGGCTGCCCAGGCAATTTTTGATGGTCAGAGTGCTCACCTCTCAAGCGCTGGCTTTTCAACCCCCACTTTCCGACCCGAGCTTGGGTCACATCTTACTTGTGGGAGTAGGATAAAAACTGGCCTTGTGCCTAACTCCTGGAGAGGAGTAAATTACACAGCAGATCCTATCCACGAGGCCTTGGCCTTTTGGCTAAGATCAAAGTGTAGTATCTGTTCCGATGGATACTGCACCCTATAGACTGGTATTGTCTTGGCCTTCGGGGCTTGATTTACGCCGGTCTATGGGTCTGTCCTGTGCAGTTCTAGGAGGTGCACCCTCCCAGGCTTTGCCTCCCCTCTTTGGGGAGGAGTAAGTTTATTGCTTTCTACCTGAGGCGCCCCTACCGGGGAATGCCGATGGGGCTGCCCAGGCAATTTTTAATGACCAGAGTGCTCAACTTCTCGAGTGCTGGGTTTTCTAATCCCACTTTCCCGACCTTGTGTCACATCTTACCTTGTGGGAGGTAGATAAATAAAACAGCAGATCCTATCCACGAGGTCTTGGCCTTTTGGCTAAGATCAAAGTGTAGTATCTGTTCCGATGGATACTGCACTTCATAGATCGGTATTGTCTTGGCCTTCAAGGCTTGATTTCCGCCGGTCTATGGGTCTGATCTGTCCTGTGCAGTTCTAGGAGGTCCACCCTTCCAGGCTTTACCTCCCCTCTTTGGGGAGGAGTAAGTTAATTGCTTACTGTCTGAGGCGCCCCTACCGGGGAATGCCGACGGGCTGCCCAGGCAATTTTTAATGGCCAGAGTGCTCACCTTCTCGAGCGCTGGCTTTTCAAATCCCACTTTCCGACCTTGTGTCACATATTCCTATTGTGGGTAGGGGTTAAATAACGCCTTGGCCTTTTGGCTAAGATCAAAGTGTAGTATCTGTTCCGATGGATACTACACCCCATAGGCTGGTATTGTCTTGGCCTTCGGGGCTTGATTTACGCCGGTCTATGGGTCTGTCCTGTGCAGTTCTAGGAGGTCCACCCTCCCAGGCTTCGCCTTCCCTCTCTGGAGAGGAGTAAGTTTATTGCTTACTGCCTAAGGCGCCCCTACCGGGGAATGCCGACGGGACTGCCCAGGCAATTTTTGATGGTTAGAGTGCTCACCTCTCGGGCGCTGGCTTTTCAACCCCCACTTTCCGACCCGACCTTGGGTCACATCTTACTGGTGGGAGTAGGATAAAACTGGCCTTATGCCTAACTCCTGGAGAGGAGTAAATAATACAGCAGATCCTATCAGAATAAAAATGTATTTTTTTTAACAGTTATGAATGAAAGAAGGATATGTGTTAGGATTTCTATGGAAGTTTGCTGTTGATAACATAATTGGCTTCCATCTTGAATGTACGTTTGTCGCTGAGAATAAGATTTATTTCCCCACGCAAAATAAGTTGTATCTAAAAAAAAAGAACTATAATAAAAATGTATCGTCCATAATGACATTTACCAACGTTCAGCAAAGGAAGAAAGCTAGACCGAATCAGATATGGATTTTTAATATCAGATGCTATTTAAGTTTGAAGTAGAGTTAGGGTTAGGATATACAAATTTGTTATATATATATATATATATATATATATATATATATATATATATATATATATATCTGATAAATATATGTTCTCTTTTGTGGTCTATTTCTTTCTACGGCTTTTTGGTCTGTTCTTTTCATTCTTGCTTTCTTGTGGTTGGTCCGTGTCCTTGTCATACCTGAATTTGATGGGTTACTTACCTGTTTTTTGTCCGTGGTCTTGTTCCTGAAATTAAAGGAGCCAACATTCGCAGGATGCGTACCAGGTCCCTCATGTTGGCCATGAGAGAGCACCTGCCAATCATGACACTCAGATCTTTCTTCCGAGTCCAACGGCGTTTATTTGCATTTATAGACATTGATCATGGTTTGGTGTTTGTGGCAACACCAGGCCCAGGCTTAATTTACCTGTTATCCTGTTACAGGGATAGTGTTTCTCTCTTTTGCATGAAGTTCAAGGTGTACTATCACACATACATGAAGACACATTTACGAAAAAATAAAAGATAAATATAATAATAATAATAATAATTATTATTATTATTATTATTATTATTATTATTATTATTATTATTATTATTATTATTATTATTATTATTATTTCATAGTAACCTCAACTCTTGGATGTTTTTAGTTGGAGCTTTCTTTTTTTGAAAATCAAGTCAATTCTCTTGACTTTAGACATTCAAGCTATACTTTAACACTTTTACTGTTCCGAACAGGCAGGCCTTTTGCAGAATTGGAAAAGAAATTGTCTCATCAATCTGTTTAAGCCATTTATTGTAGCTTTTCGTTATGGTTCCAAGCGTTCCAATTACAATGGGAATCACCTTTTCTTCTTTACATTTCCATAGTCTAACTAATTCCCATTTTAGATCTTGATATTTATTTATTTTTTTGTGTTCTTTTTCCTGCACCCTGGTATCGAAATGGCAGGTTATATCAATGATTAAGCAAGTTCTCTTGTTTTTGTTTAGAAAGATTAAGTCGGAGTTAGAATGTTCAACAACCTTATCCGTTTGTATGCGCATGTCTTAAAGAAGTTTGACATTGTCGTTCTCCTTTGTCATATCTGGCTTATGCTCATACCACATCTCATTGTGGTCCAATTCATAAAGTTTGCATATATCCCAGTGTAGTACCTGAGCAACTTTGTCGTGTCTCCATTTTATTATACTGGGATGTGCTAGAATTTGGCATTCAGATACAATATGCGCTAAGGTTTCTTCTCTATCATTACACAATCGGCATATCGATGATTCTGCAGTTTTGTCAATTTAATGTTTGATGGACCTAGTGCTGGTGGCTTGTTCCTGGCCTGCCATTTAGGTACTCTCGGTAGACGTTTTGCGATAACCCCTGACCAACCAATTCCAGCTGTCATTATCTCTAAATGCAGTATTCTTAAAGAATAGACTGTGTAGTTTCTTTACAAATCTTTGATTCTTTTTCACTCCAGTTCTTAGTATTTTCTCTCTTTTCACTTCACATTACTTTCAGAAATATATTTATATAGACAACCTTATTCTATATTCACAACATCTTCAACACTAAGTAGACCTCGACCACCTTCCTATCTAGATAGATACAATCGATCTTTATCTCTTTTCTTTGCAAAATCCCCACAAATTGTAAGCATTTTCCGTTTTTTGTTATTCAAACATTTTAGTTCATCTACATTCCAGTCAAGTATACCGGCAGTATATCGAATGATAACTACTGCTCTAGCATTGATAGCATAGTTGCATTTCGACTGTGGAGATTTGATTTAAGAATAACCCTTACTCGTCTGTTGTACTCAACTGTGACCTGGTTTTTCATTTCCTTGTTTTTAATCTTATCCGCCTCCAGAATTCCCAAGAATTTGTAGCCCCTCTCACTGTCTACATTCTTTATTAGATCTGTTGTTGGGAGTTCAAGGCCATTTGAATGGACAAGTGTGCCCCTTTTTATAACAAGAATGGAATATTTAGTGATGCCAAATTCCATTCGTATGTCGTCACTAAATAATGTAACTGTGTTCATTAGGATATCAACTTGGTTTTCATTCTTTCCATTATTATTATTATTATTATTATTATTATTATTATTATTATTATTATTATTATTATTATTATTATTATTATTATTATTATTATTATTATTATTATTATTATTATTATTATTATTATTATTATTATTATTATTATTATTATTATTATTATTATTATTATTATTATTATTATTATTATTATTATTATTATTATTATTATTATTATTATTATTATTATTATTATTATTATTATTATTATTATTATTATTATTATTATTATTATTATTATTATTATTATTATTATTATTATTATTATTATTATTATTATTATTATTATTATTATTATTATTATTATTATTATTATTATTATTATTATTATTATTATTATTATTATTATTATTATTATTATTATTATTATTATTATTATTATTATTATTATTATTATTATTATTATTATTATTATTATTATTATTATTATTATTATTATTATTATTATTATTATTATTATTATTATTATTATTATTATTATTATTATTATTATTATTATTATTATTATTATTATTATTATTATTATTATTATTATTATTATTATTATTATTATTATTATTATTATTATTATTATTATTATTATTATTATTATTATTATTATTATTATTATTATTATTATTATTATTATTATTATTATTATTATTATTATTATTATTATTATTATTATTATTATTATTATTATTATTATT
>OY744517.1:221810330-221827830 GCA_963556195.1 Sepiola atlantica
GGTGTGCGATCTCCCAATTCTACTTGGGTGAAGAGATTGCGTAACATTGTCTCGTTTGATAAGCCAGTCCGTCTCAAAATAGCCTCCTTAAGTTCATCGTATGGATTATTTTCTGGTACGTTCTCCAATAAATCAGTCACTTCCTCGACGACGTCTGCCGGGAGTTTTTCAACCAAATAACAATACTTGGTTCGCTGAGACGTAATCCGTTTTGCGTCGAAAAGGGCCTGGATCTGGATAAACCACGTCTTTATATTGGTGGGATTAAAAGCTGGAATATTTAGCGTTAATGTAGCTAGAGGTGTTTCAACGCGGGGAGCTTCCATTTTTCTGTTTTTACGTTTGGAAATGATTTTAAAGCCTTTAAATTGTCGGTTGATTTGTTTAATTTCGATTTAATAGCGACTATCGGCATAACTCGCTAATTTGTTGCTATATTGTACTGAGATCCACGCTTCGTCTGACGGCTTGTATCATCCCTTGAGATTCGCATCGTCTTTTTACTTCCTTTGAGTGTTACCGCACGCATGATAACGCCAGTAGGTTAGGAAACCGCGTGTTAGCTTATAAGGAGATTCCGTTGTGCATGCAATTTTCTAAGTCTGGGTCACCAACTTGTGGTGGTCGTCATGCCTTTTTTTGGTGATAACTTCCTCCACAAATAAATAATAATAATAATAAGACTTACATGCAAAACCAACGGAAGTTTATTCACTGAAATAAACCATTAACAAATATAACATATTTCCTTTTGTAATGAGTTCAGAAGTCCTTTCTTTAGTTTCAGGGTAAGTAAAAAGGAGAATGTCTTTTGTTTTGTTGAAATGCTCATGTGTTATAAAATGTTAAGAGAGGCAATAGGTAATGTTCGCCTGTGAAATTGTATGAAGCGCGCGAAAGGTGAAATGGAAGAGTGATAATAAGACGCGTGTAACCTCCGAATGAAGAGTCAGTTGAGAGAGAGGGGTTGATGTTTGTGTGTGCTTAAATACTATTTGGATAGGCTCCAGCGAGCTTAAGGAGAAAAGTTTAGAAAAATGTCTTTGGAGAAATCCCATTGGACAGAAATATCACGTGGTGTGCTCCCTACTACGTCCGCTCGTTTTGAGTTGATTTAATATATAAGGCCACGCCGGAATTTGCGTGGGCGTTATTTATTATTTTTCACGCGCCAATAGAATTATATTCACACTGCGCGCCTAAATTGTGTTTATCCCAAACAACAATTTTTATCCGAATCTTAACCGTGTCAACTAGCACAAGTATTGTTTAATCGACGAAGTATTGTTTAATTAACGTAAGTATTGTTTAATTAACTTAAGTATTGTTAAATTGACGTAAGTATTGTTTAATTGACGAAGCATTGTTTAATTGACGAAGTATTGTTTAATTAACGTAAGTATTGTTAAATTGACGTAAGTATTGTTTAATTGACGAAGTATTGTTAAATTGACGAAGTATTGTTTAATTAACGAAGTATTGTTTAATTGACGTAAGTATTGTTTAATTAACGAAGTATTGTTTAATTGACGTAAGTATTGTTTAATTGACGAAGTATTGTTTAATTGACGTAAGTATTGTTTAATTGACGAAGTATTGTTTAATTAACGAAGTATTGTTTAATTGACGTAAGTATTGTTTAATTAACGAAGTATTGTTTAATTGACGTAAGTATTGTTTAATTAACGAAGTATTGTTTAATTGACGTAAGTATTGTTTAATTGACGAAGTATTGTTTAATTGACGTAAGTATTGTTTAATTGACGAAGTATTGTTTAATTAACGAAGTATTGTTTAATTGACGTAAGTATTGTTTAATTAACGAAGTATTGTTTAATTGACGTAAGTATTGTTTAATTAACGAAGTATTGTTTAATTGACGTAAGTATTGTTTAATTGACGAAGTATTGTTTAATTAACGAAGTATTGTTTAATTAACGAAGTATTGTTTAATTGACGAAGTATTGTTTAATTGACGTAAGTATTGTTTAATTGACGAAATATTGTTTAATTGACGTAAGTATTGTTTAATTGACGAAGTATTGATTAATTGACGAAGTATTGTTTAATTGACGTAAGTATTGTTTAATTAACGAAGTATTGTTTAATTGACGTAAGTATTGTTTAATTGACGAAGTATTGTTTAATTAACGAAGTATTGTTTAATTGACGTAAGTATTGTTTAATTGACGAAGTATTGTTTAATTGACGAAGTATTGTTTAATTGACGTAAGTATTGTTTAATTAACGAAGTATTGTTTAATTGACGTAAGTATTGTTTAATTGACGAAGTATTGTTTAATTAACGAAGTATTGTTTAATTAACGAAGTATTGTTTAATTGACGTAAGTATTGTTTAATTGACGAAGTATTGTTTAATTGACGTAAGTATTGTTTAATTGACGAAGTATTGTTTAATTAACGAAGTATTGTTTAATTAACGAAGTATTGTTTAATTAACGAAGTATTGTTTAATTGACGTAAGTATTGTTTAATTAACGAAGTATTGTTTAATTGACGAAGTATTGTTTAATTAACGAAGTATTGTTTAATTGACGAAGTATTGTTTAATTGACGTAAGTATTGTTTAATTGACGAAGTATTGTTTAATTAACGTAAGTATTGTTTAATTAACGAAGTATTGTTTAATTGACGTAAGTATTGTTTAATTGACGAAGTATTGTTTAATTAACGTAAGTATTGTTTAATTGACGTAAGTATTGTTTAATTAACGTAAGTATTGTTTAATTGACGTAAGTATTGTTTAATTAACGAAGTAATGCAGACATTTTGTGGGTGTGTAGAAGCTTACCTCCTACACACTTTATATTTAATTCTGTTTCGTCATAATCAACTGAGAGAGATCGGATAAGGTTATCAAACTGTATTTCAAATCAATTTCATCGAACGTGTACTTGATTCGGTTCAGTATTTTATTTTTCTTAGTGTTATAAAGAGGAGGTAGGAGTTAGCATTCTCCTACAGAAATAATTGGTGTCACAAAAACTCTACAAATCCGGGAAAACTTTTCATATTGATTTTGATCTTGTTTTAACATTTTTATTTCCCATGCATCTTTTCGAAAGCATACTTAATACGGGTGTATATTCTATTCTAAAATGATAAAAAATAGTACATTATTATTATTTTTTTTTAATAAATATGATATTTTCTAATCAACACAAAGAATGAAAATTTAGCATTTTGACAATGATTATTTGTATCTTTCACTATTGAACATGCATAATAATAAAATGGATATCCGCAGAAAATGGTATAAATTCTGAAATTGTTAAAAATAAATACATTATTTTATTTATTTTTAATAAATAATATATTTTAAAATTAATATTCTATTTTTTTAGTGAGAAACATTATGATATCTTATAAGTGAATTATAATTATTAATCTTCAAACGTTTTAAAACCACCATTACATATATCAAACATGTTGCACGAATTCTTTTTTATGTTAAACAATTTCATTCAATACATTTGTGCTTTACAACACAATTTCTAATCAGATTTAAAAAAAACCCAAACCCAAAACGTTTTAATAAAACAATCAAAGTAAATATATCATAATGTGCCTGTGTTTTGTGTCAATCTCTCTCTATTTTCTCTCTCTCTCTTTTTCTCTCTTTCTCTCTCTCCCTTTCTCTCTCTCTCTCTTTGCAGCATATATATATATATGTTCATAGCATGTTATATATATTTATAATATGCAATATATATATATATATATATATATATATATATATATATATATGAATTGAAATATTTGGAAAATCAACAATCGTGCAATTTAAATGAAAAATTCATTTATTTAATTTTTTTGCAAGCTTTCGTTGTAGAACAACTTTGTCAGACGAGACTGTCTTACAGTTTTTTTGTTCTTTCTTTTTCCTCATTTGATGGTATTAACAAAGTTGTTCTACAACGAAAGCTTGCAAATTTTTTTAAATAAAGGAATTTTTCATTTAAATTGCACGATTGTTGATTTTCAAAATATTTCACTTTAATACATTCTATTCCGTGCTTCAAAGATGTTTTCAATTTCCGTATATATATATATATTGTTGAATATAAAAGACAACTTGTGTCTAGATATCCTTTGGTAGATCCTTCCAATAGTCCGAATTAGGATCTTAGTTTCGGAGGGGAATTGGCTGATGAATTTGCCATAATTTGCATTTGTCTCCCAATTCCCCTCCGAAACTAAGATTCTAATTCGAACTATTGAAAGGATCTACCAAAGGATATCTAGACACGAGGTGTCTCTTATATTCAACAATACTTGCTTGCAAGAGAAGATGCTGCCTATATATATATATATATATATATATATATATATATATATATATATATATATATATATAAGAAGACTGGGAAGGAATTAGAGAAGCAAAAGCCAAATCAAAATTCAATTCAGTTGCTCAGAGCAAGATATATTCCGCAAAAAAGGCAATTTATTCAAGTTAAATTTTCCTTAAGCCTGGCTTTTTAAAGATCAACATCTTATCATCAGAGGAAGCTGTTGGGATAGATAAGTTGGGAAAGGACAAGATTTAAAATTTGAAAAAATAAAATAAAAGTTGTAGGGAAAGAAACACAGGGCAAAATTCTGCCCGAATGCAAGCAAATGTCCGATTGCTAAAAAGTCCGCTGTCGAAAAGTCCAGCGGAAAGAGTGAGATGTAGATAGGTAGGTCGTTAATAGGCACGGTGCAATAATTTATTTCGACCCTACGATCTTATTCAAGCATCCAAGCGAGGCGATTACATTTGTGAAAAATATTGCTTGAATAAGACCGTAGGGTCTAAATATATCATTGCACCGGTGATTATGTGATTCCGTCTTACTTTACGTTATTATATATATATATATATATATATATATATATATATATATATATATATATATATATATATATATATATATATATATATATCTGGTGTTTTTAGTAGTCGAACAAAAAATCTGGGTTAATAACGTCAATATGTACCTTACAAAGGTCCGTTGAAGACGTAAGGTCTCTTCGGTGACGATCCAGTAAATAAAAAGAAAGTCGATAGAAACGTGATCTAAGGAGCGTTTAAATGTTCCCAGTTAAAGAAAGTTTCAAACAAATGTCATTAAAGGGCGCTCGGCCTCTTCGGTGATGATCGAGTGAATGTGATTGAGTAAATAAAAAAAAAAACAAGGCCGAAAGAGACGATATGAACGTGACGTAAGGAGCCTTCTGATGTTCTCAACGAAAGAAAGCTTCAAACAAATGTCCATTAGAGACATTGGAAATTTCATAGATACGAAAAGTGACTCAACTACAGTGAAACTTAATCAGGGACCTTAAATCGTGGAATAGAAAAAAGGATCATCAGTAACTGTTACAATGTGTTTCGGAGATTTAAAAACAGAATAGTTATCAGGCACCACCGGTGATGGTCAGTGAACAATCACTGATGATCGCCTGTGTTAGAACTTTTAGTGAGTACAAATAATAATCCTAAAAACACTAGGAACATTCCCCAAAAAGATGAAAAATAACGGAAGAAATTGGAATCAAAGGGATCACTGAGACCATACAAATGACGGCAATGATCAAAGCAGCTGAAATCTTAAGGAAAATCCTCGAATGCGGAAACTAACTCGCATAAGATACGAACGGTAACTAGCCACATGTAAGTTACAATAGGAAGAAAACAACCACAGGAAAAACACTACCACACGAACGAAAAATTTAATAAACTGCGACCCCCCCCCAACGTTATAGCACCAACCTCGGCTGATACCACACAAGATATCCGTGAAGGGTTAAAGAGTATTGGAAGACCGAGGAGAGAGCACTAACCAGACCTCCACTGGAGAGTGCTAGGACCTTCGGGAGGCTTATTGCCACCCAAATGCACGTGGAGACCAATGGTTGCGATTTAAGATAAGATCCCTGATTATGTTTCATTGTAGTTGATTCAATTTTCGTATCTTCTAACTCTATTTTAGACTCAGATAACCACCCCCCTCCCCAAATTCCCATTGCGGACCGAAACCACACTTGATAACCTGGTCATCACCCCATCCCAGGTCAGAGACATCATAAAAAACCTTGACACCTCCAAAGCTTGTGGGCCTGATCTTATATCTGTAATAGTAATAAAGAAATGCTCTGCTGAACTGGCCCCTGTCCTCTCCAAACTCTACAATAAATGCCTAGCTGAATCTTGCTTCCCCGATAGCTGGAAAATTGCCTCCGTGGTACCAGTCTACAAGAATTCTCGGAATAGAACCGATCCCCAGAACTACCGCCCAATCAGCCTACTGCCGATCTTGGCTAAAATCTTTGAATCCTTAATCAATCTAGCTATAGTTCGGCACTTAGTTAAGGCTAAGCTTCTTTCTGACCGCCAGTATGGATTTAGACAAGCACGATCTACTGCGGACATCCTAACGGTCATCTCAGAACGCATGTATCATACACTCGACAAGGCAGGTGAAGCTAGCGTAGTAGCGCTTGACATATCCAAGGCCTTTGACAAGGTATGGCATAAAGGGCTTCTCCTGAAAATACGCTCATACGGTATTACTGGGCAATTACTAAATATAATTAGATCCTTCATAACCAAAAGAAAAATGCAGATTGTCCTCGATGGCCGTTCATCTAAGCAACATGACATAAATGCTGGTGTACCCCAAGGATCTATCCTTGGACCTTTGTTGTTCCTGATCTATATAAACGATCTCCCTGATGACATAGAGTCCGCGATTGGTTTATTTGCTGACGACACCACGCTTTACTCTCGTCATGTTGGCAAAACAGACGCGATTATATCTGAGACAATGGCTGAATCCTTAGAAAATGACCTCCAGGCTGTAGTGGTAAATGATTGGTAACTTTTAATGCTGCAAAGACAAAGCTCCTTTCCTTCAATAACTACAAGAAACCTCTCCAACCACCGATTGTCATGGCAAATAACACCCTACCTCGGCCTAACCTTCAGAAGTAACATGAATTGGAACAAATACATTGAAGACATTGCCAAGGCTGCCGCAAAGAAGGTTGGCTCCCTCTACTGTGCTAGTAAACTCCTGACACCTGTATCCCGTATCTCTACAAAGCCACCATCCGCCAATGCATGGAGTATTGTTGCCACATCTGGGCTGGTGCATCATCTACTAGTCTCTCCCTTCTTGACAAGGTCCAAAAAAGAGTCGCAAACCTAATAGGTCCCCCACTGTCAACCAAGCTCCAGTCCCTGTCCCATCGCCGCAATGTAGCATCCTTATGTTTGTTTTACAAATACTTCAATGGATTATGCTCCGATGAATTGGCTACTCTGCTGCCCCCTCGACGTAAATTCACTAGACTAACTCGACAATCAACAAAATCCCATCCATTCAGTGTGGAGGTCCCAAGATGCCGGAGAGCTTTCTACTCAAATAGCTTCTTTCCTCGTGCTGCTGGCCTCTGTAACTCCCTCCCTGTCCCTTGTTTCCCCGTCAGTACTGACATGCAGAAATTTAAAATTAATGTAAACAGACATCTCGCTGCGCAGATCCCAGCTTAGGTTGACCCCCCCAACCTTCTCCCCTTTTCTTCTTCTCAGTAGCCCCTTACGTCTACAGTGGCGGCCTTCCTTGTTTGGGGTGAACTACGTTAAAAAAAGCCTAGAGGAGGCCAAATGGTCGAGAGAAATCAATGGTAGGCAGCTGTTGCGATAACTTGCCAGCAATGTATCGCTAACATTAATGACAACAAAAAAGTAACGTCATAAAATTATAAACCGATAATGATCACGTGATTTCAGCTAGCCGATGTTAAGTTAATTATTTGATTTGATTTCATATATATATATATATATATATATATATATATATATATATATATATATATATATATATATATATATATATATATATATATACATACCAACTGTTTTAAACTGCATTTGGAAAATAATGTAAACTAGACATTTCTGTTATTCTGGTAAGTATCCATTTTTTTCCCTCTCTCTCTACATCTATAACATATATAATAAATAATGCAGATTGATTATCAGAATTACAGAATGAGATCTAAATTGTGAGACCAGTTTTTATGATTGAATTTTATGTGAATAATTCTGAATGTCTCAGCACTAAGAAATAGAGTTTAATATATGATGTCATGTGTGACGTAGACTCAGTTATAGACAAACATCTAATATCTACTTATGTCTTGTGTTTTTTGTTTTTTGTTTTTTTCATTTGCAGGGGAAAAAGCCCACTATAAGGTCCAACGGCTTAATTGAAGTACATTCGTATGCTGTGACAGCATTAGCTAAGGTAATATATAATAATAATAATAATAATAATAATAATAATAATAATAATAATAATAATAAGAAGAAGAAGAAGAAGAATTGAGCAGTATTGACAAAACAGACTGTTTAAGGGAAACCAAAAACTCTTTTTGAACAACTAGAAGAAATTGAAAGAGGGAATGACGTTATACCTGATTCTGACCAATCTAGTGCATTCTGGAAGGGCACTTTGGAATAGGAAGTAAAGCACCCAGATAATGCAGAATGGATAACATAGATTGAATGGGAGGTGTCCTCTAGAGTAGAAAGACAAACAAATATAACAGTCACCATTAAGATGCTGAAGGAGAGGGTTAAAAAGCTTTCAAATTGGAAAGCACCTGGATCTGACGGAGTCCAGGGATACTCGTTTAAAAAGCTTCCGACTCTTCACCCACGTCTTGCAGAAATGATAAATGGTAGTTTGACGACAGGTAGCTTCTCTAAATGACTAACAAGGGGCACCACAGTCTTGATCATAAAAGATAAACCAAAAGGGGGTAAAGTTACAAACTTTAAACCGCTCACTTGCCTCTCAGTTATGTGGAAACGTTTCACTAGAATATTGTCTGAAAGTATTTATGGTCATTTGGACCAAAACAATTTGCTGCCTGAGGAACAAAAAGGCCACCGAAAAAGATCACATAATACAAAAGATCAGCTTCTGATCGATAAAATGATCTTGAGAAACTGCAAACGGAGAACTACTAACTTTGCCATGGGGTGGGTGGATTATAAGAAAGCATTTGACATGGTCCCACATTCATGGATACACAAATGTCTGAAGATTTTAAGAATATCCCCTAACATTCAAACAGCTTTAAAGAATAGAATGAAGAATTGGGAAACAAATTTAACGTCAGGAGGTGTTGCATTAAGTAAAGTGAAAATCAGGAGAGGAATTTTCCGGGGCGATCGTCCTTCCCCTTTGCTTTTTGTCATTAGTTTGATCCCCATGACACTTCTCTTACGTAATGTGAAAGAACTTCCTACAGTGAACCACTTACTATTCCTGTATAAATTTAAAGTTTTTGGAAAGAATGAAAACCAACTTGATACCCTAATGAACACGGTTAAATTATTTAGTGACAACATACGAATGGAATTTGGCATCACTAAATATGCATTTCTTGTTATAAAAAGGGGCACACTTGTCCATTCAAATGGCATGAACTCCCAACAACAGATCTAATAAAGAATGTAGACAGTAAGAGGGGCTACAAATATTTGGGAATTCTGGAGGCGGATAAGATTAAAAACAAGGCAATAAAAAACCAGGTCACAACTGAGTACAACAGACGAGTAAGGAGTATTCTTAAGTCACACCTCCACAGTCGAAATACAATCTATGCTATCAATGTAAGAGCAGTAGCTATCATTCGATATACTGCCGCTATACTTGACTGGAATGTAGATTGAACTAAAATGTTTGGATTGCAAAGAAATAAGATGCAGATCGATTATATCTACTTAGAATGAAGTTGGTCAATGTCTACTTAGTGTTGAAGCTGTTGTGAATCTAGAAGAAGGTTGTCTATATAAATATATTTCTCAGATTAACGAGATTGTTCTTTGTGAACTGAAAAGAAAGGAAATACCAAGAACTGGGGTGAAAAAGAATCAAAGGTTACAAAGGAAAGGGTTAAAATTATTTAAAAAGAAACTACACAGTGTATTCTTTAAAAATACTGCATTTAGAGATAATGACAGCCCGGGAACAAGTGTACCTAAATAGCAGCCCGGGAACGAGCCACTCACACTAGGTGCATCAAACATTACATTGACAAACCTGCAGAATCACCGATATGCCGATTGTGTAATGATAGAGAAGAAACCTTAGCGCATATTGTATCTGAATGCCAAATGCTAGCACAACACCAGTATAAAAAATAGAGACACAACAAAGTCGCTCAGGTATCACACTGGAATATATGCAAACTTTATGAATTGGACCACAATGAGAAGTGGTATGAGCATAAGTCAGAAGGGGTACAGGAGAACGACAATGTCAAATTTCTTTGGGACATGCGCATACGGACTAATAAGGTTCTTGAACATTCTAACCCCGACTTAATCTTTCTAAACAAAAACAAGAGAACTTGCTTAATCATTGATATAACCTGCCATTTCGATACCAGGGTGCAGGAAAAAGAACACAAAAAAATAAATAAATATCAAGATCTAAAATGGGAATTAGTTAGACTATGGAAATGTAAAGAAGTAAAGGTGATTCCCGTTGTAATTGGAACGCTTGGAACCATAATTAAAAGCCACCATAAATTGCTTCAACAGATTGACGAGACAATTTCTTTTCCAATTCTGCAAAAGGCTTGCCTGTTCGGAACAGTAAAACTGTTAAATTATAGCTTGAATGTCTAAAGTCAAGAGATTTGATGTGGTTTAAAAAAAGGAAACTCCAACTAAAACATCCAAGAGTTGATATTACTATGAAATAATAATAATAATAATAATAATAATAATAATAATAATAATAATAATAATAATAATAATAATAATAATACAGATTAAGTTTTCATCCACAGGGTAAGAAATTCGGAGAACCGTTACTATGTTTATATAAAATTGGCCAATAATAGATAGAGCTATATATTTATAATAACATAACTTGGCTACACATTCACGAACATGTTTCAGTCAACTCTTTAAAAAGTCACCGACTTCTTCAGACCGTAAATATGTCCGTTTAAAACTTAGCAGTGTATAATAGACTACAAATTAATTTCAGTAAGTTATTCTAAACTTTCGACCTATTATATTCTAAGGAATTTTTTAAACATCAACCAATATTTTTTAGTTTTAACCTATTCATATTGTTTTAAGCAAGTTGTTTTTTTGCATAAAAAGTGTTCAAATTTTATTTTGAATAAAAACTTTGTTATTGTATGCAATAAAACTTTTAAATCATGAAAATATTTTGGTGCATGGAAAAACAATATGGCCGCCAGCGATTAAAACATTGAATTAAAGTTCGATTCTCAAAACTTTACAAAGTAAATTAGAACTTTATTTCAGAACAAGAAATACATTTAAGACCCGCAATTAATTTTATTGAAAATTTTTAGTAAACAAGGCAAAATTAAAGCGAGGTTGTTTACATTTCCTTGTCATAAACACACGCTATTTTCGCAGATCGATAATTGTAAAATTTTCATATTTCGCATCGGTAGGTCTTTCTAGACTTAATATGTTCATATAGACACATCATAGAAATGCATTGTGCAAAAAAACCTTGCGTGCGTGTGTGTGTGCGTGCGTGTGTGTGTGTAGAGGGGAGGGATTTATAATATATATATAATTCCCTGAAATATCCCAATAATTTGATAATGGGAGAATATTCTTTGAATATATACAATCAAACGGTGTATTTTAACAAAAAAAATGTCTCAAAACTTAAGATTTACCCTAAAATAAATTTGATATAGGTTCATTTTAGTAGTGAGATTAAAGAACCATTCTTTATACATCATTTGATATCCTAATTTTTACCTATAAATTTCAAATGATACCTTGGTGCGATTGGTAGCATACATCATGTTCACTGAAAAATACAGAGAACCTGTTGATAAAAAATGACAAATTTGCATATTTCGCATCGGTAGGTTTTTCTAGACTTCTAATATGTTCATATAGACACCTCATAGAAATGCATTGTGCAAAAAACCTTGTGTTGCAATTAGTTTGACCTTTTTCACTGATTTGACTGGACTAATAGGGTCACCTACTAAATCTGATTTGACTGGACTAATAGGGTTACATACTAAATCTATAATAAATACCTTTATTGATCTCTGAATAATTTTCAAGCATCATTCAGTCCACAATGTCGGGGATTATTATCTGTGATCATCAGATTCTACTCAACAATCAACAACTTTCAAAATACACCCTCGGATTATTACAAAATACCATTTGAGAGCACTCAAGGTTTGGAAAGACATAGTACATTGTTCGACTTTAAACAGTTTTGATTATTTACGTTTGACACAAGTCTCTGCCTTATATTCTCTAAACTGTTTGTTTCAAAACTGTTACCCGAAAAACAGAAATAATATTCTGTTTCCCCGTTTTATATTGGCAGATAAAAACACTTAATGGCAAGACGAAAAGACTCATCCGGTTACGGAATCCACAGGGAGATAAAGAATGGAATGGTGCTTGGAGCGACAGTTAAGATTATTAAACATTTTATACCACCACTAATCACTCTCTCTCTCTTTCTCTCTCTTTCTCTCTCTTTCTCTCTCTCTCTTTCTCTCTCTTTCTCTCTCGCTATATATATACATTGACATATAAATGTTGTTTGGCTCACGGTAAAAGAAACAGACCGTAAAATACATTTCACAGAAATGTTATCTTTTTTGCAAATGAAAAAAACAAAAAAAACAAAAAAAAACATCGTTATTGGAATATAAAATGAAAGTGGCAGGGGTTCGAACCGTGCGACCGTCTGAGATTATTATCCCTGCACTGATAAGAGCGAAAGCTCGAAATACTAGTGTATGTAGGTAAAAATATATTAATATTATTTATCTAAAATTAATATCAATATATATATATATATATATATATATATATATTGATTGATTGATTGATTAGTTAATTGATTGATTTGTTACATTCCAATGACTAAGAAACATCGTCAGTCCGCAATCATAACTTGATGGGGATTATTTCAAGATGGCGGCTTGAAAATATATGATGTATAGGGGAATGTTTCTCTGATTATCTTCTTTAATGTGAGCTTTTGCTGTTCTTTTATGTTTCTTCTTTTTTATGTTTCTTCCTTTTTTTACTTTCGACCAGTGTGCTTATTTTTTATTTGTAAAAAAGGTAACTATTTTTTTGTTTACGAGTTGTGAAACGTTCGTAAGACGGAAAAATATAAGCATTCGCCAAAATAAAAAATAATATAAAATTATTATTGTAGACTTACATTTTTTCTTGGTCATTGGAATACAACCAATCAATCAATCAATCAATCAATCAATCAATCAATATATATATATATATAGTACATGTATTGTATTAGTTTCTGTAAATGTAAATCCGTAGAAACTCAAGTGTTTATAAAAAGTGCTCAATAACAAGTAGAGCTGTTTATAAGTATAAATTTTTATTTATACAAACATTATTGGTTACATATGTGCATACATGTTTCGGTTGCACTTTTCCCAGAAAGTCAACCTCATCAGACCAAGACTCCCATTTCTCGAAAATTCTTGGTCTGATGAGGTTGACTTTCTGGGAAAAGTGCAACCGAAACATGTATGCACATATGTAACCAATAATGTTTGTATAAATAAAAATTTATACTTATATATATATATATATATATATATGTATATATATATATTCTTCTTCTTAAAACTGTGTTCTGCGGCTACGGTAGTTAAATGACACCCCGTAGCTGCAATCAGCCCTCCATGCTAGTCTCAGGCCACCTGGCCTTGTCATGCGCATGTTGTCGTAGGCAATGAAGTTGTTTCACTGTACGTAGTGGTCCTAGTCCCGCCTGCTTGAGGTCAGCACGTAGTATGCCCAGCAGATTTGTGCAGTGCCGTCCTAGTCGCGGTTGGTAGGCTTGCGAGCCAGTAACGGCAAAGTCTAGTGCCCTCTGTGCGGGAGTGTCAGGGTCCATTCGTAGGACATGGCCTAATATAGACCATCTTTGTTCAGCGACCTTTATATATATATATATACTCGGAAGCCTGGAAACATAACTTCATTCAGTTTATAATCTACAAAAAATTCGGATGATATACTAAGAGCTATATACTTTTAAAATATATATTCTTTATATATATATACTAGACCACCCGTGAGCCGTTGGGTCAGTTTGTTATATTAGCTATGGAATTCATGTATGAGCGTGACACTTGTGGCATAAAGAAAATAGGTTTTTTTTACATAACAGAAGCATTTCTATGAAAGTATATTAAAATGAAAAAAGAATATAGATAGATTTCTATGAGTCGTTCTGTTTATTATAATTGTTTTTTTTTAAAATTACAGTTACTGAATTATAAGTGGTTGGTTAGGGCGATTTGAGAAAGGAAGGGGGTACAGCAAGCTTTCTCGCGTACGTAACGAAAACAGAGGGAGTAGGAGTGGTGAAATCTATGAAAGGGAAAGTGGGAGGTGGTTTCGTTCACCGACCGCTAGTATGGCTGATATTAATAATGAGTGTTGTTTTTTTGTTTGTTTGTTTTTGTTTTTTAAAAGGGAGGAGTTTTTTTGAAACTGCGACAGACTTTACGAAGTCCTCCCGTTGAATGTTTTTAGCCGTGAAGAAAACAAATAAACTATTTGATGAAATTAAATGAAATTGTTTAAAAATTTCCAGAATGAAAAATTTCATGCGTTCGTTAATCATAATAGAGAATAACGGAATTGGAATAACAGATTGAAGACGATGCTATTTACGCATGCGCAACCGGATGTTGAAAACCGGAAAGCTGAAAGCTGATTGCAAACATACAAGAACAATAGACTTTTAGTATTATATAGATATGTATATAATTATTTTTATAATAAATATGTTAAGATACAGATACATATATGTTTCGTAGGAGGCCTCATATTACAACTAAGACTCTTCTTGAGAAAGACACCGACTTTTCGTGAGTGGGGCTTCTGGACGCAATGTGTGAGCGAGCATCATGGCGCTGGCATTTAATAGAATCCTATACTGGTGTAACCCTTCAAGATAAAGTCTTCAATTTTCTGCAAACTTTTAAAACGAAATATCAAGCGACATTTCAAAACGGTGATACCTTTCTATCTTCAGAATGTTTGTAAACTTTAAAAACGAAATATCAAGCGACATATCAAAACGGTGATCCCTTTCTATCTTCAGAATGTTGGTAAACTTTTAAAACGAAATATCAAGCGACATATCAAAACGGTGATACCTTTCTATCTTCAGAATGTTGGTAAACTTTTAAAACGAAATATCAAGCGACATTTCAAAACGGTGATACCTTTCTATCTTCAGAATGTTTGTAAACTTTAAAAACGAAATATCAAGCGACATATCAAAACGGTGATCCCTTTCTATCTTCAGAATGTTGGTAAACTTTTAAAACGAAATATCAAGCGACATATCAAAACGGTGATACCTTTCTATCTTCAGAATGTTGGTAAACTTTTAAAACGAAATATCAAGCGACATTTCAAAACGGTGATACCTTTCTATCTTCAGAATGTTTGTAAACTTTAAAAACGAAATATCAAGCGACATATCAAAACGGTGATCCCTTTCTATCTTCAGAATGTTGGTAAACTTTTAAAACGAAATATCAAGCGACATATCAAAACGGTGATACCTTTCTATCTTCAGAATGTTGGTAAACTTTTAAAACGAAATATCAAGCGACATATCAAAACGGTGATACCTTTCTATCTTCAGAATGTTGGTAAACTTTTAAAACGAAATATCAAGCGACATATCAAAACGGTGATACCTTTCTATCTTCAGAATGTTGGTAAACTTTTAAAACGAAATATCAAGCGACATATCAAAACGGTGATACCTTTCTATCTTCAGAATGTTGGTAAACTTTTAAAACGAAATATCAAGCGACATTTCAAAACGGTGATACCTTTCTATCTTAAGAATGTTGGTAAACTTTTAAAACGAAATATCAAGCGACATTTCAAAACGGTGATACCTTTCTATCTTCAGAATGTTGGTAAACTTTTAAAACGAAATATCAAGCGACATTTCAAAACGGTGATACCTTTCTATCTTCAGAATGTTGGTAAACTTTTAAAACGAAATATCAAGCGACATTTCAAAACGGTGATACCTTTCTATCTTCAGAATGTTTGTAAACTTTGTAGATAGAAAATCAAGCGACTTTTATAAATGCTCTTATTTTTAAATTTGCCTGTATTTTTAAAAATCATAGTTAACCCCAAACAAGGCAGGCCGTCACTGTAGACATACGGGGCTACTGAGAATTAGGGTGTAAGTTTTGGGGGTCATCGTAAGTTGGGAGCTGTGCAGCGAGATGTCTGTTCACATTGGTTTTAAATTTCTGCATGTCTGTACAGGGAGCAGGGTGGGAGTTCCAGAGGTCGGAAGCATGAGATAAGAAGCTATTCGAGTAGAACACCCTCCGGCATCTAGGTACATCCACAGTTAATGGATGTGATTTAGCTGATTGTCAGGTTGGTTTAGTCTATTTTCATCGAGGGGGCACTAGAGCAGCAAGTTCATTGGAGTACAATCGAATGAAGTACTTGTAAAACGCGCACAAATATACAATGTTGCGGCGATGAGACAGATGCTGGAGCTTGGAGTCCAAGGGGCTTGATTTGCCTTGAAGTTATTCTACCTTACTCTCCCTTTTTATTATTATGCAATTTTTAGTTTTTAGCCGCTGTGGATTCATGTCTGGGGCGATTTGCATAAAAATGAAACCCCTACATTCAGCAATAATAATAATGTGTCCCTAAATTTACAGCTGCCATTGGTAATTCTAAAATATAGAAAAACACGAAAAACTAAACAATAGCTTAACTCCTCTGTATATTAGCACAACTTTTTGTCTTATACTTCTTAATGTTCCGTAGATCTTTTGTCTTTTACTTCTTTATGTTCCGTAGATTTTTTGTATTTTACTTCTTAATGTTCCGTAGATTTTTTTGTTTCCGATGATCTAAGAACGCGGTGTTTGCTGATTATTCCGGAAAAAAGAATTTTTGTATTATTTTTGTTTTGCAGTTCTGCAAAATGGGAAACTGTTTCTAACGAAGAAAAAGCAAAATGTCGTGTAACCAAAAAATTCGAAGGAGAATTCTGGTATTATTATTATTATTATTATTATTATTATTATTATTATTATTATTATTATTATTATTATTATTATTATTATTATTATTATTATTATTATTATTATTATTATTATTATTATTATTATTATTATTATTATTATTATTATTATTATTATTATTATTATTATTATTATTATTATTATTATTATTATTATTATTATTATTATTATTATTATTATTATTATTATTATTATTATTATTATTATTATTATTATTATTATTATTATTATTATTATTATTATTATTATTATTATTATTATTATTATTATTATTATTATTATTATTATTATTATTATTATTATTATT
>OY744517.1:221832830-222035330 GCA_963556195.1 Sepiola atlantica
TTTAAAAACGACCACCTGAGGGTTTCTCCCCGGGAAATGAGATCGAGTCCGTTCATGGCTATCTTTAACCCATCCTAGGGCTGTGTATGACATATATACATAAAAGATGGACTTATTTATAAAAATATAATCGTAGTGGTCGGTTACGGCAAAATAAAACAACAGAATTTGATCTCTCGAATTCGCGATAACATGTTGGACACCTACGCTTTCAAAACTGTAACGCCCATCCCGAGATTTGGCCTACGCAGACAGTTTTATTGTTTAATAAGCGACAGGCTGACAGTGTTATTGTTTAATAAGCGACAGGCTGACAGTGTTATTGTTTAATAAGCGACAGGCTGACAGTGTTATTGTTTAATAAGCGACAGGCTGACAGTGTTATTGTTTAATAAGCGACAGGCTGACCTCAGTTCTGTCTGCAGGTTTCTTTCCAGTTTTGTCCCAATTCAGATTGTCCGTTTTGGAGAGCTGGATTTCCCCCAAATTAAACACCGACTTAAATTAAAAGCTAACTGTGCCCTCGTGTGGAGGCAGTGTAAATAGGGATTACTTATTATTTTCTCCCTCCCCTATCTCCTCCTCTTTCTTCTTCTTCTTCTTCTTCTTCTTCTTCTTCTTCTTCTTCTTCTTCTTCTTCTTCTTCTTCTTCTTCTTCTTCTTCTTCCAGCCACATATGTGTCTGTTTCAATCGGCTGAGTGTTATTTATGTGTACTCGATATTAACAGTAGAGGTTTTAGGGGTATAGATCCTAGGTCTCGTAGACGACCCGTAACCATGAGTAGACCGACCGACCGATCGATCGATCGATCGATAGATAAATAGATAGGTAAATTTGATGACATTTCTAAGATTAGGTATTCTTATCTACATTATAAAAACTAGTAAAATATGTTCCCTCCGGTTGGTACTTTCCCCAAAATTGACACTTGAAAGACCTCTAACTGTAAGAGTAGGAAGTCCTCCTCTTTCCTTTATTTCTGACTATTAAAACATGAAATATTGATCAGGATTAAATATAAAAATCGATCGACAATATAAGAAACATAAAATATAGATTAGATGTGTCTGTGAGAGCCAAGTATTATACTAATTAGTCGAGTGTAACAATAGTGATGAATAAGTCCTAACTGTAAAATGATGCCTTACCGATAGGTGCATGAAATCCTTTACGAATGCGGGTTGTTCTTCCGTTGCCGTCGTCATCGCTGTGAGCCCAGGTTGCTTTTTCGTCTGTTGATAAAACTTACACCGACATAACGGTTGTTTAGTTTTTTAGCAGTATTTATTATAAAGGACAGAAACACAATACAGATTGACTTCGTATGTGTTTGTGTGTGTGTGAGAGAGAGAGAGAGAGAGAGAGAGGGGGGGGAGAGAGATCGACAGATAACCCCTCTGGCTACATCCGGCCATATTTCGCTCGCTGTCCCCATTTTGTGGACAGCACGTGAACATGTCGTTCTTCATTGAAATCTCACCGGCTAAGAGAGTGAATTATCGAAGTAACATTTTCATTATTAGACGCGCAGATTTAATTGACGTATTAATATATTTTATTAGGATGCGTCCAGAAGAATTAATTAAATAATAATAGTTTTGGTACTAGCAAAGATAAAAAAACAGCATTGTTTAAAACGAAAATGCGAAACAAAGATAAATGTACGAAGATTCCCGGGCAACGACGGTTAGGTGTTGCAGCAAAATTCCACCCCTTCAGTGTACATATTGCTGCACCAAAATTCCGCCTCTTCAGTGTACATGGTGTTGCGGCAAAATTCCACGTCTTCAGTGTACATGGTGTTGCGGCAAAATTCCACCTCTTCAGTGTACATGGTGTTGCGGCAAAATTCCACCTCTTCAGTGTACATGGTGTTGCGGCAAAATTCCACGTCTTCAGTGTACATGGTGTTGCGGCAAAATTCCACCTCTTCACTGTACATGGTGTTGCGGCAAAATTCCACCTCTTCAGTGTACATGGTGTTGCGGCAAAATTCCACCTCTTCAGTGTACATGGTGCTACAGCAAAATCCGACACCTGAGAAAAAGAAAACGAAATAGTTAATAAAAACAAAAGTTGTATATCTATACCCCGCCCTCTTAACTGAGTGACGTCACCAATTTGGCCGTTTTTGAGTTCGGTTGGTCACCTGTTATCGCTCGAGAAAAGTTGCTGTACTGACGAAGGCCGAAAGTGTCGAAGAGTCCTTGTCCGGCAATCACCGATCTCCCGCGTTGTTATTAAAATATTAGCGGGCAACTGTTCGGCGCTGGTCAGCAACTTGGTACCACTGAGAAGCAAAGGGTCATTCCAAAGCAGAACAATGAAGCTAAAGTTATTAACAAATCCGTCGGTTGGGTTTTGTATAAAAATAATTATTTGGGTAGAAAAGTCGTTCAGTTACAAGCAGTGTACTGCCACATTTCTATCTTCTACTTTTGTGTTTCGGGCCGTCAAATCTTAACAAGTTCAAGTTCTGGGTGATTTTGGTTGAGCGATATCAACCCTAAGTCCAGGGTCAATATTTCAACGACGTGGAGTCGGTGGGCGAGCAAAAGTGAGTCTGCGAAGCTTATATTGAGAATTAGATGGACATGACTCCGCCCCTCTTCCAATAGAATTTAATTTAAAAAAATATATATTCTCATTGTTATTTCTAACCATATTGGTAATTTACACCCGCGAGGATCTGCTCTCTAAATACTGAGTGGTCAACGGATTCTACCTCGCCGTATTCTTTCCTTCTCCTTCATCTGTTTCTATCTCCCACTGTTACCTCAGTGGGGAAAAGATTCCTCATCCCTCGAAATTTAAATTCATAGAAAAATGTATTTTCATTAATTAAAATAACCACAAGGCTTTCTTCAACGATTGTCAGATAAAGACAGTAAAATCTCTTTCAGCAGATACTCCACCTCCTCTTCGCCAAACCACAAGTTTGTATCCTTTAGTAAAACAATTTAATCGCTATTTAATACCAAGGTTTGCTATCATGGACGCATGTTATCCTAACATTTCAACATCCATTCAACGCCAAAAATGTAAACAGCGCTGCCCTGTTCGTGACAAAGTGAACTTCTGGCCTTCCCCATATATCAAATCTCAGGCAAAAAAAACAATCGTTCCTCCTCCTATCAATTTTCGTGTTTCTCTTCTCGTGCCAAAACACTTTAAAAAATTTCTTTTCGTTTTCATAACTTTAGAAAACCAAGGCCATTCTCATTTTAATCTTTTTCAATCCGACAATATTGTCACAATCGCCATTATCAGTAAAACAAACTATTGTTTTGTGACATACGAAAGCCAGATAGACCATGCCGAATTTCATCGCTTCAGTTGGGGATTTCCAATATCCCAAAATAGTGAGAATAGAAAACAACTCTTTCTCTTATCAACTTAGTTTTTCTCTTGGTGCAAAATAAGCTGAAAGCCTTTTAGGAAAAACGAAGGTTCGGTTTCGAATCACCCCTTTTCTGTTCAATAATATTATCGCATATGCAGAGACGCGACACTTTATTTAGCAATAGTTAGAATGTTATACTTCATTATTTTTCAATGTAACCACAACCGGCGGAGACGATCATCTCAAAGCAGGCGCGAAATAAGTCGCACGCTTTGGCGACGACCATGTCTTTGTCTATAGCGGCGAACGCCGTGATGATGGTAGCCTTCAGAGAGTTAATCATATTGTGGGCGTGCTTGTTAGTCCTGGCTTTGATCACACTCCGGAAGAAATAGTTAAGAAGGTTGCAGCTGGGTGAGGAGAGCGTCCTTAATCCCGTCGACCAGCCGTAAGGAACATTGTTGAGCAGCCCAGCCTAGTTCGTATTGGCCTTGTGTCATGCTGCTGCGATCTTGTGAACCCAGTGCTTCACCACGTTCTTCAGGAGTTCTTGGTATTTCGTTTACTTTTTGTCAAGTGTTTGAGTTTGATGCAACACTCTGTGTTTGATTTTGATGCAACACTCTGTGTGTTACGTATAAATACGACTATGAAAAAAACATAATGTTTCTTTAGATGAAGATTGACAATTTGGATTATTTTTATTATTCGGACTACTGTTCTCATCTTGGATGTTAATCTCACAACATTTCGGTCAGAAGGTCGGAAGTTACTTCCAACCTTCTTTAGGTGAATCTTGTCGAACTAGGGAATCTTTCTCTTTAATTCTGCAATCTGTACGGAATTTCGAACGGAATCCTTTATTTAATAACACACTTTCGTTCCGTTAGCCATGACAGGGTAGAAGTCTTAAGTAATTGAACTGGAGGTCGAAGGTTCAATCCTCATTGCGGGCGATATACGAATTTCCGGTCAGATTCCCGATTTCGACAGAAAGATTCCCGATTTCGGCAAGATCCACATGAAGAATGTCGGGGGTTACATCAACCGAAACATTGTGAGAATAACACTCAAGATGAGAACAGTAGTTCGAATAATCCAAATAACACCGCATTAGAATGGTTATAGGCGCCGATTGAATAGGCATCTTTTAATAATTTCTTGTTTTCATTTGATTAGGATGAGTTTGAAAGATTTAATCGCAGAGTTTTCTGAAATCGGTTTTTGCCACATGGATAAATCAGCATTCACTGACATTCTCACCGATTCTGATGTAAGTAAAATACACATTTTTTGTTGTTGTTTTCTTTCCCAAATTAAAATTAGTTTCGTTATTCACTAGCAATCCTACCCGGCGTTGCTCGGGAGCATGGATTACAAAACAGAACAGTGGAAAAGGTATATATATATATATATATATATATATATATATATATATATATATATATATATATATATATATATATATATTATATAAAATATGGGTTGGTCGTTCAATTTCAATATATATATATATATATATATATATATATATATATATATAAATTTGTTACCATTTATTACTAATGGAGATTTGGTACTTGTCTGTTTTTAGTCGAAACTATACTATTACTTCTATCATTGTACTATTGTACTTATTTTACTGATAGACATTTGGAATATGTCTGTTTGAAGTCGAAACTATACTATTATTTCAATTATTGTACTATTGTACTTCTATTAATAATTGAGGTTTGGTATCTGTCCGTCCAGAGTCCAAAATATACTATTACTTCAATTAATGTATTATCTTTTAATGTTCAATTCGGAGAAGGTGCTGTTTAGTATCTGCTAATACATATAGTGTCATTAATAACTATATATATATATATATATATATATATATATATATATATATATAGTTTCGGAAGTTTTTTAACCTTCAAAACTGGAAAAAAAATTTTTGTTGAAAGATTTTTGTCTAGTAAGTCAATCAATCTACTGCAATCACTATATTAGTTAACTTCCAAGAATTTACTCTAATATAAATATATTTTTATATATGTTTTTTATATAAGGGATCGTCAGTTGTTTACCATGAAAACTGTTTCGGGATTTTAAAACAAAACAGTATTTCTTTATCATGGCATCCCAGCAGTGTTGATCAGACACCACCTCCCTATTTAATAATTATTTTTTAATTAAGAAGTTTACGAATATTTGATTTAGTTTTGTCTCCAGATTTTTTTTTAAGTTATTAAATATAGTTTCTACTTACCTGTGTTGTTCCTTTCAAATTGAGTTTACTATTTTACAGAACATCTATTTTATAGAGTTAGATGATTCCATTATAATAACCCCCCTTTTTTTCCTCTTGGTTATTTTCTTCATGTACAAATGTTTTAAAATTAAAAAGATATATTTATAAAAATATTTCATATATACATATATATATACATTTATTTATTTATTTATTTCATCATGGACTATTTACATATGTTATACATTGTTATAGTAGAGTTTTGGATGTCTTTTATCAATTTCTTTTGATTTATTTCATATAATTTAAAAGCATCAGGATAGCGTGTTATTGGCTTATTTAATTGTCTAAATATTTTATTTTGATCTCCACCTTGTTTAAGCATTCTTATTACTAATGAAGTGACTGGAGGTATAACATCCATTAATATTAAAGTAACGCGGGCTATTCTTAGAAATTCGGACATTATACGCCCATAAAATATATACATAGGACAGGTACTACTTTTATGCGGCATACGAACGATATGAAAGGGAAAAGAATTTCTTTTATCAAACATTTTATAAATAAATCTACCATCCTCAATTTTTATATCTAAATCTAGAATTTACAGGACCGGCGGCACAGTTATAAAAGTGGGGGGTCTCTCCTGAAAAGTGGGGGGACCCGTTTAAACACATGCATATATAACTTCATTATTGATGATCGTAAAGTGTGTGTGGGGGGGGGGCAAGTGAAAGAGTTTGGGGGGGGGGGGCTTGCGCCCCCTCTGCTCCCCCGGTGCCGCCGTCCATGAGAAAGGTAGCATGTATTCCTGTATCTTCACAATTTAATTTTAACTCCCTAGGATATATTAAATGTTTTGTATTTTCAAACTCCTCTCTATCATTTATACAGACTAGGTCATCAATAAACCTCCTGTAGCCGTGGTAATTATACGTTCTAGATATATCATTTTTTATTAATGATGACATATATACGTATTCATATCTATGTAAATAGAGATTTGCCCAAACGGGGGCAGGGTCCAAACCCATAGGAATACCTATTGTTTGTATTAGTGTTTTATTTCCTATTTTAAAATAACTTTCTTTAATCAGGTGACTTATAAGTATTTTAAGGCCATTTTTTGAAGTACTAGTTTTACTGTTTTTAGTCTTACAACAAAAGGCTTTAGATTTTGAAAAATCTATGTATTTACCTTTACCTCCGGCAAAAGCTAAATCTATAATGTTACCTAATTCTTTAATTAGTTCATTATGTGGTATTTTAGTATATAAGGTACTAAAATCATATGTAGAAATTGATTTTGCCTTTTTACGGGAATTTATATAATCTAGTTTTTCTTTTATTGGATATGAATTATTTACTACCCAAAATAGGTTTATATTACTATAAAACTTTCTTTTATTATGAAAATTATTTATCTGATTAATTATTAATTTAAGCACATTTGATATAGCCTTACTCAAGGGTTTAGTAATACACATTTTGGAGGCAACAATAAAACGGGCCCCAACTGTTTTTTTATGCATTTTAGGTATCCAATACATACATGGAAGTTTATTATTTTTCTCATCTAATTTTAGTCCTAATTTTTCACAAGTAATGGTGTTATTTAGAATAGTACTTTCTTTTTCACAATTACTTACTTTATAAGTATCTGATTCTATACCTATAATTTCTACTTCTAACAATAAGCGTTGTATGTAATATTTTTTACATATAAAAGCTATATTATTTGCTGCCTTATCAATAGGAACTATTACAAATTTATTTTGAAGTATTTGAAGGTCCATAATTGTTTGTGAATTTCTAAGGAGAGGATTCGTCTTTTTAGGATGTTTAAAAAATTTTAAACGTTCGACCTTTTTATTTACGAATCTGAGTATATTATTTTTCCATGCGTCAAATGTGGAATGTAATATTTTGTGCTTTTTTTGCCATGGATACACTAAAGGTTTCTAATGATTTATTTCTTTCTTTTATACATTTTGTATAATTTAAACATTTAAGTTCTCTGTAGTTTATATATATATATATATATATATATATATATAAATAAAATACTCTCATGGATAATACGATGTAGATAAATACTATTTTTATTTATTGTATTTACAGGCCCCAAAAGGTAAATGGTGTCCTTACATCTTCAAAGATCGATGGGTCAAGGGTGTCTCATCAGGTGGAAACGAACCGAGAAAGGGTAAGTAACATACTATGAATGCAGCTTAAGACAATGATTTAGTTTTTTTCATCTTCATCTTCATCATCATCTTCATCATCATCTTCATCATCATCTTCATCTTCATCATCATCTTCACCTTCATCTTCATCTTCATCTTCATCATCATCTTAATCTTCATCATCATCTTCATCTTCATCTTCATCTTCATCTTTATCATCATCTTCATCTTCATCATCTTCATCTTCATCATCATCTTCATCTTCATCATCATCTTCATCTTCATCTTCATCTTCATCTTCATCATCATCTTCATCATCATCTTCATCATCATCTTCATCTTCATCTTCATTATCATCTTCATCTTCATCATCATCTTCATCTTCATCTTCATCTTTATCACTGTCGATCTGGCCTGAAAAAGCTAACTCAAAATAAGGCTACAGCAAAAACATGTCGCCACATATGTTAATAAAATGTTTATATAAATATATCACATAGTAAATATACATATCTCTCTATATAGGACTTACTTCTACTAATTAACCGATTATTATGGATTTTTGAACACAGCTGCTAGGTGTAAGAGTTGTTAATGTGGGCTATATTTAGTTTTATTTATCTTAATGAAAAGGTGCAAAGAGCACTCGGAAACTCTGCGTGACCATTCAGATACCTTCAATTTTTGTGAAATTCTACAAATATGTAATAGAAATTGATTAAAAATATTCCCAAAGTTTCGGTTTCTATTGAATAGTTTAAACAGGTTTTAGGGATCATAATAAAGACACTACCCCCATTTTAGGGATCATAATAAAGACACTACCCCCATTTTAGGGATCATAATAAAGACACAACCCCCATTTTAGGGATCATAATAAAGACACTACCCCCATTTTAGGGATCATAATAAACACACTACCCCCATTTTAGGGATCATAATAAACACACTACCCCCATTTGAAAATTCAAATATCTCAGATTTGCATTAAATTTAGTCTATAGTCATTAGACACAAATTTGCTGAATTTCAATTTAAGCTGAAGATTTAAATTTTAGAGATTTTCTAGAATGTAAGTCATGTAATGCTATTTTGATCAAAATTCGAATAAGGATTCTAGACATAAGATTTAGTAGCATTATATGTTGATATTAATCCTTATTAATCCTTATTAATCCTTATTAATACTTATTAAGTTGACATAAAATGAGTGCAAAAATGTTCAGAGAATTAATTTTATCCGTTCTGTAATAGAAAAAACGCTTAGTAAAAACAGTTTTTTATATTTCCTGTGATTTGTACTCACTAGGAGTTCTAACACAGATCATCGTCAGTGATTGCTCACCGATAACATCCAGTGGTATTTCCTTGAGTCTGAGTGACAAAAGCCTCCCCAGATTTCCAGTATTCTTCACCTATTTGTGATAGCCACCGCCAATAACTTTGCAGTATCGCAACAGCCGTTTACCATTGATTTCTTGCTGGTAGGGACCATTGGTCTTATTTAGTATTTGAGTAGGAACAAGCCTCCCAAGATCCCAGCATTCTTTCAGTGGAGGTCTGGTTTGTGCTGTCCCTCCTCGGTTTTCTCATCCTCCTCGACCCTCTTCAAATATATTGTTTGGTGTCGATTTAGGCTAGCACTATTTTTTATTTTTTATTTGAATTTTTTTTTTTTTAAATATTTGTAAAAAATTTGTTTATTTTTTAATTTTATTTTATTAAAAAACATTTTTTTAAATTAAATTTAAAAAAAATTAAATTAAAAAAAAATTGTGGGGGTAGGGGAGATTATTATTATTATTATTATTATTATTATTATTATTATTATTATTATTATTATTATTATTATTATTATTATCATTATCATTATCATTATTATTATTATTATTATTATTATTATTATTATTATTATTATTATTATTATTTTATTTTTTATTTTTTTTTAAGATAGCTATTGGAGTAATCCACAATATATTATTGATCTTTCCGGCCAAACTGACACTACTTGGGTCATTATCTCTTTAATGAAAGAGGTACATGGTGACCCCAAATTCGATTACCTTCATATTGGATTCGATCTTCATGAGGTAAGCCAGATTGAGTTTCTTTTACTTATCAAGTAATGTTAAATATTAATTATCAATTGTTAAATATTACTTATCAAGTAATGTTAAATATTACTTATCAATTGTTAAATATTACTTATCAATTATTAAATATTACTTATCAAGTAATGTTAAATATTACTTATCAATCGTTAAATATTACTTATCAAGTAATGTTAAATAATGTTAAAAATTACTTATCAAGTAATGTTAAATATTACTTATCAATTGTTAAATATTACTTATAAAGTAATGTTAAATATTACTTATCAATTGTTAAATATTATTTATCAATTATTAAATATTACTTATCAAGTAATGTTAAATATTAATTATCAATTGTTAAATATTACTTATCAATTGTTAAATATTATTTATCAAGTAATGTTAAATATTACTTATCAAGTAATGTTAAATATTACTTATCAATTGTTAAATATTATTTATAAATTATTAAATATTACTTATCAAGTAATTGTTAAATATTACTTATCAATTGTTAAATATTACTTATCAAGTAATGTTAAATATCGTTAAAAATTACTTATCAAGTAATGTTAAATATTACTTATCAATTGTTAAATATTACTTATAAAGTAATGTTAAATATTACTTATCAACTCTTAAATATTACTTATCAATTATAAAATATTACTTATCAAGAAATGTTAAATATTACTTATCAATTATTAAATATTACTTATCCAGTTATGTTAAATATTAATTATCAATTGTTAAATATTACTTATCAATTGTTAAATATTACTTATCAAGGAATGTTAAATATTACTTATCAATTGTTTAATATTACTTATCAAGCGTTAAATATTACTTATCAAGTGTTAAATATTACTTATCAATTATTAAATATTACTTATCAATTGTTAAATATTACTTATCAATTATTAAATATTACTTATCAAGTAATGTTAAATATTACTTATCAATTGTTAAATTATACTTATCAATTATTAAATATTACTTATCAATTGTTAAATATTACTTATCAATTATAAAATATTACTTATCAAGTAATGTTAAATATTACTTATCAATTGTTAAATATTACTTATCAATTATTAAATATTACTTATCAAGTAATGTTAAATATTACTTATCAATTGTTAAATATTACTTATCAAGTAATTGTTAAATATTACTTATCAATTGTTAAATATTACTTATCAATTGTTAAATATTACTAATCATTTGTTAAATATTACTTATTAATTGTTCAATATTACTTATCAATTATTAAATATTACTCATCAAGTAATGTTAAATATTGCATATCAATTATCAAATATTACTTATCAATTATTAAATATTACTTATCAAGTAATGTTAAATATTACTTAACAATTGTAAAATATTACTTATCAATTGTTAAATATTATTTATCAAGTAATGTTAAATATTACTTATCAATTGTCAAATATTACTTATCAATTGTTAAATATTACTTATCAAGTAATGTTAAATATTACTTATCAATTATCAAATATTACTTATCAATTATTAAATATAACTTATAAATTATTAAATATTACTTATCAAGTAATGTTAAATATTGCTTATCAATTGTTAAATATTACTTATCAATTGTTAAATATTACTTATCAAGTTATGGTAAATATTACTTATCAATTGTAAAATATTACTTATCAATTATTAAATATTACTTATCAAGTTATATTAAATATTACTTATCAATTGTTAAATATTACTTATCAATTGTCAAATATTACTTATCAATTGTTAAATATTACTTATCAACTAATGTTAAATATTACTTATAAATTGTTAAATATTACTTATCAAGTAATGTTAAATATTACTTATCAATTGTTAAATATTACTTATCAATTGTTAAATATTACTTTTCAAGTAATGTTAAATATTACTTATCAATTATTAAATATTACTTATCAAGTAATTGTTAAATATTACTTATCAATTGTTAAATATTACTTATCAATTGTTAAATATTACTAATCATTTGTTAAATATTACTTATTAATTGTTCAATATTACTTATCAATTATAAAATATTACTTATCAAGTAATGTTAAATATTGCATATCAATTATTAAATATTACTTATCAATTATTAAATATTACTTATCAAGTAATGTTAATTATTACTTAACAATTGTACAATATTAATTATCAATTGTTAAATATTACTTATCAAGTAATGTTAAATATTACTTATCAATTGTTAAATATTACTGATCAATTGTGTAATATTACTTATCAATTGTTAAATATTACTTATCAAGTAATGTTAAATATTACTTATCAATTATTAAATATAACTTATAAGTTATTAAATATTACTTATCAAGTAATTGTTAAATATTACTTATCAATTGTTAAATATTACTTATCAATTGTTAAATATTACTTATCAAGTAATTGTAAAATATTACTTATCAATTGTTAAATATTACTTATCAATTGTCAAATATTACTTATCAATTGTTAAATATTACTTATCAACTAATGTAAAATATTACTTATCAATTGTTAAATATTACTTATCAATTGTAAAATATTACTTATCAATTGTTAAATATTACTTATCAACTAATGTTAAATATTACTTATCAATTGTTAAATATTACTTATCAATTGTTAAATATTACTTTTCAAGTAATTGTTAAATATTACTTATCAATTATTTAATATTACTTATCAATTATTAAATATTACTTATCAATTATTAAATATTACTTATCAATTGTTAAAGATTACTTATCAAGTAATTGTTTAATATTACTTATCAATTGTTAAATATTACTTATCAATTGTTAAATATTACTAATCATTTGTTAAATATTACTTATTAATTGTTCAATATTACTTATCAATTATTAAATATTACTCATCAAGTAATGTTAAATATTGCATATCAATTATCAAATATTACTTATCAATTATTAAATATTACTTATCAAGTAATGTTAAATATTACTTATCAAGTAATTGTTAAATATTAATTATCAAGTGTTAAATATTACTTATCAATTGTTAAATATTACTTATCAAGTAATGTTAAATATTACATAGCAATTCTTAACTATTACTTATCAATTATTAAATATTACTTATCAAGTAATTGTTAAATATTACTTTTCAAGTGTTAAATATTACTTATCAATTGTTAAATATTACTTTTCAAGTAATGTTTAGTATTACATATTAATTGTTAAATATCAATTATCAAGTAATTGTTTAATATTCCTTATCAAGTAATGTTAAATATTACGTATCAAGTGATGTTAAATATTACTTATCAATTGTTAAATATTACTTATCAATTGTTAAATATTACTTATCAAGTAATGTTAAATATTACTTATCAATTATTAAATATTACTTATCAAGTTATTGTTAAATATAACTTATCAATTGTTAAATATTACTTATTAATTGTTAAATATTACTAATCATTTGTTAAATATTACTTATTAATTGTTCAATATTACTTATCAATTATAAAATATTACTCATCAAGTAATGTTAAATATTGCATATCAATTATCAAATATTACTTATCAATTATTAAATATTACTTATCAAGTAATGTTAAATATTACTTAACAATTGTAAAATATTACTTATCAATTGTTAAATTTTATTTATCAAGTAATGTTAAATATTACTTATCAATTGTTAAATATTACTTATCAATTGTTAAATATTACTTATCAAGTAATGTTAAATATTACTTATCAATTATCAAATATTACTTATCAATTATTAAATATAACTTATAAATTATTAAATATTACTTATCAAGTAATGTTAAATATTGCTTATCAATTGTTAAATATTACTTATCAATTGTTAAATATTACTTATCAAGTTATGGTAAATATTACTTATCAATTGTAAAATATTACTTATCAATTATTAAATATTACTTATCAAGTTATATTAAATATTACTTATCAATTGTTAAATATTACTTATCAATTGTCAAATATTACTTATCAATTGTTAAATATAACTTATCAACTAATGTTAAATATTACTTATAAATTGTTAAATATTACTTATCAAGTAATGTTAAATATTACTTATCAATTGTTAAATATTACTTATCAATTGTTAAATATTACTTTTCAAGTAATGTTAAATATTACTTATCAATTGTTAAAGATTACTTATCAAGTAATTGTTAAATATTACTTATCAATTGTTAAATATTACTTATCAATTGTTAAATATTACTAATCATTTGTTAAATATTACTTATTAATTGTTCAATATTACTTATCAATTATAAAATATTACTTATCAAGTAATGTTAAATATTGCATATCAATTATTAAATATTACTTATCAATTATTAAATATTACTTATCAAGTAATGTTAATTATTACTTAACAATTGTACAATATTAATTATCAATTGTTAAATATTACTTATCAAGTAATGTTAAATATTACTTATCAATTGTTAAATATTACTTATCAATTGTGTAATATTACTTATCAATTGTTAAATATTACTTATCAAGTAATGTTAAATATTACTTATCAATTATTAAATATAACTTATAAATTATTAAATATTACTTATCAAGTGATTGTTAAATATTACTTATCAATTGTTAAATATTACTTATCAATTGTTAAATGTTACTTATCAAGTAATTGTAAAATATTACTCATCAATTGTTAAATATTACTTATCAAGTAATTGTCAAATATTACTTATCAATTGTTAAATATTACTTATCAATTGTTAAATATTAATTATCAAGTAATGTAAAATATTACTTATCAATTGTTAAATATTACTTACCAATTGTTAAATATTACTTTTCAAGTAATGTAAAATATTACTTATCAATTGTTAAATATTACTTATCAAGTAATGTTAAATATTACTAATCAATCGTTAAATATTACTTATCAATTGTTAAATATTACTTATCAAGTAATGTTAAATATTACATAGCAATTCTTAACTATTACTTATCAATTATTAAATATTACTTATCAAGTAATTGTTAAATATTACTTATCAAGTGTTAAATATTATTTATCAATTGTTAAATATTACTTTTCAAGTAATGTTTAGTATTACATATTAATTGTTAAATATCAATTATCAAGTAATTGTTTAATATTCCTTATCAAGTAATGTTAAATATTACGTATCAAGTAATGTTAAATATTACTTATCAATTGTTAAATATTACTTTCAATTGTTAAATATTACTTTTCAAGTAATGTTAAATATTACTTATCAATTATTAAATATTACTTATCAAGTAATTGTTAAATATTACTTATCAATTGTTAAATATTACTTATCAATTGTTAAATATTACTAATCATTTGTTAAATATTACTTATTAATTGTTCAATATTACTTATCAATTATAAAATATTACTTATCAAGTAATGTTAAATATTGCATACCAATTATTAAATATTACTTATCAATTATTAAATATTACTTATCAAGTAATGTTAAATATTACTTAACAATTGTACAATATTAATTATCAATTGTTAAATATTACTTATCAAGTAATGTTAAATATTACTTATCAATTGTTAAATATTACTTATCAATCGTGTAATATTACTTATCAATTGTTAAATATTACTTATCAAGTAATGTTAAATATTACTTATCAATTGTTAAATATTACTTATCAAGTAATTGTTAAATATTACTTATCAATTGTTAAATATTACTTATCAATTGTTAAATATTACTAATCATTTGTTAAATATTACTTATTAATTGTTCAATATTACTTATCAATTATTAAATATTACTCATCAAGTAATGTTAAATATTGCATATCAATTATCAAATATTACTTATAAATTATTAAATATTACTTATCAAGTAATGTTAAATATTACTTAACAATTGTAAAATATTACTTATCAATTGTTAAATATTACTTATCAAGTAATGTAAAATATTACTAATCAATCGTTAAATATTACTTATCAATTGTTAAATATTACTTATCAAGTAATTGTTAAATATTACTTATCAAGTAATTGTTAAATATTACTTCTCAATTGTTAAATATTACTTATCAATTGTTAAATATTACTTATCAATTGTGTAATATTACTTATCAATTGTTAAATATTACTTATCAAGTAATGTTAAATATTACTTATCAATTATTAAATATAACTTATAAATTATTAAATATTACTTATCAAGTGATTATTAAATATTACTTATCAATTGTTAAATATTACTTATCAATTGTTAAATATTACTTATCAAGTAATTGTAAAATATTACTCATCAATTGTTAAATATTACTTATCAAGTAATTGTAAAATAATACTTATCAATTGTTAAATATTAATTATCAAGTAATGTAAAATATTACTTATCAATTGTTAAATATTACTTACCAATTGGTAAATATTACTGATCAAGTAATGTAAAATATTACTTATCAATTGTTAAATATTACTTATCAAGTAATGTTAAATATTACTAATCAATCGTTAAATATTACTTATCAATTGTTAAATATTACTTATCAAGTAATTGTTAAATATTACTTATCAAGTAATTGTTAAATATTACTTCTCAATTGTTAAATATTAGTATCATTTGTTAAATATTACTTATCAATTGTTAAATATTACTTATTAATTGTTCAATATTACTTATCTATTATTTAATATTACTTATCAAGTGATCTTAAGTAATACTTATCAATTGGTAAATATTACTTATCAATTATTAAATATTACTTATCAAGTAATTGTAAAATATAACTTATCAATTATTAAATATTACTTATCAATTGTTAAATATTACTTATCAATTGTTAAATATTACTTATCCATTGTTAAATATTACTTATCAATTGTTAAATATTACTTATCAAGTAATGTTTAATATTACTTATCAATTATTGAATAATACTTATCAATTATTAAATATTAATTATGAAATTGTTTTATATTACTTATCAATTGTTAAATATTACTTACCAATTGTTAAATATTACTTATAATGTAATGTTAAATATTACTTATCAATTATTAAATATTACTTACTAAGTAATGTTTAATATTACTTATCAAGTAATTGTTAAATATTAATTATCAAGTGTTAAATATTACTTATCAATTGTTAAATATTACTTATCAAGTAATGTTAAATATTACATCGCAATTGTTAACTATAACTTATCAATAATTAAATATTACTTATCAAGTAATTGTTAAATATTACTTATCAAGTGTTAAATATTACTTATCAATTGTTAAATATTACTTATCAAGTAATGTTTAGTATTACATATCAATTGTTTAATATCACTTATCAAGTAATTGTTTAATATTCCTTATCAAGTAATGTTAAATATTACGTATCAAGTAATGTTAAATATTACTTATCAAGTAATGTTAAATATTACTTATCAAGTAATGTTAAATATTACTTATCAATTATTTAATATTACTTATCAATAGTTAAATATTACTTACCAATTATTAAATATTACTTATCAAGTAATGTTAAATATTGCTTATCAATTGTTAAATATTACTTATCAATTATTAAATATTACTTATCAAGTAATGTTAAATATTACTTAACAATTGTTAATTATTACTTATCAATTGTTTAATATTACTTATCAAGTAATGTTAAATATTTTTTATCAATTGTTAAATATTACTTATTAAGTAATGTTAAATATTACTTATCAATTATTAAATAATACTTATCAATTGTTAAATATTACTTATCAAGTAATGTTAAATATTACTTATCAATTATTAAATATTACTTATCAATTATTAAATATTACTTATCAAGTAATTGTTAAATATTACTTATCAATTGTTAAATATTACTTATCAATTGTTAAATATTACTTATCTAGTAATGTTAAATATAACTTATCAATTGTTAAATATTACTTATCAATTGTTAAATATTACTTATCAAGTAATGTTAAATATTACTTATCAATTATTAAATATTACTTATGAATTATTAAATAATACTTATCAAGTAATGTAAAATATTACTTATCAAGTAATGTTAAATATTACTTATCAATTATTTAATATTACTTATCAATTGTTTAATATTACTTACCAATTATTAAATATTACTTATCAAGTAATGTTAAATATTGCTTATCAATTGTTAAATATTACTTATCAATTATTAAATATTACTTATCAAGTAATGTTAAATATTACTTAACAATTGTTAATTATTACTTATCAATTGTTTAATATTACTTATCAAGTAATGTTAAATATTTTTTATCAATTGTTAAATATTACTTATTAAGTAATGTTAAATATTACTTATCAATTATTAAATATTACTTATCAATTGTTAAATATTACTTATCAAGTAATGTTAAATATTACTTATCAATTATTAAATATTACATATCAATTATTAAATATTACTTATAAAGTAATTGTTAAATATTACTTCTCAATTGTTAAATATTAGTATCATTTGTTAAATATTACTTATCAATTGTTAAATATTACTTATTAATTGTTCAATATTACTTATCTATTATTTAATATTACTTATCAAGTGATCTTAAGTAATACTTATCAATTGGTAAATATTACTTATCAATTATTAAATATTACTTATCAAGTAATTGTAAAATATAACTTATCAATTATTAAATATTACTTATCAATTGTTAAATATTACTTATCAATTGTTAAATATTACTTATCCATTGTTAAATATTACTTATCAATTGTTAAATATTACTTATCAAGTAATGTTTAATATTACTTATCAATTATTGAATAATACTTATCAATTATTAAATATTAATTATGAAATTGTTTTATATTACTTATCAATTGTTAAATATTACTTACCAATTGTTAAATATTACTTATAATGTAATGTTAAATATTACTTATCAATTATTAAATATTACTTACTAAGTAATGTTTAATATTACTTATCAAGTAATTGTTAAATATTAATTATCAAGTGTTAAATATTACTTATCAATTGTTAAATATTACTTATCAAGTAATGTTAAATATTACATCGCAATTGTTAACTATAACTTATCAATAATTAAATAGTACTTATCAAGTAATTGTTAAATATTACTTATCAAGTGTTAAATATTACTTATCAATTGTTAAATATTACTTATCAAGTAATGTTTAGTATTACATATCAATTGTTTAATATCACTTATCAAGTAATTGTTTAATATTCCTTATCAAGTAATGTTAAATATTACGTATCAAGTAATGTTAAATATTACTTATCAAGTAATGTTAAATATTACTTATCAAGTAATGTTAAATATTACTTATCAATTATTTAATATTACTTATCAATAGTTAAATATTACTTACCAATTATTAAATATTACTTATCAAGTAATGTTAAATATTGCTTATCAATTGTTAAATATTACTTATCAATTATTAAATATTACTTATCAAGTAATGTTATATATTACTTAACAATTGTTAATTATTACTTATCAATTGTTTAATATTACTTATCAAGTAATGTTAAATATTTTTTATCAATTGTTAAATATTACTTATTAAGTAATGTTAAATATTACTTATCAATTATTAAATAATACTTATCAATTGTTAAATATTACTTATCAAGTAATGTTAAATATTACTTATCAATTATTAAATATTACTTATCAATTATTAAATATTACTTATCAAGTAATTGTTAAATATTACTTATCAATTGTTAAATATTACTTATCAATTGTTAAATATTACTTATCAAGTAATGTTAAATATAACTTATCAATTGTTAAATATTACTTATCAATTGTTAAATATTACTTATCAAGTAATGTTAAATATTACTTATCAATTATTAAATATTACTTATGAATTATTAAATAATACTTATCAAGTAATGTAAAATATTACTTATCAAGTAATGTTAAATATTACTTATCAATTATTTAATATTACTTATCAATTGTTTAATATTACTTACCAATTATTAAATATTACTTATCAAGTAATGTTAAATATTGCTTATCAATTGTTAAATATTACTTATCAATTATTAAATATTACTTATCAAGTAATGTTAAATATTACTTAACAATTGTTAATTATTACTTATCAATTGTTTAATATTACTTATCAAGTAATGTTAAATATTTTTTATCAATTGTTAAATATTACTTATTAAGTAATGTTAAATATTACTTATCAATTATTAAATATTACTTATCAATTGTTAAATATTACTTATCAAGTAATGTTAAATATTACTTATCAATTATTAAATATTACTTATCAATTATTAAATATTACTTATAAAGTAATTGTTAAATATTACTTATCAATTGTTAAATATTACTTATCAATTGTTAAATATTACTTATCAAGTAATGTTAAATATAACTTATCAATTGTTAAATATTACTTATCAATTGTTAAATATTACTTATCAAGTAATGTTAAATATTACTTATCAATTATTAAATATTACTTATGAATTATTAAATAATACTTATCAAGTAATGTAAAATATTACTTATCAATTGTTAAATATAACTTATCAATTGTTAAATATTACTTATCAATTGTTAAATATTACTTATCTATTGTTCAATATTACTTATCAATTGTTAAATATGACTTATCAATTGTTAAATATTACTTATCAATTATTAAATATTACTTATCAATTGTATAATATTACTTATCAATTGTTAAATATTACTTATCAATTGTTAAATATTACTTATAATGTAATGTTAAATATTACTTATCAGTTATTAAATATTACTGATCAAGTAATGTTAAATATTACTTATCAATTGTTAAATATTACTTATCAAGTAATGTTAAATATTACATATCAATTGTTAAATATTACTTATCAAGTAATTGTTAAATATTACTTATCAAGTAATGTTAAATATTACTTATAATGTAATGTTAAATATAACTTATAAAGTAATGTTAAATATTACTTATCATTTGTTAAATATTACTTATCAAGTAATTGTTAAATACTAATTATCAAGTGTTAAATATTACTTATCAATTGTTAAATATTACTTATCAGGTAATGTTAAATATTACATAGCAATTGTTAAATATTACTTATCAATTATTAAATATTACTTATGAAGTTATTGTTAAATATTACTTATCAAGTGTTAAATATTACATATCAATTGTTAAATATCACTTATCAAGTAATTGTTTAATATTACGTATCAAGTAATGTTAAATATTACTCATAAAGTAATGTTAAATATTACTTATCAAGTAATGTTAAATATTACTTATCAATTATTAAATATTACTTATCAATTGTTAAATATTACTTACCAATTGTTAAATATTACTTATCAATTGTACAATATTACTCATTAATTTTTCAATATTACTTATCAATTATTAAATATTACTTATCAAGTAATGTTAAATATTGCTTATCAATTGTTAAATATTACTTATCAATTATTAAATATTACTTATCAAGTAATGTGAAATATTACTTAACAATTGTTAAATATTACTTATCAATTGTTAAATATTACTTATCAAGTAATGTTAAATATTTTTTATCAATTGTTAAATATTACTTATTAAGTAATGTTAAATATTACTTATCAATTATTAAATATTACTTATATATTATTAAATATTACTTATCAAGTAATTGTTAAATATTACTTATCAATTGTTTAATATTACTTTTTAATTGTTAAATATTACTTACCAATTATTAAATATTACTTATCAAGTAATGTTAAATATAACTTATCAATTGTTAAATATTACTTATCAATTGTTAGATATTACTTATCAAGTAATGTTAAATATTACTTATCAATTATTAAATATTACTTATCAATTATTAAATAATACTTATCAAGTAATGTAAAATATTACTTATCAATTGTTAAATATTACTTATCAATTATTAAATATTACTTATCAATTGTTAAATATTACTTATCAATTGTTAAATATTACTTATCCATTGTTCAATATTATTTATCAATTGTTAAATATGACTTATCAATTGTTAAATATTACTTATCAATTATTAAATATTACTTATCAATTGTATAATATTACTTATCAATTGTTAAATATTACTTATCAATTGTTAAATATTACTTATAATGTAATGTTAAATATTACTTATCAATTATTAAATATTACTGATCAAGTAATGTTAAATATTACTTATCAATTGTTAAATATTACTTATCAAGTAATGTTAAATATTACATATCAATTGTTAAATATTACTTATCAATTATTAAATATTACTTATCAAGTAATTGTTAAATATTTCTTATCAAGTGTTAAATATTACTTATCAATTGTTAAATATTACTTATCAAGTACTGTTTAATATTACATATCAATTGTTAATCATTACTTATCAAGTAATTGTTAAATATAACTTATCAAGTAATGTTAAATATTTCTTATCAAGTAATGTTAAATATAACTTATCAAGTAATGTTAAATATTACTTATCGAGTAATGTTAAATATTACTTATCTCGTAATGTTAAATATTACTTATTAATTGATAAATATTACTTGTCAAGTAATTGTTAAATATTACTTATCAAGTTATGTTAAATATTACTTATCAGGTAATGTTAAATATTACTTATCAATTGTTAAATATTACTTATTAAGTAATTGTTAAATATTACTTATCAAGTAATTGTTAAATATTACTTATTAAGTAAAGTTAAATATTACTTATCAAGTAATGTAAAATATTACTTATCAATTGTTAAATATTACTTATAAATCGTTAATATTACTTATCGATTGTTAAATATTACTTATCCATTGTTAAATATTACTTATCCTTTAGTCAATATTACTTATCAATTGTTACATATGACTTATCAATTGTTAAATATTACTTATCAATTATTAAATATTACTTATCAATTGTATAATATTACTTATCAATTGTTAAATATTACTTATCAATTGTTAAATATTACTTATAATGTAATGTATAATATTACTTATCAATTATTAAATATTACTGATCAAGTAATGTTAAATATTACTTATCACTTGTTAAATATTACTTATCAAGTAATGTTAAATATTACATATCAATTGTTAAATATTACTTATCAATTATTAAATATTACTTATCAAGTAATTGTTAAATATTACTTATCAAGCGTTAAATATTACTTATCAATTGTTAAATATTACTTATCAAGTAATGTTAAATATTACATATCAATTGTTAAATATTACTTATCAAGTAATTGTTAAATATTACTTATCAAGTAATGTTAAATATTACTTATAAAGTAATGTTAAATATTACTTATCAAGTAATGTTTAATATTACTTATCAAGTAATTGTTAAACCTTACTTATCAAATGTCAAATATTACTTATCAATTATTAAATATTACTTGTCAAGTAATGTTTAATATTACTTATCAAGTAATTGTTAAATATTACTTATCATTTGTTAAATATTACTTATCAATTGTTAAATATTACTTATCAGATAATGTTAAATATTACTTATCAATTGTTAAATATTACTTATCAATTGTTAAATATTACTTATCAATTGTTAAATATTACTTATCAAGTAATGTTAAATATTACTTATCATTTGTTAAATATTACTTATCAATTATGAAATATTACTTATCAAGTAATTGTTTAATATTACTTATCAAGTAATGTGAAATATTACTTATCAAGTGTTAAATATTACTTATCAAGTGTTAAATATTACTTATCAATTGTTAAATATTTCTTATCAAGTAATGTTAAATATTACTTATCAATTGTTAAATATTACTTATCGATTATTAAATATTACTAATCAAGTAATTGTTAAATATTACTTATCAGTTGTTAAATATTACTTATCAAGTAATTGTTAAATATTACTTATCAAGTAATGTTAAATATTACTTATCAATTGTTAAATATTACTTATCAATGGTTAAATATTACTTATCAATTGTTAAATATTACTTATCAATTGTTAAATATTTTTTATCAAGTAATGTTAAATATTACTTATCAATTGTTAAATATTACTTATCGATTATTAAATATTACTAATCAAGTAATTGTTAAATATTACTTATCAATTGGTTAATATTACCTATCAATTATTAAATATTACTTATCAAGTAATTGTTAAATATTACTTATCAAGTAATGTTAAATATTACTTATCAATTGTAAAATATTACTTATCAATTGTTAATTATTACCTATAAATTGTTAAATATTACTCATAAAGTAATGTTAAATATTACTTATCAATTTTTAAATATTACTTATCCAGTTAGGTTAAATATTAATTATCAATTGTTAAATATTACCTATCAATTGTTAAATATTACTTATCAAGTAATGTTAAATATAAATAATCAATTATTAAATATTACTTATCAAGTAATGTTAAATATTACTTATCAATTGTTAAATATTACTTATCAATTGTTAAATATTTCTTATCAAGTAATGTTCGTGGATATCAAACTTGTTTGTGTGTGTATGTGGTTCGTGGCATCACACTTAATAAATAATGGCACACTAACATTTTCAGTGTTTCTTAAAAAATCTGTTTCTGTTCTTTCTTCAATTTTCTGTTGTTTATTTTTGTCTTGTTATTATTTTTCATATGTTGCCCCAGTATTGTTTTTTCCATATGTTGCCCCAGTATTGTTTTTTCTATATGTTGCCCCAGTATTGTTTTTTCCATATGTTGCCCCAGTATTGTTTTTTCCATATGTTGCCCAGTATTGTTTTTTCCATATGTTGCCTTAGACAACAGGCGACAATTGTCTAACTGTCCATTTCAAAATTAAAGCATAAACTTACCTTTGTCTCGCTATGTTTTTTGTTTTCTTTCTTTCTGTCGCTTACTGCCTGCGCTGATTCGCTTTGTCTTCTTTTTCTCGGCGTGTTATCCTTGTCGTGATCGTCATCAGTGTAGCTAGATAATAAAGCTTTTTTTCATATAAAAGAAGTAATCGACGACTTTTGCTTGGAATTTAAGAGATTTTATTCGGGAGAAAGAACATAAAGAGAAAGACTCGAATTATTTATTTCTCAAAGATAATGTCAGCTTGACCTTTTTAACAGTTCATAATAGTTGATTTTACCCTTCTATGGCATAGAACCATCCGTAATGTTACATTTATTATTATTATTATTATTATTATTATTATTATTATTATTATTATTATTATTATTATTATTATTATTATTATTATTATTATTATTATTATTATTATTTGTAGTCACTATGAGTTCTCACACATGTAACACTCAGTGATTGCACACTGGTAATAACCGGTGGTGTTCCCTGGAGTTTGAGTGACAGCAAGTTCCCCCAAATTTCCAGTACTCTACACCTCTTTCGGTAACTATTGCAAATGATGTTGTGTAATCTCAAAAGACGTTTACCATTGATTTCTTGCTGTCAACGACCTTTGGTCTTCTCTGGGATTTGGATGGCAGTTTCCATTCCCTTCCACATTCTGCCAGTGGAGATCTGGTTAGTGCTCTCCCTTCTCGGTCATTCCATCCTCCTTCGTCTGTCACGACTATTTTGTGTGGTATTAGTCGAGGCTAGTTCTATCACTTTTTTGTGGGTGATGGAGTAGTTTATGAAATTTCTTGCATTTTTTGTTCCTTCGTTTCATATGTTTTTGTTTTCTTCCTATTGCAACTTCCATGTGGGTGGGTTTCTGCATTCAAAGATTTTCCTTATTATTATTATTATTATTATTATTATTATTATTATTATTATTATTATTATTATTATTATTATTATGTTACGATAAGGCTGTTTTTAAAAGTTATTAAATCAAACCATGTTACATTGCTATTAAAAGCATTTAAACTGTCTTATATACTTGTTTTCTACGTTCTCTTTTATCTTTTTATCGTTGCTAAATCACACACACGTTACACAGAAAAATATAAAAAAATTGAAACGTAACCCAAAAGTCTGAAAACTATTTTTTCTCTTCTTTTTTTAAACTCATATACGATTTTCTCGAATTTTACGCATGTGTGAGTGTGTTCCGTGTTTTTTGTCCTTTTCTCTTTTCTCATACACAAATGTTCGTTACAATTTTAAAACAAAATTTACCTTTTATTTCTCTCTGTCATTTTCCGTTGTAATTCATTCTTTCGTTCGTCGGGTGGCCGTGTTGATTTCTCTCTCTGTCGTCATAACGTGATCGTCGTTGTGTTGATATCTATGTGAACAAACTTTCTGTAAATTGACAAAAGGAACCTGAATACATTTTTGAGAGTTTCAAAGGGCATTTGATTTATCTTCTCTGGGTAAAAAGTTAGAGAAAAGAGTCCGTGATATTTTAATTAACTATCTTCTTCTTACTTAGTTATCTCTTGACTATTATATTGCTAATTATAGATTGGACATACCGACTTAACTTAACGTTTCAGCACATCGTTTTCCACGTATGCCTGCTTCAAATTCCATGGAAGAACTCTGTCGAAACTATTGTTTATTTGTGTGCGAACATGTGACGTCATCGCGTCTCAATCTGTCGGTCTGTATTCTGACCTTTATTGACCCTCCAATACTTTTTTCATTTAATTTTAACTTCGCCTGTCTGTTACTCACACGTGGGAAAGCAGAGTCGTTTCTCGAAAGCTTGTGTCAGCCCGACATGCACCCACTAGATAATTCCGACCTCAGTCACAATCCATACTAGCTGAAGTACATCGTTTCCAAATATGGCCGCTCATAATACTACAATTGTTGTTATTATTGTTATTATTATTATTGTTGTTGTTATTATAATTATTATTATTGTTTTTTGTTAATATTATTATTATTGTTATTTTTTTTTTTGGGGGGGGTATTTTTATTATTAATATAATTGTTAGTATTATTATTAATATGGTTATTATTATTTTTATTATTAATATTGTTGTCATTATAATTATATTTTATTATTGTCATGATTAATATTGTTATTGTTGTAATTATGTTAAACGTCCTGAAATTTTTTTAAACGTTATACAACGTCTTTAAACTATTTTATACCTTTTTCATAACCTATACGCCTATCGCGTATTTTAGTTCATGCATTCATGTTTAGATGTGGCTCTTAAATTGTGGCGTGAGTTATTAATCACTAGTTGCCTTTAATGTATGCGTGTAGGTGTGGGCGTTTAGTCACTGGTTGCTTTTTAACGTATGTATGCGTATGTGAGTTATACGTGTGTGGGGTTACAAGCATTAGCAACTCATTGTTCTTTTACGTGTATCGGTCTATTCTTTCTTTTACTACAAAATTTTCAGAGACATTAAAGCGAAATTTACCTGTTACTTTTCTTCTTTTTCTGTTGCCCCTTTCACCGCTGTCGTGATTCGTCTTCTTCATGTCGCCATATAGTCGCGTTGATTTTTTCTTTCTTTCCGTCTCCGTGATTCAGCATAGTGGCCGCTGTGTCCTGATATCTTCTTTATTTCTTTTCCCGTGGTCGTTCTCATCAGTGTGTTTAGAGAACAAATCTTGACATATATCGACAAAAAGGAGTCTGAAGACAGATGTTTCGAGAGTTAAAGGGTTTTATTTTCTCTGAATAAACCAGTCACGTAGAAGAAAGGTCCATTATATTTTAACTACAATCTAACTTATACTCTAACGACGACTGACTAAAATCCCTTAATTTGTTCTCACCACATGCGTGACGTCATTATTCCCGGCCTGTCACTCAACCTGTGTGTCTGATCTTTTCGTGACCCTCACATTTAGAATCTATCTCCGAGTTCTAACCTGTTTACAACTCTGACTCCACCATACGTTGATCTTATCGAGCATCACATGTTCACACTAGTTGATCTAATCCCACTCGAGCAGGGCCCCCATAATTGAACATTATTATTATTATTATTATTATTATTATTATTATTATGATTATTATTATTATGATTATTATTATTATTATTATTATTATTATTTTGTTATTATTATTAATATGATTATTATTGTTATCATTATTATTATTATTATTATTATTGTTGTTATTATTGTTATTGTTATAATTTATTTTTATTATTATTATTATAATTATTATTTTATTATTATTTTATTATTATTATTAATATGATTATTATTGTTATCGTCATTATTATTATTATTATTATTATTGTTGTTATTAGTATTATTGTTATTATTTATTATTATTATTATTATTATTATTATTGTTATTATTGTTGTTATTATCATTATTGTTTTTATTGTAATTATTATTATTATTATTATTATTATTATTATTATTATTATTATTATTATTATTATTATTATTATTATTATTATTATTATTATTGTTGTTGTGTACGGCACCATCAAACAGGCATTTGTTACATTCTCAATGAAATTATCGCCACAAAAAGTCCCTTAAACCACGCTTCTCGAAACCGAAATTTAGAAGCGCTTTCAAACTTTTTTAACACATTTCTTTAAACATTGTATCTTAAACAACTTATTTTAAACATTTTACATTTAAAACTTATTTTAAACATTTTACATTAAACACTTTTTTATACAACTTCTTTTAAACACATTGTTTCTTTTTAAACATTTCTTTTTAAGCATTGTGCTCTTTTTAACATGGTACACTTGTTCTGTCTTTTTTTAACACGTAACACACTTTCTTTTCACCTTCAAATTAGGACCCGAAAATGTTCAACACAAAAAGTTACGTTACAGTTTCTTTCCTCGCCCACTAGTCGTGATCGCTATCTGTGACGTGCTCCATTACGTCTTTGGCCGTGATCGATTCTGGTGCTCTTGGTTATGTGGACAAACTTTATTTTCGGCAAGAGACACAATTCGGAGACAGTTTTTCTTTTCAGAGAGAGATTCGATTCTTTTATTCGATGTCTTGGTTGTGGAGGGGGTTTCCATATATTCGTCTCTGCCATGCGTCTCATTCATACTTCTTCGTTGTGGGATGTGACGATCCACGGGGATACATGTCGGATCTCATTCGAGGTCCAGACCATACGACGAGCGGCTACATCGTGGACTACTCGCTTTCACTTCCAAAGCGTTCTTTAATCAAAAACTCTAGTTTTTTGGTAAAAAACAAATGACGCAACATACACTTCCTCGGGTCGGCCAATCAGACACGACATTCACAATCGTACCATATCTAACCTTCTCTGACTCGAGATTCCCTGTGTCGGCGTCGAATTTGTAACTTTGTTATGGTCTGACAAAAATGATTGACTCATAACAATCTCCTCCAGTGCATGTCAGCTTGACCAGCACTCACTGCTTCAACTGATCCCATCCATAATCCATACTAGCTAACTTAATCGTTTCCAAAGACATATATATATATAACAGTTGTTGTTATTGTTATTATTGTTATTATTGTTGTTATTATTAATATTATTATTATTATTATTATTATTATTATTATTATTATTATTATTATTATTATTATTATTATTATTATTATCGGACAGATAACATCAGGATCGCCGGTCCCACTATCTAAGGTTATCGCTTCAGACACAATGATGAAATATTCTGTCTTTCCCAATGACAATTACAGAGCACGAACTAAGAGTGTTGACCTTGAACCGGGGAAATATGTGCTCATCGTGTATAATAAGGAAAAGTCCTCCAATGATTATTTGTTGAGGATCTACAGTGAATGTAATATCACCGTGGGGTAAGTGTTACCCTCTTCATAGACTCGAAGTCTGGATGGTTCTATCCTTCCTAGATTCCTAGATTTGTGTACGTTTAGAATAAAAGTGAGAAACCTAACCCTAACCCTAACCCTAACCCTAATTCTCATTCTAACATTTAATAACAACTTTATTGAGTCTTTCTCGTTAGTACGTGAACAAAATGGAAAGAGGTTAGTATGCCCATAAGTGAGGAAAAGAGAATTGTTCATATTGTTGAATGTTTGTACACCGGCTACAGTGTCAGGACGCGTCCATATGTGTATGCAAGTATGTGTATCTGTACACCGGTGTGAAAGTCAGTTCACATGTAAGCAATTATGTGTGTGTGTATTATATTAAGTCCACGTGTATGAGGCGATAGCCATTTTGGCGTCTTGTCGAAGTCGAACCCAGCGCCAAAGGCCCGGGAGAATGTCTGTTGCGTCCCCAGAGAGGAGGGACGTGTGTTTGGAAGTGCGAAAGAAGGAAAGAGAGAGAAGTGTCGTCTCGTTTCACAGAAGAAAAAAAGAAAGGGCGGATGGCGGTCGAATGTTTATATAATTATGCTAGCCATCCGAGATTCGCCTAAAAGAAGGCCACTGATTGGTCAAGCCAAGAAGGAAGTAGTTTTCCTGAACCAATCAGCAGGAAGCTAAGAAGTCATTGATATTTAAACAATATGACGGCTTGTAGGAAACTGCTACATACGTACATTCAAGGCAAAAAATATAGCTGATTTATTAAAGGAAAACTTACAGAATATTTTGAATGGATACAAAGAAAAGCGTAACATGGAAGATCATTCATGAATGTTTAACTCAGAATCAACCATGACATCATCCCTTCTTTACAACATCCGAAATGTTCGCCCGACAGTCTAGTACAACTCTATATACGGAAATCAATCAGTCAAAGTGAAGCAAGGCATATAAGAGGACAGTTAGAAGATATTGCACCTATATACCGTCTGAATGTTTGTTCAAGGCGAACTTTAAATCTGGATATGGTAAGCATCATTAGAACCGCCTCTGTTAGGCTGTTGCAAGGAGCAGAAACACGGACAGGGAATGGTGACATTCTTCTGTTGATGGTATATCTTCTGCGAGTAACCGCGGAGACTGTGACTAGATGTTGGGGTGAACAACTCCTCGTAAGGTTAATTTACAGCCCCGTTTATGATGCTCTATGCCACAATTAGGAAACCTAGAGTATTATTATTATTAGTAGTAGTAGCAGTAGTAGTAATAGTAGTAGTAGTAATAGTAGTAGTAGTAGTATCATTATTATTATTGGAATTATTATTATTATTATTAGTAGTAGTAGTAGTAATAGTAGTAGTAGTATTAGTAGTATCATTATTATTATTAGAATTATTATTATTATTAGTAGTAGTAGTAGTAGTAGTAATAGTATTAGTATTAGTATTATTATTATTATTATCATTATTAGAAATATTTTTATTATTAGTAGTAGTAGTAGTATTAGTATTAGTATTATTATTATTATTATTATTATAAATATTATTATTATTAGTAGTAGTAGTAATAGTAGTAGTAGTAGTATTAGTAGTATCATTATTATTATTATTATTATTATTAGTAGTAGTAGTAGTAGTAGTAGTAGTAGTAGTATTAGTGGTATCATTATTATTATTATTATTATTATTAGAAATATTATTATTATTATTAGTAGTAGTAGTATTATCATTAGTAGTAGTATTAGTAGTAGTATTATTATTAGCAGTAGTAGTATTATTAGTAGTATTATTATTAGTAGTAGTAATGCACACATTTAGATTAATTACATGATAATCTTTCTCTGCTTTCTACATTCGCTCCCTTTCTTTGTTTCTTTATTACTTTTGCTAGATGAAGTTATTAGGTTTTTGAGGTTGTTCAGAAACTGTGTTTCCTAGGTGATACAATTGTGGCACAGTGTGGAGCAAGTGCTAGTGTGATAGCTACAATTAGAAGTGGGTGGAATAAGTTAAGGGAACTTTTGCGAATATTAACCAGCAGAGAGTTACTACTGTCGACCAAGGGGAGAGTCTATCAGGCATGTGTAACGAAAGTCTTAAAGACAGGTTCGGATCTGATGTGCCCAGAGGAAGATTAAATCTTCCTCTGTGCAGAACTTCGATGGTATCGTCACGTTGAAAAAATGAATGACAGTCCATTGGTTAGAAGATGTAGAACAATTGAGGTAGCAGGGTCAGCCCACAGGGAAAAGCCAAGGAAAGCATTAGAGAAAGACTGACGATCGCCACAAACAATTAATTTTATGCATCAGTGTTTAGTCGTCATTATTTTACAATGCAGATGAATTTCAGCCCTTGAGTATCAATACATCTGCGATGCAAAAGGACATCAAAGGACTCCCTGAAATTAGATTAGAGGTTCTTTTTTAAGAGGTATAGACCAGTGGTTGCTACACCAGCCCAGATATGACAACAATACTCCATGCATGGACAGATGGTGGCTTTGTAGAGATAAAAGATACTAGCAGGTGTAAGAAGTTTTCTAGCACAGTAAAGGGAGCCCACTTTCCTTGCAGTATCTATGGCAATCAGTGGTTGAAAAGGTTGCTTATAATTGTGAAAGGAAAAAGCTTTGTCTTAATAGCATTACACGGTACCATCTATTTATATCCCCATTCAACAACAAACTCAAGGTCATTTTGTACAGATTCAGCCCTTGTCTTGGATATGTGCGTCTTTGTTTTACCCACATGTTGAGAATAGAGTGTGGTGTCATCAGCAAATATACTAATCTCGAAGATAATTTCATAAAGGGGGTCGTTTATGAAAATCAGGAACAATGATCGACGTCTGGGGAAGCCGCATCAATGTCACGCTGTTATGATGTCATGCTGTTATGATGTCATGCTGTTATGATGTCATGCTGTTATGATGTCATGCTGTTATGATGTCATGCTGTTATGATGTCATGCTGTTATGATGTCATGCTGTTATGATGTCATGCTGTTATGATGTCATGCTGTTATGATGTCATGCTGTTATGATGTCATGCTGTTATGATGTCACGCTGTTATGATGTCATGCTGTTATGATGTCATGCTGTTATGATGTCATGCTGTTATGATGTCATGCTGTTATGATGTCACGCTGTTATGATGTCATGCTGTTATGATGTCACGCTGTTATGATGTCATGCTGTTATGATGTCATGCTGTTATGATGTCACGCTGTTATGATGTCATGCTGTTATGATGTCATGCTGTTATGATGTCATGCTGTTATGATGTCATGCTGTTATGATGTCACGCTGTTATGATGTCACGCTGTTATGATGTCATGCTGTTATGATGTCACGCTGTTATGATGTCACGCTGTTATGATGTCATGCTGTTATGATGTCATGCTGTTATGATGTCATGCTGTTATGATGTCATGCTGTTATGATGTCATGCTGTTATGATGTCATGCTGTTATGATGTCATGCTGTTATGATGTCATGCTGTTATGATGTCATGCTGTTATGATGTCATGCTGTTATGATGTCATGCTGTTATGATGTCATGCTGTTATGATGTCATGCTGTTATGATGTCATGCTGTTATGATGTCATGCTGTTATGATGTCATGCTGTTATGATGTCATGCTGTTATGATGTCACGCTGTTATGATGTCATGCTGTTATGATGTCATGCTGTTATGATGTCATGCTGTTATGATGTCATGCTGTTATGATGTCATGCTGTTATGATGTCATGCTGTTATGATGTCACGCTGTTATGATGTCATGCTGTTATGATGTCATGCTGTTATGATGTCATGCTGTTATGATGTCATGCTGTTATGATGTCATGCTGTTATGATGTCATGCTGTTATGATGTCACGCTGTTATGATGTCATGCTGTTATGATGTCATGCTGTTATGATGTCATGCTGTTATGATGTCATGCTGTTATGATGTCACGCTGTTATGATGTCATGCTGTTATGATGTCACGCTGTTATGATGTCATGCTGTTATGATGTCATGCTGTTATGATGTCACGCTGTTATGATGTCATGCTGTTATGATGTCATGCTGTTATGATGTCATGCTGTTATGATGTCATGCTGTTATGATGTCATGCTGTTATGATGTCACGCTGTTATGATGTCATGCTGTTATGATGTCACGCTGTTATGATGTCATGCTGTTATGATGTCATGCTGTTATGATGTCATGCTGTTATGATGTCACGCTGTTATGATGTCATGCTGTTATGATGTCATGCTGTTATGATGTCACGCTGTTATGATGTCATGCTGTTATGATGTCATGCTGTTATGATGTCATGCTGTTATGATGTCATGCTGTTATGATGTCATGCTGTTATGATGTCATGCTGTTATGATGTCATGCTGTTATGATGTCACGCTGTTATGATGTCATGCTGTTATGATGTCATGCTGTTATGATGTCATGCTGTTATGATGTCACGCTGTTATGATGTCATGCTGTTATGATGTCATGCTGTTATGATGTCATGCTGTTATGATGTCATGCTGTTATGATGTCATGCTGTTATGATGTCATGCTGTTATGATGTCATGCTGTTATGATGTCACGCTGTTATGATGTCAAGCTGTTATGATGTCATGCTGTTATGATGTCATGCTGTTATGATGTCATGCTGTTATGATGTCATGCTGTTATGATGTCATGCTGTTATGATGTCACGCTGTTATGATGTCATGCTGTTATGATGTCATGCGGTTATGATGTCATGCTGTTATGATGTCATGCTGTTATGATGTCACGCTGTTATGATGTCATGCTGTTATGATGTCATGCTGTTATGATGTCATGCTGTTATGATGTCACGCTGTTATGATGTCATGCTGTTATGATGTCACGCTGTTATAATGTCATGCTGTTATGATGTCATGCTGTTATGATGTCATGCGGTTATGATGTCATGCTGTTATGATGTCATGCTGTTATGATGTCACGCTGTTATGATGTCATGCTGTTATGATGTCACGCTGTTATGATGTCATGCTGTTATGATGTCACGCTGTTATGATGTCATGCTGTTATGATGTCATGCTGTTATGATGTCACGCTGTTATAATGTCATGCTGTTATGATGTCATGCGGTTATGATGTCATGCTGTTATGATGTCATGCTGTTATGATGTCATGCTGTTATGATGTCATGCTGTTATGATGTCATGCTGTTATGATGTCATGCTGTTATGATGTCACGCTGTTATGATGTCATGCTGTTATGATGTCATGCTGTTATGATGTCACGCTGTTATGATGTCACGCTGTTATGATGTCATGCTGTTATGATGTCATGCTGTTATGATGTCATGCTGTTATGATGTCATGCTGTTATGATGTCATGCTGTTATGATGTCATGCTGTTATGATGTCACGCTGTTATGATGTCATGCTGTTATGATGTCATGCTGTTATGATGTCATGCTGTTATGATGTCACGCTGTTATGATGTCACGCTGTTATGATGTCATGCTGTTATGATGTCACGCTGTTATGATGTACGACCATCGAGGACAACGTTGATCTTCATTTTGATTAGTAAGGATCTGATTATTTTAAATATTCGTCAAGTACTACGATACGAATAAATTTTAACGAGAAGACCTTCATGCCAGACTTTATCAAAGGCTTGAAATATATCAATCGCTACCGTCCTAGTTTCATCTGCTTTGCCCAGCCTATGGTATATGCCTTCAGTAATGACCTTAACGATATCCACAGTTGAACGTGGTTTCTTTAATTCATAATTGTCAGAACGAAGTTTAGCATTAATCTCGAGACATGTTTGCAAATGTAACATTTCAGAAATGGATATTGTTTACACTTTCGACCTATTCTAATAAAAATCATTTCATAAATGGATATTGTTTAGACTTTCGACCTATTCTAATAAAAATCATTTCAGAAATGGATATTGTTTACACTTTCAACCTATTCTGATAAAAATCATTTAATAAATAGATATTGTTTACACTTTCGACCTATTCTAATAAAAATCATTTCAGAAATGGATGTTGTTTTTACTTTCGACCTATTCTGATAAAAATCATTTCATAAATAGATATTGTTTACACTTTCCACCTATTCTAATAAAAATCATTTCATAAATGGATATTGTTTACACTTTCGACTTATTCTAATACAAATCATTTCAGAAATGGATATTGTTACACTTTCGACCTATTCTAATACAAATCATTTCATAAATGGATGTTGTTTACACTTTCGACCTATTCTAATAAAAATCATTTCAGAAATGGATGTTGTTTTTACTTTCGACCTATTCTGATAAAAATCATTTCATAAATAGATATTGTTTACACTTTCGACCTATTCTAATAAAAATCATTTCATAAATGGATATTGTTTACACTTTCGACATATTCTAATACAAATAATTTCAGAAATGGATATTGTTTACACTTTCGACCTATTCTAATAAAAATCATTTCATAAATGGATATTGTTTACCTTTTCGACCTATTCTAATACAAATCATTTCATAAATGGATATTGTTTACACTTTCGACCTATTCTAATAAAAATCAAGAGCAGAAAATAATTGTAAAATTCACAGTCAACCATCAGAAATTAAGATCGATAGTCAATGATGATGAATATTATGAGAGGATTGAATATATATATATTTTAAAATTAGTTATAGTTAGTCATGACAAGCTGTAGCAAAACATTATTAATTATTTTAATGATGGGTCACTACTATCAAGGCTAAAAGCGACTAAATGATAACGGTTAAAGACATACAATGATTAACACTTTAATGATGATGAGAATTATGAGAGGATTGAACATAATGGAATGAATAAAATGTAATGACTTATGAGATGACCGTGTAGTTGCCATCAGGGAAGCAATTTTGTAACAACGTAGGTTTGTTCTACTGCTAGTAAATTGATACTTATCTCTTTCTGATTTTAACTTAATTAAGAAGAACTGTAAAGAATAAAACTAGAATAAATTATTAGAAATTGAAATTGTTTTAAGTATTAATAAGAATTAGTATTTTAATATTTAACATTTCCATCTGAATTGCTGGCAGCGAGGGACCTTGAAGATTTTGATGGCAAAAGATATATTTGAAACATTTTTTTCATAAATAAAAAATGTGGCAATTTAATAATTTATTTTAATTTTATAAACATCCTGTGTATAAATAAGTACACAATTTGCCATTCAATATTCACATAGAAATATGTTCGAATATACGAATTTCTAGTATGGTCATATATTTCAAAACTTGATCTTATTAGATAAGTAGATAGATATCGATTACGTATTAGATAAGTAGATAAGTATCAATTACGTATTAGATAAGTAGATAAGTATCATTTACGTATTGAGCGTCAGAAAATCAAAATGATGTGTTGTCGTGTATGTTTAGAAATGTACTCTTTTTATTACCAATTGATTTTTCCCTCAATTTAATTTCAGACCTGCTGATGATGTAACGACCCCTCCTTCGGTAAGAATACAGATCTTATATGGACATTTATATCGCTTCCTATGTAATAAGATGATACAGGGAGATAATTTAGCATAAACTACTGACGAAAACTTCGGGAATAAAAATAAAAAGGCAAAAAAATTATTAAAACGTAACTTGTTAATTCGTGTTGGGATTTTGTTGATAACGAATCAGGTTTTCAGGTCGAACCTAATGCATTAATATTCGCAAAAATATCGAATCAAACTTACATTATATTAAGAATTCCTTGACGTAACCGTGACGCAAACGATGTGTTTTAATAAAATGGACAGACAGGACAGAACATAATCTAAGGAGAGACAACGCAGAACGAGAAAGTCAGAAAAAAGACATCAAACGAGTTTACACTAAAATAACCAGGTAAACCCAACACACACAGAGCAAGCGTAGCAGTCTCTCCACAAAAGCATGAATAAACCATCAACATAATTTTGTTTAGTGTTGCTCCCATGAATAACTAAAAAGAGAAACATGTTTATATCCAAAACCAAAGTTGTACGTGTTTTTTTCACTTTTATCATGATAGGTAGATGGATAATTTAGCAAAAAATAGGATTTTGAAACAATTTTGAAAAAAGGCGAAATTATTATTCGATTTATGATTTTGTTTATTGCGTAAGCATCGAACAATAGGACATGAATCAGGTTTTCAGGTCAAATATAAAGAATTAATATTTGCAAAAATATGAAATGCATAATAAATTTAATATTAAAAGCATGTAGTTAAACGTAATTGTGCCAGTGCTAGGTAGATAATCGCGTAGCGGTCTGATAAAATAATTTATGAATGAATTAAAACTTTTTTGTTATTAGCAACCAAACGAGGAAGACGATGCAGAGGATCATCTGCAAGTTGCATTTGATAAATACAGCGACAAAGGAGAAAGAACTGTCGACGCTGCCGCCTTGAGATCTGTCATGATACAGACTTGGAGAAAAGGTATGTGAGCATCTTCCCATCTATTCTTCCATGAACAAATTTTAGAGACAAACCTCCTCATCAAAATGAATTGATAGTTGAATATTTAATGTAACTTACCAATAATGATATACCTATCTAATGACATACAATGTAAGTATTTATCTCTATAATAAAGTAAAGTCGCTTTTCTAGTCCGCATTCAGACATAGTAGATTAATAACCAAAACCTTCATATACTAATCTATTCCGCAATTAACATAACCACTCATGCGTGTTTCCAGATATTATGCATTCATTTCTTCTTCATTCAATGTTTCTTACATTTTATCCAAAATAGCTGACTCTCTAAAAAATCTTCCAAAGAGAAGGTGGTCTCCTTTTTTCCTATTTATATACTTTAATATTTTATATCTTTTTACTTTTTTCACAGAATCTCGGACATATTTCGATTTAAGCCTGGAATCAACTCGTTGTTTGATTAGCTTTGCTGGTGTATCCTTTACGAAAGAAAGAACAAACACATATTTATTTTTATTCATGTATTCTTCTTTTATCTATGTCTCAAAGTAAATCCATCCCCAACAAACTGATGCAGGAAAACGATTATATAAGTAATTATAGGTAAAATTGTTATGTTTTCACATACCGAGCATCGTGTATAACTCCTTTATACAGCCGTGTCATCGTTGTCGTCGTTGTGAACCCAGATTTCTGATTGTCTATTGACACAAAACTACTCGGATGCCGATGGTCAGTTTTAACAAGATTTATTTTAAAAATAGACCAGTCACAGAGACATGTCATTTTCGTATGCGTGTTAGTGAGATAGATAGATAGATAGATAGATAGATATATATATAGATAGAGATAGATAGATAGATAGATAGATAGATAGAGAGAGAGAGAGAGAGAGAGAGAGAGAGAGAGAGAGAGTTTCGCCCCGAAATCACATAGTTTTGTAACTTCCGTCTGGTGTCATCTTCTAACACTTGACCTTTAAACATTTCCGGCCCTTGTTATGTAACCAAACGTTTAACAACAATAAGATGGAAATGTGTGGTGACTGTGCGGAGAGACAGAAGAATAAGCGCCATGATTAACATGCTACACATTTGCAGACATGTTTCCGATCTTAGTACAAAGAAAAATGGCTTGACGAAGTTCAACAGCTAGAATTGATACATGTCTGCAAATGTGCGGTAAGATAATGTTTGTATAAGTAAAAATCTTTATAAACATGATATATATATATATATATATATATATATATATATATATATATATATGGGAAATGAAAAAGAAAAAACCCCAAGAGATAGTTGTTTATATATTCATCAACGTTTCGTCTTTATTGCAAGACTTCCTCAAATCCTTTTCTAAACTATGACACTACCTACATACCAAAGACACAGTTTCCTCATACCCTCTCCTCCCATCCTCTCCTCTTTCCCCAGCCCCTCAAAATCCATGCTACACCTACCCAAGACAAAAACCTCAGCACCCCTCCCCTCTCTTTCACCCTAAGACAAATTCACTAACACTCTCACCCTCCCCCTTTTTCACTCACAGCCATCCACATTCATTTCATTCCCTGCCACTGACTTCTCTCAGCCCGGACCTTGGTCCAATGCTGTCAGCAGCCACGGCTACTACTTTTTCTCATCGACCCATCATGTCTACCCAATATTTCGATGTACTTGCATAACATTTTTCTTAAAATTATCATCCTGAGGAAGTCTTCCAAATAAAGACGAAACGTTGATGAATATATAAACAAATATCTCTTGGTTTTTCCTTTTTCATTTCTCATATATATATATATATATATATATATATATATATATATATATATATATATATATATATATATATATATATAAGTAATCCAACAAAAGATATAAGAGTCAACTAATATCTGGATACCTTTTCTCAATATGTTTTTGAATTGTTTGACTTGGATGCATTATATAGATTTAAAAAAAAGTATGTTTTTGGGGTTGATATATGTGATGCTATATCATTTTATGTATTTGTGTATATATTTTTATGTATTTTAAAAGTGTAATTTTATTACCTGCAGTAATATCACTGCGGTAATGGTCCTCTGAGGAGAAGAATTATCTTTGAAAACTCATGAGTTAAGGACGTTTAGATACTTTGCTTGAACTTTGAATTATAATAAAATTTGAATGGCACCTTATTTTATTGTTTCATTTTATATTATATATATATATATATATATATATATATATATATATATATATATATATATATATATATATATATATACTATAAGAATACCTGCTCTAGAACGGATATAAGAAATTTGTATGAAATTAGTTTTAATTTTTTGGGGTGGGGTGGGGTGAGGGGGTGAGGCTAAGGTGGCGATTGTATTTGGATGCGTGTGTTTGGTACTGTGATGAGGGAATCTGTCACTAAATGTTGACAAATAAAATATTTCATTTCCATGTTGTGTTGTGTAAGTGTTTTTGGGATGTGTGAACATCATTAATAAATGTGGTGGTTGTCATTCAGTATCACAGATAATGCGTGATTATATGAAAACTTCATAATAAATGTTACACTTTCTCACAAGCTTAAATTATACTTCAAAGAGAAAGGGAAAGAGACGAGAAGAGAACACAGCGAGAAGAAATGGAGAGTGAAGGAAAGGTGGGGATCTCATGCTCTTTTAAAATTCACAAAGTGAGATGGGCTTTTTGGAAAACAGAAGCAAAAAGAAGCATGAAGAAGACCGAGGAAAGAGAAAAGAAAAAGAGAGGCGCTTTTGTGTTGGCGAGAATGACACGGATATTTACAGCGGGCGGGGAGAGAGGTTGGGATAGAGTTAGGGTTAGGGTTAGGGTTAGGAAGTGGGCGGGGAGGGATATAATGTGTATAAAAAATCTGAATTATTATGTTTTTTTTCTTAACTCACAAAGCATAACCACAACGGAATGCTTGGGCTAAATTCTGTCAGGAAAGTCTATACAACCCTCCAATATTGGATGGTAAGTTTACATTTTATTATTATTATTATTATTATTATTATTATTATTATTATTATTATTATTATTATTATTATTATTATTACTGTTGTCGTTATTACTATTATAATTGTTATTATTATTATTAGTGCGTTTTTATTATTGTTATTGTTATTATTATTGTTGTTCTTATTGTTACTATTATTGTTATTGTAACGTTGCAACGCTTTTTAACACGTTATTAAAAGCCTTCAAACTGTCTTATATACTTGTTTTCATAGTTCTCTATAAATCTCGTTGCTAAATCACATATATGTAACGCTTCCGAAAATATCGAAAAATATGAAACGTTACTAAAAGTCTCAGAACTATTTGCTTTTTTTCCTTTTTTCTCTTCTTTTCTCATATAAATGTTCGTTACAATTTAAAGCAAAATTTACCCTTTTCATTTTCCGTTTCCTTCTTCCCTTTTCCTTCTTCCTTTTTCCTTCTTCCTTTTTTCTTTCTTCCTTTTTCCTTCTTCCTTTTTCCTTCTTCCTTTTTCCTTCTTCCCTTTTCCTTCTTCTCTTTTCCTTCTTCTCTTTTCCTTCTTCCCTTTTCCTTCTTCCCTTTTCCTTCTTCCTTTTACCTTCTTCCTTTTTCCTTCTTCCTTTTTCCTTCTTCCTTTTTCCTTCTTCCTTTTTCCTTCTTCCCTTTTCCTTCTTCCCTTTTCCTTCTTCCTTTTTCCTTCTTCCCTTTTCCTTCTTCCTTTTTCCTTTTTCCTTCTTCCCTTTTCCTTCTTCCCTTTTCCTTCTTCCTTTTTCCTTCTTCCTTTTTCCTTCTTCCCGTTTCCTTCTTCCCTTTTCCATGCCATGATCGCCGTTGTGGTTGCTGTGTATATATCTTTGTGTTTCTCGTGAACAAACTTTCTTACATTGACAAAAGAAGACCTTTTCAAGGGTTTTATTTTCTCTGAATAAAAACACTCAGAGAGACTGTATTATTATTAATCGCCTCTGTGATATCTTAACTTCTTACTTAGTTATTTTTACTTATCTTTCTTAATGGAGGACAATTATAGACTGGACAGACAGTGGGGATTCGCCTTCTGTACCACACCGAGACTTAACTTAATGTTTTTGCACATATTTTCCACGAGTGCTGTAGAAAAAAAAATAACGAAATAATATTTAAACAGAGATGTCGCCAAGATCAAGTCCAAATGGAAAAAACCCCGTCTCTCTCAACTGTATAAAAAAAAACGTCGTCAGTTCAACATTAAAAAAATCCAGCACTATTCTTTTCTTTCGTTCGCGTTCCAATCCAGGTTCAGAATGATCTCCACCTAACTGATTGAATCTTCACTTTCGATCTCTTATTGAAAAAAAAATGCGACGCATGCAAACCAACTTAATTTGCATAAATCTCTCACTCGACATCACTGCCCGGATTTTCAAATAAAAACCTTATTTGGCTTTCTGACGCCTTTATCCTCCCACTCCTCTTTCTTTTTTGTCGTCAGCGAGCGTTTTCGGGTTCGCCCCACACACGCAGCATACCAGACGCTGCCTCTTTGAACGGCGCCGACAAGTGTCTGCATCTACGTCAATCGGTCGCTTGAAAATCGTTGTTGCTGTTATTAGTATTTAGTGACTAAAAGTTGTCAAACGAATCATTATTAGTGATTGCTCACTGGCAATAACAAGTGGTGTTCCCTGGAGTCTGAATGACAACATTCTCCGATTTCCAGTACTCTCCACTTCTTTCAATAACTGCGTTACATATTGAACAGGTAGATCATCTCGTGTGGCAACAAGGCGAGCATAACAGGAAATGTAACAGCTGAAGGGGTAACAAAAATATACACGCTGTACATCGGGGCGAATATTGGCGCAATGTGAGAGCACTTGATACAGCGAATATACGTCACATTGGGGTCTAAGAGAGAGGATGAAAGAGGTATTTGTTAGTCTGAATTGGCAGTGGGTATAGACCCTCGCCCAGGCCTCACTTGCCCGACTCCAAAGAAATGACAGGGCAATGATTAGGTGGATATGTAACGTAAAGCCAGACAAGATCCAAAACATTAGGTCAGACACTCTACTTAAGAAATTGGCCATCCCAAAATACTGATGTTTAATAAACCGTCTTCGCTGGTTCGGGCATGTTAAAAGAAGCAAGGAGCATATCAGCACTTGTTGGACAACAAATAGAAAGTCGTTGTTGAAGTAGAGTGAGTGAGTGGAAGATCGAACGAGGCAGACATAAGAAGAACTGACTTAAGCGTCTCACATATATTAAGGGCAGACAATGTCTTTTAGAATCTGCAGTCCAGCACATTTTGCCCTCCTCCCGAGGCAATCTCATCTTCCTAATACAAATGGTCTTTCTACAAAATTCGAAACGAATTTTGGCTTTCCTTTCGTTGCTGGCGAATTTCAAGATAATGGAGTGTTCTCAGTCATCGTAGTATTTGCGTGACGTGAACGTGAGAAGAACTGAAGGTGCAATTTGATTAAATTGTTTTTGACAAATGGAGTGGATGAGAATGTAACACAAATTGTAAACCACTTTGCGTTATCGCAACAACCATTTACTATTGATTTCTAACTTATAACGACCATTGGCTTTCTCTGGAATGTAAGTGTCAAAAGTTTTTTAAAGATTTCAGTACTCTCTGTGCCCTTCCAGTGGAGCTCGTGATAGTGCTGCTTCCCCCCAGTCTTTCACATTAAGCTTTTAACTGTTATTGATTTCGATGATACACAAATATTTCTTATCGATCCTATTGATTTGTTTCCAGCATATTTGCTCGACTTTCGACAAAAATAACTCCATGTCAATCGAGATTGGTGAATTCGTGAATCTGCTCAAAGCACTTGGTAAGTAACATTTCATGTTTTTAATGATCGGTTCATTAGTTTAGAAGTGTTTCCCCCGCTCTCTCTATATATACTGATTGTATTGTTGTTTTCTAGATGTTAATCCAATATATGCACATATGTAGCCGATAATGTTTGTATATGTTTGTATATATATATATATATATATATATATATATATATATATATATATATATATATGGAAAGAGAGAGAGAGATGTACAAAAATATATGTTTGTGCATATACTTTCTGTTTTATTCATAGACCGACCTTTGTAAAATCTCGATGATATATCACAACATATATAAATAGAAAATACTAGGTTAAATTCCAGTGACCAAAATTTTATTCTTTATATTGCCCGAACTTCGATGCATTTTTACCGACCGTTTAGTCTATAACGAAATTAGTATATCAATTCCGAACCTTTCGATTATGGACTCCTCATAAAATCAAAGTTCGCTTTCCAAAACACAATTTAAGGCAGCAAAAAGATCATAAAGAGAATACAACTCCCACTGATGACATTTTCTCTGGATTAACAACATGATATTATAAGCTGTAGGCGCGGCCATCTCTCTTTATCAAGTAAAGCTATGAAAAATACGCACAATGCAGCCCAAAAGAAATTACTAGAACAGTTAACGCTATTTGATTGAAATTAATAAAAACATTATTGTTTATATATAAATAATTATTATTTAAGAAATACAGCTTGATTACAACTAATTAATTTGAAGTTTAGAGATACGAAACAACATGTATTAAAATTATTTACGTTTTAGTCAGGATTTCCGTGGTCAAGATATCCCTATAATCAGTAACAGTGAACATATACGCGGTTTTGAACGATACGGCTGGCGGCACTGTCACTCCAAGGAAAGCATCATAACGGCGGAAGGTTCTAGACTTCAGAGACTTCCTAAGCGAATCCACGTGAATTTCCTAATTGAATCGCAATTCTTCTGTTTGTACAAAACCGAATCCACGTGAATTTCTTCTAAAATGAAAGAAACGAATTACAAAACGAATGGCCAAGTTTGTATCAGACTAAAACATTCATTCTGTATTTCACATTTCAGGTGTGCGTGTTGGTCGCAAAGTGGCTGAGCATTCTGTGGCTCGATACGGAAGGAGAAATGGAACAATCTATTTCGATGACTTACTTCAGTGCATTTTTCGCATCCACATCCTCAACGGTAAGTATTTTTTATCATACACCATAAATAGCACAACATCAAAAACTTCATAAACCAATATAAATTAGATTAAATAAATTTAATACAAATTAAATAAAATAAATTTAATACAAATTAAATAAAATAAATTTAATATAAATTAGATTAAATAAATTTAATACAAATTAAATAAAATAAATTTAATACAATTTAAATAAAATAAATTTAATATAAATTAAATAAAATAAATTTAATACAAATTATATGAGGTAAAACACTTTCCTGAAAGTCCAAGGATGTTTTATTACCAAAAGACAACACTATTGACTCCTCCTCATTGTAAAACTTGAAGGGGAAAATGGTGTAAGTTATATTCTTAACCCCTCTTCACAATGGGTGAACTCGTCCGTCAGAATTTCTTTCGTTTCATTTAAGTGCCTCTTCACTGTTTATTATTTACTGCCATTTTCGTTTGTAAGTAAAACCTTTATCAAATGCTCTTTTATCATTGTCCGTGTCACAACACAATACAAGAAATTGACAAAAAAAAAATATGTATGTGATTAAGATTATGACGATAAATAAGTTCAGAATTATTTAAGGCTGTTTGAATGATCTGTAATTATGAATGGTCGTTCGTTGTATGTCTGAAACGTTCATGAGCAAAAAATACAGATTCTTTTTATTTTAGTATAAATATAATATAAGTGATTTTAAAATACATGCTAAGCTCTATTTCACCAAATATCGACCGTAAAATCTTCTTTGCAGGTTCATAATAACATTTATTGCATAGCTAAAAAAGTTTGTCGTTGATTTGAAATAATATATATATAGATATGTATATATATATATAGGATATTGGTAGTTCAACATTTTTTTATAAGCATTGAGGAATAAGTATTAAATTGAGAATAAAAACCCTTTACAATCCAAGATATATTTATTTTTATTTTTTTACATGTATCTTATTAATTTCGGAAATAAACTCCATCTTCAGAGATTTTGTTCTCTTTTTTTTTCATGAAAATAAACAAACTTTTTTTAGTTTTGTTTATCGGTAAAACGTCCTTGCTTGTCATTTGACGTATTGTCCGCGTCTGATGTAACTTCGCGGTTCTTTGGTTGAACGGAAACGCATCGGGCATGCTGGTATATTTAGGATATTGGTAGTTCAACATTTTTTTTTTCATAAGCATAATATTTTGTGGTGGTTTGTGCATGTCGTGTGTGGGTGTTTTCCATTGTGTCTTGTTCTGGGTTGTTATTTTGGTTCATGTATGATGTTTGTCTTGTCTTTTCTTTGTCGGGTAAGCTTCTTAGCCAAGTTATTTTTCTTTGGACATTATTCCTGGATTTTTCTTCATTTTTTTGCATTCAGATTCCCAGAGTTCTGATAGGAATTGATGAGTTTCCGTGGGGCAAAATTCTTTGATTTCAGTAGAGATTTCGTTATCGATTTCTGTGTATTTTTGTGAAGTGTATTTTGTTGTCTTCTTGTATGTCGATTTGGGCTTGTAGTTTGGATATATCTAGGGCTTTTTTAATTCTTTATTGTACTTCCGTGTCATGTGGGGTCATTTTTTCTCGGAATCTTTTGGGGGATGAATTGTTCCTCCATCTCCAGAAATGTTCTTCCTCCATCTCCAGAAATGTTCTTCCTCCATCTCCAGAAATGTTCTATATGTGGATGCGGTATCACTACTTTTGATTGCATGGTAGAAAGCCATTTTCCTTAGTTTTAGGAGGGTTCCCCATATTTTGAGGTTTTGTTCTTTCGTTTGTAACAATTCGTTCTGGATATACAGGGTGGCCCAAAAGTAGTTTTACAGTTATCATTTAATATTTAAAGTTTGTTAACTAGGTTATTCGAAAAATTTTAAATATTTATTTGAAATTCTACACCAGAACAGCGGGAAATTCATTATACCTGTTAACATAAAAGCAAATAATTTAATCTCTCAGATGCTCAAAATGTCCTTCTTCAACATTGCAACATTTATTAAATCTCTCCATGACACTCTGACACACAGTGCGACACAAATTCCGATAAATAAATTACAATCAGCAAGGAAATAGCTGTTTATGTAGGTTAGATCTATACTCTGAAGAGTATTTTATATTGCTTGTAATTAGCAAGTAACTTCAACCATATAAAAAATAGTTTAATAACTGTAAACCTACTTTTGGGCCAGCCTATATTATAATCTGTAGTTTTCTATGAATTCGTGTTGGGGTTTAAATAGTTGTATACTTGTCTCTTTAATGTTGTTTTGTTCCTTGTTTTGTTGATTCGATAGACGATGAAGTACCGTGTCCATTGTCTCGTTGAGTAACTCGAGAAGTTTTTGTATATATATATATATATATATATATATATATATATATATATATATATATATATATATATATATATATATATATATACAGGGTGGGCAAAAATAAGGGTCCTATTTTTAAAAATTCATAACTTTTTTATTTATTGATTTTTTAATTTTTTTTTTAGAATAAGTAAAGGACCCCTTCCGAAGCAAGCATGAGCCGTATTAGCCCTAAGGAACGTACCCTCATTTAGAAAACATTATTTTTGCTTAAAAAACTCAAAACAGTGTAAAAAACAATACTTTAGTTTTTGTAAGTTTTAAGAAGTGTTTTTCGGCTAAAATTTGTTTTGTTTATTTCAAAACATCTCGGAAGGGTCAGTCTCTACACACATAAAGTTTGGTGAGTTTAACTTTTATTTTGTGGAAGTTATTCAAATTCAAGTTATTCAAATTTAAAGATAGGACCCTTATTTTGGCCCACCCTGTATATATATATATATATATATATATATAGTAAGCAATCAAAATATATATGGTAATCAAGCTACGTAGAGGCTCCCGTGTTTCATCCCCGGGGGGAATCGTCAGGCTAAATGCATGGAGTTATTTTTGTCAGGTGTTTTTATATACATGGCTTGCTAGTTAACCAATCAGATACTTTGTTGTTCTCTCAGCCAATCGTTGGGCTTCCTGCGAACAAAGGCTTTGTTGGTGACGCTCGTATGCCTATCCTATTATTTTTGTTAACAATGGATTTTCCTATATCCTGTTTCCTTTGTTTTGTCAACACAATGGGCGAATTTATTTTAACATGGTTTCTTGTATTTCTATTTTAGGTTTTAAATTTTAACTTGTTCAGTTTTTTATTTATTTATTTATTTATTTATTTTTATTTATTTATTTTTATTTTTTTATTTTTTTATTTATTTATTTTTTATATTTATTATATATCATCCTAAGGTAAATTTATTTCTGTGTAAACAGCTGTTTGCTATTTCACTTCTAGAGTTTAATAGGTTTCGGGGATCTTTAAAATTTAGGATTTCATATTTTTCTACGTATCGAGCACTGTTGAAGTAAATACTGAAAACTGACACATAAAAAATTATATCTCCTTATAATATTTTATGTGGACACATGAAGTACTAATATATATATATATATATATATATTTTTTATTTTTTTAAAATATATTTTTATATATTTTTTTATATATTTTTTATATATTTTTAAAATATATTTTTGTATATTTTTTTATATATTTTTTATATATTTTTTTAATATATTTTTAATTTTTAAATTTTTAATTTTTCAATTTTTTAATTCCTTTATATTTTCTTATATTTTTATATCTTTATATTTTTATTTTTATTTTTATGTTTATTTTTATTTTTGCTTTTATTTTTATTTTTATTTTTTTATTTGATAGTTTATTTTTATTTTTTACTTCTTATCCCCTGTTTTTATTTCTCCTTCACATATTCTATTATTTTTATATTATATTTTATTTTATTTTACTCTTTATTTTTGTTCTTATTTTTTTTTCATTTTTTCTTAATAATCTTTATAATGTTTATAAGGTTTTATTATTATTATTATTATTATTATTATTATTATTATTATTATTATTATTATTATTATTATTATTATTATTATTATCAATTGTATCTTTATATCCCTATTTTATATCTGTAACTTATTCTTTTTTCAATATTGGTCTATGTACGCCCTCCTGCCAATGGATGTTCCTCTGAGACGAGCTTGTTATTTTTTCCGTGAATTTCTGTAAGATGTGATGCTAAAGGCGCTGATGAAGTGACGTTTTGGAGTAGCTTTTGTTGGTTTTAAAAAAAATTAAAGAATGAAATAAAGTATTTCCAGAATGTTTTGGAAACGACCGTACGCCATAATAGACTTGTTGTTCTAATTCACTAAATCTCCTTATATATATATATATATATATATATATATATATATATATATATATATATATATATATATATATATAGGATCAAAATAAACCAAAGTGAAAACTTTTAGTAGATGCGTCTGGACTTACCTATATTTTTAGCACTTTCTCCAATCTGCTCCCTCGCAAAGAGTTTTTCTTCACACTCTACAATTCACCGGACTTCTTTTCAACGGAAATTTACCACCCGGACAATTTGCATATCTTTTTCATGGAACTTTTCTTTTCATTCAATACGTTTTTTTAACAAAAATTATTTTAATAATTTTTAATAATAATTTTCATATTTTTCAAATATTTGAACTTTGGTTTTTTCGAAAGCCAACTTATCCATCTGTATTTCTCCTCTGATGATAAGATTTCGATCTTTGAAAAGCCTTGGCTTAAGGAAAGAATAATAAACACTAGTTTATTACTGAATACACCTTGCATTGAACAATTGAAATTTGAAATAAATCTGGACAATCGTCTCATATTTATCACTCTTTTTTCTTCTATTTCTCTCTCTCTCTCTCTCTCTCTCTCTCTCTCTCTCTCTCTCTATATATATATATATATATATATATATATATATATATATATATATATATATATATATATATGAGGAAGATGGAATAAAGGAAATAAAATAGGTTTGGCTGTTACAGTCAGTGGTAATTTAGGTCAAAGTTCAAATCGTGCGATCAGCAAGTCAGCTGTATATATAGACATACTGATTAATTTTATAAATCAGTGCTTCTCTGTGGATATAAATATTTAATCACACACACACTAGGGAGATAACTTAAATGCTTACTAGCTTCTACGGTCTCTCTGTACTAGGGTTTGTCAGGATAACCTGGCATGCGGATACTTCACCCTACAAGTAAACCCTGACCAAATATTCAAATTAACATAATATTCGAAGCCCAAATAAGATGCCTTCGGGATGGCTACTCCACACTGGCTTATACGAGGAACGGTGCACCTTCTTAAAGTAACATCACTAAGCTGCATACTCCACCAGACTAGATGAATTCTTGTCCTAGAATCCGGTAAGACCAAGAGACCACAGGAAAGATATACTATAACATTGTTAACTGGTCAATTGGGGAGAAGAAAATTAATGTTCTTTACTTACTTAACGTTTTCGATGTACAGGAGCACTTTAATGGAATATCTGAATATCTATGTATCTCATATAGAGATCAAGTGTTAGCCCCAGGAAAGGGGCTCATTGATTTATGATAACTTCGATTGAAGTAAAATGAAAAATATATGTATGTATGCATATATGTATGTATGTATAAAAAAATTAATGTAATATTAAAGAAATGTTGATATATTTAATTTAATTTTTAATTTGTTGACGTATGAGAATAAAAACTGTCTTTTAGAAAAAATAATTTTCAACCGCGTCCTGCGACCTTCTCCAGTGTAATGATATATATATATATATATATATATATATATATATATATATATATATATATATATGTATGTGTAAGTAAATTTCGCGTACAACAAAATCGTAGGATAAATTTCAGAGGAAACATTTTTTTAATCAATGAAACGGGCGGGTGGACAAAAAAATGAAACAATATTTCCCCTCATATCTCATTCGATTTTCTTAGTTTTTAATTTATCATTCTGACGTTTCCTCTTAGAGGTTCAGACGATAAGGCCTTAAGGAAAATGTTAGCAATTTTTCTTTTTTCCCCCACCCGCCAGTTTCATTGATTAAAAAAATGTTTCCTCTGATATATATATATATATATATATATATATATATATATATATATATATATATATATATATATATATATACATTTTGCCCTCTTGAATTTTCTGTTGTTTCATGCGACTAAATTATGTTTCTTTTCTCTACAGTAACATACAACCGTCTTAAACTCACCGAAAACAATGTTTCGCGCAGTGACGTAAGTAAATACAAAAACAAAACGGATTAATAGACAATAAGTCCTGAAGATTACAACACGTCACGCGTCTTTACTAATGATGGGAAAATTCCAATATTTTTTCCGATTAAATTACTGATTCTATTTTAAATTACAAATTCCGACACAATTACCAATTCTATTCAAAATTACCAATTCCGAAACAATTACCGATTGTGTTCTACATTACCTATTCCAATACAATAACCGATTCTGTTCTAAATTACAAATCCGATACACTTACGGGTTCTGTTCTAAATAATTAATTCCGATGCAATTCCAGATTCTGTTCTAAATTCACAGTTCCGATACAATTACTGATACAATTACCAATTCTTACAAAACTACCGATTATCTTCTAAATTACTAATTCCGATACAATTAAAATTAATGATTCTGTTCTAAATAACCGATTCTGATGCAATTCCCGATTCTGTTTTAAATTCACTGTTCCGATGCAATTCTCGATTCTGTTCTAAATTCCCGATTCCGATAAATTACTAAATTACTAATTCCGAGACAATTACCGATTCTGTTCTACATTACCAATTGCGATACAATTACCGATTCAATTAGAAATTCCCAATTCTTATACAATTACCGATTCTGTTCTAAATTACCAATTGCGATGAAATTACCGATTCTGTTCTACATTTAAAAATTCCGATACAATTACTTATTCTGTTTTAAAAAAACTAATTCCGATGCAATTACCGTTTTTATTCTAAATTCACATTTCAGATAAAATTACCGATTCTGTTCTAAAGTCCTGATTTCGATACAATCACCGATTGGGTTCTAAATTTATAATTCCGATTAAATTGCCCATTTTGTTCTAAATTACCATTTCCGATAAAATTACCGATTCTTTTCTAAATCACCAACACCGATACAATTATCGATTCTGTTCTAAATAACAAAATCCGATACACTTACCGATTCCGAATATTAAAAAACAACTCTAAATATTTAGCTATGATTGTTTTAAAAAAAAAATTATTTTCGGATTACTGTAAAAAAAAATGTAATATTTGCATATATTTTCGGAAACATAAAAAATACACCCGTGTGTGGGGGCGTGGATGAATAGATTTTAGTTTAAAATCAATAAATGGTTATGATTTTATCATTAGTACCAGGAATGGAATATCAAGTGCTAACAAAAACAAAGAACAAACAAAAAATAATAAATAAAGAATCGTTTTTGGTATCAGTAAATAGGCACACATTCTTCCGATTCCGATACCCCAAAAAGTTCCGATTTTTCTGATTCCCGATTCCGATTTATCGTCTCAACACTAATCTTTGCATTTTACTGAGTTTCATGTTGCAAAGTTTCATGTGACAAAGTTTCATGTTACAAAGTTTCATGTTACAAAGTTTCATGTTACTGAGTTTCATGTTACAAAGTTTCATGTTACAAAGTTTCATGTGACAAAGTTTCATGTTACAAAGTTTCATGTTACAAAGTTTCATGTTACTGAGTTTCATGTTACAAAGTTTCATGTTACTGAGTTTCATGTTACAAAGTTTCATGTTACTGAGTTTCATGTTACAAATATTTTTATGACTAAAAGTTCAGATTGAATTGACGTAAGGGATTCTCTCTTTGTAAGGCTTAAATTTCAAACAGTATTTTCCTTGATCTCTCACGCTTAAGTTTAAAATAACAGTTTTATGACGAAATGTTGAAGTTTAAATAATGTAAATTTCTTCAATTTTCAATCTTCTCTGGTTGTTTATTCATTTAATTCTTTTTTATTTTTATTTGCAGTTCATCAGTGAATCCATCAGGGCCTAAAAGGATGAAACGTTCCGGATTCAACAAAAGAATATAATCCTAACCCTAACCAGCGCTTCAATATTGCTTATTTATATATATATATATATATATATATATATATATATATATTAGGTATATTAATGTAAATTTTTTATATAGGTGATGGTAGCGTTCAGCTTTGTCTTATTAGTTTTTCACTTCCTAAGTGATAAATAGTAATGCATTTTTAGTCGCTCATAACTTTATAGGAAGTATCTTTCGTTGATATATATATTTCTATTAATTTTATACGCACATAAAAGTAATCCATGGACACGTGTTTCTGGCTCTCAGCCGTCATCAGCATATTTAACTTGGACATGAATCAAACTTTCGATATCAATGTCTATAGTCTGGAGTTTAACCTCCGGACTATGACGCCTTGCACGGAAATATGTACGATTTTATCAACTTTATATTTTAGGTATATTCTTATGTAATTGTTTTTGTATAGGTGATGGTAGCGTTTAGTTTTGTTGTATTTGTTTTTTCTTAAATATATATTTTTTCTTATATATATATATAATTTATTTGAATACTGTATATTACATATTTCAGCAATGTACCGCGGTTTCATCTAAAAGGGCAGATTTAGACATCTTTAGTAAATCTCTGTGCCCAGTGGAATCATCGGCAAGCTGAAACGATTGTAGTCACGGCCCGATAGGGAATGGCGTCAACAATGACAGAAAACGCCATTCCTTATCGGGCCGTGACTACAATCGTTTCAGCTTGCCGATGATTCCACTGGGCACAGAGATTTACTACATATGTCTAAATCTGCCCTTTAGGATGAAACCGCGGTACATTGCTGAAATATGTAATATACAGTATCTAAATAAATTATATTAGCTCTCTTATATGATCGAGACCTTTATTTGATTTCTTTTCATATACAACCTGACACACACTATATATATATATGTGTGTGTGTGCGTGTGTGTGTGTATGTATGTGTGTGTGTGCGTGCGCGCGTGTTTGTACATGCATACGTAGTATAGCCATATCTACATGGTGCGTAATGTATTTGAGAACACTAAAATGACTGATAAACAAATAAGGTATTTTGACTGAAAACCCCCTTTTTAAGATAAGAATAAATATATATAGTTTGTAATGTCATCTTCGGCTTCGATAACGGCCGTTACGTGAGGTATGATTCACCTACTATGCTAGGATCCGGTGGTTTTATGCCATATTGAATATTAATATAACTATGAAGACTTTAGGGATTGTGTAGTGTTTATATATAAATGCTCATCTCGATATGTTCATGGCGCGTAACGTATTTGAGGACATATATATACACACACAAAAAATGGCACCCATAAACGGATAACAATGTCATTTTACTGAAAAAGATGTTTGAGGATAAAAAGAAATACATTGCAAAACCGGAAGAATAAGCGACTCACTTTAGACTGAAATATATTATGTTTCTGAATTTTTTAGATGAGGATTGATAATTTGTATTATTTGTATTATTCGGACTACTGTTCTCATCTTCCATTCAAGATTTTGTACAGATTCCCGAGTTCAACAAGATGCACCTGACGAAGGACGGAGGTTACATCGGCTGAAACGTTGTAAGAATACATTCAAGATGAGAACAGTAGTTCGAATGATTTAAAAAATACAAAAAATATATCGTTTCATAATTGCATTCATCAAAGTCTTCTTCAGCTTTGATAACTTTTACGTGAACTATGAAAAACCTTCTATGCTAAGATCAGGTGACCCTATATCACATTGGACATTACTCTAACTTTGAATACTTTGGGGATTATTTAGTGTCATGATGGTGTTCAGTAACATTTTTCTCAACTACGCTCCATACATAGTAGTTCAAAACTTTGAGATCTGGGAAACTAGGAAGTAAAATATTAGGGAGATCATGTAAACATGAACTTTTGTTGAATATTTTGGCGGGAAGCAGCCCTGTCGTATTGTGTTTCACAGGCGGGTACTTCTTGGAAAGAAACTTTGCTCATGGAAGTTCCATTTAGTTTTGGGTACACAGAGGGAGAAAAGGAAAATCATCTTCGGTGATTGTAGCTAGACAAGTGTTTGTTGTGGATGGGCAACCATAGACTGGAGCGCTTTCAAGCACCTATCATGATAACGATAGAGTAGAGAAAGACTAGCAACGTCTCTTCTGTAAGAAAGAGTCTGTAGGGAAAGGAAGATGACATCCCACACTAGATTTTTAAGTCGGGTTTGTACTCTGTCAAGGCAGGAAAGGTTGCTCTGAGCAGCACCTCAACCTCAGATGTGGCAACAGTGCTCCATCTTTTGGGAATATTTGACTGTTATACAGGTAGACGATTGCGTCAGGAGTGAGATAGTATTTGGAGCAATACAATGATCCAACCATTTTTCTGACGACCTTAGCAACATATTTAATGTAAGTCTTCCATTTCAAGTCTGGAGTGAAGGTCAGTCCAAGTAGCTGATCCAACCAGGTGATTTCCTAAAAGAGAAAGAGAGCTATTCCTTCCAATTGTGGCAATTTCAGGTTTTATCTTCTGAATAGAGTTCTTTCGCAATCGACCTCATCGATCTTCTAAGATTACCACCAACGATGTGCTGATGTATTTGCCGAATGAATTCAGTTGTTCTAATGTGATCAGTGTCTCTAGAATCTTCTAACACCTGTCAGTATCCTATATCTCTATAAAGCCACCATTCGCCCGTGCATGGAGTATTGTTGCCACATCTGGGCTGGTGCACCAACCACTAGCTTTACCCTCTTGGGCAGGGTCCACAAAAGAGAGTCTCGCACTGTCTACCAAGCTACAACTCCTGTCTCATCGCTTCAATGTGCTTGTCTTAAAAATACAACGGAATATGCTCCAACTTTACCCCCCCCCCCCGCCTCCTCAACGTAAATACCCTCGACAAACCTGACTAGCAGCAAAATCGCACCCCTTCACTGTAGACGTCTCTAGATGTTGGAAAACTTTCTACTCTAATAGCTTCTTGCCTTTGGAATTACCTCCGTGCTCCCCATTTCCCCGACTGTATTAATATGCAGAAATTTAAACGTAATGTGAACAAACATCTTACTGCCTAACTCCCCACTTAGGGTTCCCCTAAAAAATCTGGTCCCTAATCACAGTAGTCCCTAATCACATCAAGTAGGCAACATGCCTTGTTTTGTGTGAATAAAAGTAAGAAAAATCTCTCCTGTGTTTTGATAATGGTGCTACCTTTTATATATATAGAAATATAGAAATAATAATATTTATAAATAAATACTAATTATTTTAGTACCTACAGACATCGATGTTTCATGCTAACGCAATCTTCAGTGCTGGAACTAATTCTCAACGGTCGGCGGGCGCGAACCCCGATCACAAATCGCCACTGATTCGTAGTCAAGAGTCTTATTCCATCGGCCATAGACAATTAGTTAGTACTTAGAGAGGAATTTAAATGTAAATAGCGAGTCGGCGGCTAGATTTACCAAGCAGAAATATATATATATAAATATATATATATATATATATATATATATATATATATATATATATATATTGAAATATAAATATATATATAGAAATATAGAAATATAAATATATATATAGAAATATAGAAATAGAAATATATATATATAAATATTGAAATAAAAAAATGGCTCTACCTTTCCAGCTTAAGCCTTAAACTCATTGCGAACTTTGTAAACGAAAGATCAAGTGACTTTTCAAAATGGTTCTATTTCTAAATTGCTATATTTAGCATTTATAGTCATAATAACCGTGTTCCTCTTCATTTGTTGTGTAATTATAGGGAGCTGCCATCGATAATTTTGAAATATAGAAAATATAAAGCTGCCATTCCTTCCATAGTAAAATCATATATTCTCACAAATACCTTACGCGTCATGTATATATACATACGTATTATTATTATTATTATTATTATTATTATTATTATTATTATTATTATTATTATTATTATTTACTCACTAGGAGTTATCACACAGGTCATCGTTAGTGATCGCCCACTGCCAACAACCTGTGGTATTCCCTGGAGTCTGAGTGACAACAAGTCTCCTCAGACTTCCAGTATGCTCCACTTCTCTCCGTTCATCACCGCTGATGACCTTGCGGTATCGCAACAGCCACCTACCACCGATTTCCCGCTGACAAGGTCCCAGAGCTGTCCGCGCTCTTCCAGTGGAGGTCTGGTTTGCGCTTTCCCTCCTCGACCCTCTGTCCATAATTTTCGTTGTGTCAGCCTATGCTTGCGCCTCTCTCGTGCGGTTGTATTATTATTATTATTATTATTATTATTATTATTATTATTATTATTATTATTATTATTATTATTATTATTATTATTATTAACCGCTTGCACAAACGTTATACAAAAAATAAACATCAATAAATACAATTGTGCATTAAAAATCTCTTTAGGGTGTTATTCGTTCTACAGAGTATAAATGTACCCACATCAAATCCCCCTATCCCCCACGAGAGAAGCGGGAGAGGAAGCAGCTATCCAAAAGCCGAACCGCACTATCTGGTGGTTCAGACGAAAAAGTCTGATTTTCTCTTCCAATTTGAACCACCCGCTTACCCACTTCCTCTGCCAGTGACGTCACAACTATGACACTTAGCCTTCTTCTAATTCCAATTGGAAAATTTTATTTTAAACCTGACGTGAAGATTCACCATTTATAAATCCTATTCTTAAACACCCGTTTTAAATATTATTATACAATATGTAATGCTTAAACTCTAATTCTGTTTTAATTAAATAAACCTATTTTGATTCTATATTTTGCTTTCCGTGTTTTATTTTAATTCATCATCATCATCATCATCATCATCATCATCATCATCATCATCATCATCATCATCATCATCATCATCATCATCATCATTATTATTATTATTATCATTCTTTATTATTTTTATTTATTATTCTTATAATTATTTTTTTATTATTATCATTTACTATTATTATTATTTATTATTCTTATAATTATTTTTTTATTATTATCATTTACTATTATTATTATTATTTATTATTCTTATAATTATTTTTTTATTATTATCATTTACTATTATTATTATTATTTATTATTCTTATAATTATTTTTTTATTATTATCATTTACTATTATTATTATTTATTATTCTTATAATTATTTTTTTATTATTATCATTTACTATTATTATTATTATTTATTATTCTTATAATTATTTTTTTATTATTATCATTTACTATTATTATTATTATTTATTATTCTTATAATTATTTTTTATTATTATCATTTACTATTATTATTATTATTTATTATTCTTATAATTATTTTTTTATTATTATCATTTACTAGTATTATTATTATTTATTATTCTTATAATTATTTTTTATTATTTATTATTTTATTTATTATTTTTATTAATTTAATTATACTTATTATTATTATTTATTATTTATTATTTTATTTATTATTTTTATTAATTTAATTATACTTATTATTATTATTTATTATTTATTATTTTATTTATTATTTTTATTAATTTAATTATACTTATTATTATTATTTATTATTTATTATTTTATTTATTATTTTTATTAATTTAATTATACTTATTATTATTATTTATTATTTATTATTTTATTTATTATTTTTATTAATTTAATTATACTTATTATTATTATTTATTATTTATTATTTTATTTATTATTTTTATTAATTTAATTATACTTATTATTATTATTTATTATTTATTATTTTATTTATTATTTTTATTAATTTAATTATACTTATTATTATTATTTATTATTTATTATTTTATTTATTATTTTTATTAATTTAATTATACTTATTATTATTATTTATTATTTATTATTTTATTTATTATTTTTATTAATTTAATTATACTTATTATTATTATTTATTATTTATTATTTTATTTATTATTTTTATTAATTTAATTATACTTATTATTATTATTTATTATTTATTATTTTATTTATTATTTTTATTAATTTAATTATACTTATTATTATTATTTATTATTTATTATTTTATTTATTATTTTTATTAATTTAATTATACTTATTATTATTATTTATTATTTATTATTTTATTTATTATTTTTATTAATTTAATTATACTTATTATTATTATTTATTATTCATTATTTTATTTATTATTTTTATTAATTTAATTATACTTATTATTATTATTTATTATTTATTATTTTATTTAATATTTTTATTAATTTAATTATACTTATTATTATTATTTATTATTTATTATTTTATTTATTATTTTTATTAATTTAATTATACTTATTATTATTATTTTTTATTTATTATTTTATTTATTATTTTTATTAATTTAATTATACTTATTATTATTATTTTTTATTTATTATTTTATTTTTTATTTTTATTAATTTAATTATACTTATTATTATTATTTTTTATTTATTATTTTATTTATTATTTTTATTAATTTAATTATACTTATTATTATTATTTTTTATTTATTATTTTATTTATTATTTTTATTAATTTAATTATACTTATTATTATTATTTTTTATTTATTATTTTATTTATTATTTTTATTAATTTAATTATACTTATTATTATTATTTTTATTCATTATTTTATTTATTATTTTTATTAATTTAATTATACTTATTATTATTATTTTTATTCATTATTTTATTTATTATTTTTATTAATTTAATTATACTTATTATTATTATTTTTATTCATTATTTTATTTATTATTTTTATTAATTTAATTATACTTATTATTATTATTTTTATTCATTATTTTATTTATTATTTTTATTAATTTAATTATACTTATTATTATTATTTTTATTCATTATTTTATTTATTATTTTTATTAATTTAATTATACTTATTATTATTATTTTTATTCATTATTATTATGATAATTATTATTTTCATTATTTATTATTATTATTTTTATTATTATTATTTTTAATTTCATGTTATGCTGTTTGTTATCTATGCATTATCGGATTTCTTTTTATCTTTCTGCAAAAAGGGTGGGCTCCCTTCTACCGCACTAGAAAAAAACTAACACCTGCCAGTTTCCTATATCTCTAAAAAGCCACCATTCGCATGTGCATGGAATATCGTTGCCATATATGGGCCGGTGCATCAACCACTAGTCTCTCTCTATTAGACACTGTCCAAAAAGAGTCTCCAATCTAATAGGTTCCGCACTGTCAACCAACATCCAACCTCTGCCCCATCGCTGTGCTTATTTTACAAGTACTTTAATGGATTGTATTCTGACGAACTCGTGGCACTAGTGCTCCCGAGACGTAAATATCCCCGACTACCCCGACAGGTAGCAAAATCCCACCTCTTCACTGTAGAGGTCCCCAGATGCCGGAAAGCCTTCTACTCCAATAGTTTTGTCCCTAGAACATTTAGACCGGAATGTTCTCTCTGTACTCTAATTCACAGAAGCCTTTACGTCTCAATGGCAATGTGTCTTGTTTGGGGTGAACAAAAGTATTTGAGGTGAATATGATTAAAAGTGAAATTTAATTATTACGGTATCATTTGATCATTACATTATTAGTTGAACATAATTTGTATAAAATTATTGGATGTAAATAACTTTAAAAAAATTCACTCTTTTAATTGCAGTAGAATTTGCTAAGAAATTTTAAGCCAAAAATAATTTTCGATTTGAAAGAGCTGGTCTTGTAGACCACAGTCCTGAAATGGTTCCATGTACCATCAAACTCTACATTATTGAGCGCATCTTGAAGATCGCCAAGTGCACCTATATTCTGCAGTCTAGATACATCAATGCACTTGATAACTTTTACTTCACGAGAGCGAGATTTACGCATGATATGGAGCTTCAGTTTACCATGCACAAGCTTGTGGTCTGAACCACACTCTGCACGCCTTAGAGTAGCGGGTAGTGGCGTATACTGGTGGGTACTGGTGGACAGTGATGTGTAGTGGCGGGTAGTAACGAGTAGTGACGGACAGTGGAGATTAATGGCAGGCAGTGGCGGGTAGTATCAGCCAGTGGGTGATAGTGGCGGACAGTGGAGTGCAGTCGAAATATTATCGTCATGTTAACTCATGTTCTGACATGGAACTTCAGTTTACCACGCACAAGCAGGCCGCATAACCTTTACAGTGCCTACATCTTGAAGGTCTCGAAAAGTGGCGGGTAGTGGCGTTTACTGCTGAGTGCAGGCGGACAGTGACGTGTAGTAGTGGGTATTAGACAGTAGTGATGGACAGTGGCGGACAGAGGCGAGTAATGGCAGGCAGTGGCGGGTAGTAGCGACCAGTGGCGGAAAGGACAGTATCAATATTTACAAGCAGTGGCGGGTACTGGCGAGCAGTGGCGAGTAGTGGCTCGTAATGTGGGATAGTAACGGACAGTGGTGAGTACTGGTTGACAGTGTCAAGTAGTAGCTGATAGTGACAAGTTGTAGCGAGCAGTGGCGGGTACTGGTCGACAGTCGCGGCTGTGGTGCGTAGTGACCGATACTGGCAGACAGTGGCATGTAGTGACCGGTACTGGCAGACAGTGGCGCGTACTGGTTGATACTGGCTGATATTGGCGGACAGTGACGGGTACTGGCGAACAGCGACGGTAGTGGTGGATACTAGCGGACAATTACGGTCGTGGCATATACTGGCGGACAGTGGCGGACAGTGGCGAGTACTGGCGTACAGTGGCAGGTACTGGCGTACAGTGGCGGGTATTGGCATGTAGTTGCGGACAGTGAAGGACCGTGGTGGGTAGTGGCGTTCACTGACAGGCAGTGTCAGGTAGTGACGGATACTAGCGGGCAGTGGAGGGTAGTGACGGTTAGTGGCGGGTACTGGCGGACAGTGATAGGTACTGGCAGGCAATGGCGATCAGTGGCAGATAGTGGCCAGCAGTGACGGGTAATGGTGAGTAGTAGTGACTAGTGTAAGGTATGTGACAAGCAGTGGTTTGTAGTGGTAGGTAGTAGTGGCTAGTTGTCGGCAGTGGCCGGCAGTTGTTGGCAGTGACTAGTATCGGCAGACAGTAGAGTGCAGTGGCAATATTTACAGGCAGTGATTGGGAGTAGCAGATAGTAGCGGGTACTGGTGAGTATTGGCTGGTAATGCCTGGTAGTTTCGGACAGTGGCTGGTAATGAGGGATAGTTACGGACAGTGGTGTGTAGTGGCTGGTAGTGGCGGGCAGTAGCGGGTACTGGCGAACAGTGGCGGCAGTGGCGAGTAGTGGTCGGTAGTTACAGATTGTAGAGGGCATAGGCGGGTAGTGGGGATAGTGACAAAGAGTAGTGGGTAATGGTGGGTAGTGGCGGGCAGTGACTGACTAGTGTCGGACAGTGACTGGTAGTGGCGAACAGTGGCCGGCAGTGGTTGGTATTGGCGGACAGTGCCCGGCAGTGTCCGGCAGTGTCCGGCAGTGGCAGAAATTGGCGAAAAGCGGCGTGTCGTCATGGACATCGGCAATATTTACAGGCAATGACGGGCTAAGGCGAGCTATGGTGGGCTTTGGCAGGCTTTGGCGGGCTATTGCGGGAAGTGGTGGTTTTATAGGTAGTGATGGGTATTAGCGGAAGTAGCGAGCAGTAGCGGCAGTGACGGTAATGAAGTAGTGGCGGGCAGTGGACGTAAGTGGTGGGCAGTGGCAGGCAGTGGGTGTTAAGGGCGGGCAGTGGCGGGCATAGATGGAGATAATGACGATAATTATAGGCAGTGGCGGGTAGTGGTGGACAGTGGAAATAGTGGCGAACAACGTCTTGTAGTAATAAACTAAAAGGTAAGCTGTGAGAGTTGACCTCCTTCTTTCTAGAACTCTAGTCAGACCGACAGTCAGACCGACAGAATCAAGAATGAAGGACGGTACTGGTCTGAGTTAAGAATCAGAACAGATACTACACTGCGATTTTCCCAAAATTAGCGTCTATTAATTTTGAATCGCTCTTAGTTGGCCTTCCCCCTTCCGGACTTGGGAGCAATCGCGCCAAAAACCTAAAATATCGCCCAGAAGTATTTAGAACGTCGGTTAATAAACATAGAGTTAAGAGTTAGAAATTATAGAGCTACCTTGCCCTGTAACTTGTATTTACTTTATCAAATAATTATTTTTTCTAGAAAAACTCACAGAACAAGTTGTTGAAGTTTTTCTTTCTTTTAATTATTCTGCTTGAAATGACCCTTCGTTTCGCAGTGTATCAAGTGGCTGACCTAATCCGGATAATTACACACTTATTTATCAAACACAGCGCAGTAATCGCTCGACCAGACCTTTTGACATATACGGCCTTCATCAGAGCATCGACTTTTCCTGAGAAGTACCAGGTGACAAACCGAACCCAAGAATGGGCAAATAGGTGACGATACCGTCGCTAGAAGCCGCTGGGATACACCTGTAGTGAGTAGTATTGAAAAAGCTGTCGTCATGGCTTCAGTGCATGTTCCTTTGAATAGTAGAACACTTTACAACGGCTGCCTTTAAAAACGATTAATGTCTCGGTGATTTACCGAGTTATTGACAACTGCAGTGTGGGCTAAGACATCGGAATTTGAGTTTGAAATAGGACTCGTGTTACAAGGTTCGAGTCCGGACACTGGTGTTAATAATTCTTTTCTACACTGACGATTCCTGTAAGGATAAAACGTATACGTATGTAGATAAAACGAAATATATATATATATATATATATATATATATATATATATATATATATATATATATATATATATATATAACATATGTGTGTGTGTGTGTGTGTGAAAGAATTTGTTAGATTTTCAAAGTCAGGCCTAAATAGCAATCCGTTTGATATATCAATATTGGTTAGGACTACCTTGTTTTGTTTTTCCGCTATATTATTAACAATTATATATTCCATTTCGCTTCAGTTTTTCTGAAAATTCTTATTCCAGCTGGGACAACTGTTAGAGTGTAGATATTTTTCCTTACTAACCGAAACCTAAGCTTAACTAAATTGCTAGTTTTATACTTACCTCATTCATTTAATCAAAAAACTTCCTATTGCCTTCAGTGGAAATACGTACACAACTTACACAATTTCTTAACGCGAATCAATAAAGCTTCGGTATACGAGTAGAAATCTACTTCGTTTAAACATTTACAAATTTCCAGTTCGCCAGTTCGCCAGACTAATCGGCACGACTTCATCTCACTTAATTACATGATATTATATACATCACGGAAAATAAATACTGTTCTTATTGATATTATTACTTTAGATTCCCGTGTGGAACGTGAAGGGGGCTTACCTGCGAAACGTCCTCGTGTTTGTCTGTCCTGTGCGCTGCGGATGAAGGAAAAGAATTCAACATGGCATCCGTGAACTTTTATTACGTAAAGTCACATTGCACGCATGCAAATTAGGTGTGCCTCAGTATAATAAAAGCGGGTCTTTTACCGTCTTCAACAAAACGGTGCGAAGTAAGTACACGTGTGACGAATGTAGAGATCTGCTTTGGAAGCTGACAGAGGACTTTGTGATCTACGGACAGAGTGATTTGTGTTTCTTTGGACCTTCGATTTTTACTCCAGGGTGATTTACGTTTTGTTGGACCTTCGTTATTACTTCAATTCCCGATTGGTTTTCTTATTTTTCACGTGTTATTAAGTAACTTCATGTAAAACAAAATCCATTTAATTCTTTCTTATAACCAGTTACTTGGAGATACCCCTGTACTCCATTTTGAGGTCCTATCAAATTCATTGCTTTTAAGAAAATAAGGTATCCATTTCTTTTTCCAAAATTGTAAGTATTTTCTAATAAAAAATTAATAAAGTGAAATAGTAACAAAACTAAAACTAAAATGACTTCCGGGTAGATACAGTTATTTACATGTTTTTATATTGTTCCGTTCCCGTCTCCATACTAAATTGTAAAGTTTACAAAATAATGTGCCCACGATACTTACCCTGTTGCCTAAAATACATATTCCATAATTTATGAATTCAATAATTAAGAGGTATACGATATTATTGACTCACGCGGGTACATATACTTTTAAAATGCATTACTTAATCTAACTGAAAATTTGATATAGAGCAATTATTTTCACTTAAAAGCTTTTCGTAGAGGGGGGTGAGTTTGAGTGAGCAACCTGTCAAATACTAAAGTTTACAAAAAAAATGCTCATGTTACTCACCGGGTGGCCGAGAATATATGTTCTAAAATTCATAATGATCAGTTATTTAGTTAAGTTTAGTCTGTGTAGCGAAATCTATTACCTAACGTTTTATATATATGCACCCTCTATATTTTAAAATGCCAAAAGAAAATAATGAACCCATGTTACTCACCGTGTTGCCTAGAATATATTTTCATTAGTTTAGGATTGTGTACATATAAATATATATATATATATATATATATATATATATATATATATATATATAAGTTTCTCTCTATATATATATGATGATTACCACTATTTCCAGAAGAAGGCCATCCCCACAATATTACATTATTTTACAGGTCTTGCTGTACATATGACACACAAGGCCACTGGTTTCCGTTTGTGTGTAGCTATGTTTGACACTTGTTTATTAGGCTCATACTATGGGATCACATGTGACTCAGTAAACCAGCTCTTGAAAGACAGACTTTGCCACATAAACCACACACATGGTAAGGTTGAAATGTGGCTGGGACGTTAGACATTAATTGCTTCAGCAACGAAGTTTAAAGATTGAGTACTCTATACGCTTTACTCAAACCTGCCACAGTCATCATAAATACACTTGCGCCACACCAGACACCCAAGAGTCATCCCCTCCCAGTTGATAATAAGGGTTTTCAGGTTGTTGTTTTTATTACATCTTTAAAACGGTACTCAGGTTAGTGTCTCGAACGTTTTCCATGCAACAGTTCTCCATATAAAAGTTGCTTAGGGAGCCTGTAAACTCCCATCCTAACTCAGTGCCAAGCCCAGCGCATCTGCCTACGTATACTTCTAGTCTCGGAACTCCAGCTTGCTCTAGAATATTGTTGTCTGGTGTACATGATTGCCACTTGATATTAAGGATCCTCTTGAGACGCTTTTAGTGGAACCTCTTCAGAACTGCGATATTGTTGTCCACTTCTCTGACGAATACAGGAGAACAAACAAGACGCATGACTCGTACACAGAAAGATTTATTTTCATGGTAATGGCTCTGGCTGACCACACTTGATTTTCAATTCTACTAAACCTTTTGAATTCCTAGAGGTATCTTAGAGTTGACAAATCCATCTCGGGAGAACCTGCTACCAAGATATACAACTGAGGCAACTGTACTTAATCTAGGTCCTTTGACGTAGATGTTAGGTTCTACATATTGGAGTCTTGGAGGAGTAGTGAGCATTACCCTAGTTTTCTTCAGATTGATGATAAATCCAAAGGTAGTAGAGTCTATTATTATCTGCATATCCTCCTCGGTGTTGGCAATGGAAACCGCATCATCAGCATAGAGAAGCTCCCGTACGAAGGTTTTAAATGTCTTCGACTTTGCATTAGACCATACCAGTGGTTCGGAAACACCGACGCTAAAGTACTTAAAGGCGTGTAAGAGTGTCATTGCAAAATATATAGAGAACATCGTCGGTGCAAGAATATTGCTACGTTTAACACCGTTCTACATAACTGTTACTACATAGCTATTACTACATAGCTATTACTACATAGCTATTACTACATAGGTATTACTACATAGCTATTACTACATAGCTATTACTACATAGCTATTACTACATAGCTATTACTACATAGCTATTAGTTCTGCGAGTGACCAACCGAAATGGGTGCGTGCTTTCGTATCCTAACTAAGTTTTTAAAGCATTTTTACGAATCCTGGTGAGCATCCAATTTTATCAACTATTGTCCATAATGCTGCTCTATTAACGGTGTCGAAAAGCTTTTGTGAATTCTACAGAAACCTGATAGAGTTCTACTCGTTGTTTGATTAGCTTTTCCCGAAGTTGTCCGGCAGAGAAGATCATATCAATCGTTCCACGAACTGATCTAAAGCCGCTTTAGCATTCCGGGATAACAGAGTGACACACCCACATAGTAAGCCGGTTAAGCAAGATATTGTAAAATAACTTACCCACTTACCTTACACCTCTATAATTACTACAGGCCGATCGAGTTCCTTTTCCCTTGTATAACGAGATCAAAGTTTCGTCTATCCAGTCTGAGTTAGCCGCATAAACGTCGGCGCTAAAGAGACAATAGGTTAAGAGTCTTGAGTGTGTTTTCGTAGGGAAGATCACATAGTCACTGCACTGTTCCAGTTGTCAGTCGATGATCTCTCTCATGATACGTGATGTCACGTATTAGATATGGAGCAGAAGCCTGGACAACATTCTATAACAGTGTAAAAGTGTGAGTTTACAGAAAGAAACGCCAGTTTAGAAATAGGGTGTTCCTTGCTTTACATATGTCTGAATGCAATAAAGAGTATTTACACACGATCTACGGTAAAAAAAAGACTTAAAGTGTTGATACATGTATTATACTATTATATTATTGCAAGCTAAAATTTTAAAAACCTGCTAGATCGGGGTGAAAATCTCCAGATTTGTTAGTGTCAAACTGAAATTTTCAAAGCCCGCAAAATTTAAGGGAAATCTTTAAAAAAAAAAAACGCTAGATTTGTAACTACGTTAATGTTTCAAACTGAAATTTTCAAAACGCACTTGATCGAGAGAAAAATCTATAGGAAACCGCTAGATTTGTCAATGTTGCAAACTGAGATTATCAAAACCCGCTGAATCGTTGAAAAATCTCCAGAAAACCGCTAGATTTGTTACTCTGTCAAAATTGCCAACTGGAATTTTCAATAGATCGGGGGAATATCGCAAGAAAAACGCTACGTTTGTAACTACGTTAATGTTGAGATTTTCAAAACCAGCTAAATCGGAGGAAAAATCTCTAGAACACCGCTAGATTTGTTATTTTACGTCAGTTGCAAACAGATTTTCAATACCTACTAGGTCTGAGAAAACTGGCAGTATACCGCTAGTTTTGTAACTGCAAACTGAGATTTTCAAAAACCGCTAGATCGGAGAAAAATCTCCAGAAAACAGCAAGATTTGTAACTTTACGTCAATGTTGCATACTGAGATTTGCAGAACCCACTAGATCGCTAAAAATCTCCAGTAAACCACTAGATTTGAAACTATGCCAGTTGCAAACTGAGACTTTAAAAAACCGTTAGGTCGGTGGGAAAAATCTCCAGAAAACCGATAGATGTGTAACTGTCAATATTGCAGAGATTTTTGAAAAAATTGTTAGATTTGCGGAAAAATCATTGGAAAAAGTGTGCACCAACAGAAAGGGAAGCACGGACAGGTACTCCACACAAACCTACACGACGTCAAAATATTCCCGAGATAATACCGGACATCCGGGTACCCAGGGTAAGCACCAGCGCAGTTACCAGGACAAAAATCACAGCAACCGAGTGCACGCGGTAAATACCCGCCTGAGAGAAAACGATGAGCTCTATGAAAGCTTTGAGGAACTGTCATTCGATATGATTCAGCGACAGAGGGACACTCGGACTGAGGCTTTTGCGGACTTTCGTATAAGGCTTCCCAACCGAGAAGGCACCCATAAACTAAAAGCCAAGGTGGACACCGGAGCAGAAGGCAACACCCTCCCCTTACGTACGTTCCGGAAGATGTTCCCAGAGCAAGTCGACTCGGTGGGGCAACCACTCCCCGGTGCAACTCGCAGTGAGCCATCTGTACTGACTGCGTACAACGGCTCCGGCATCACTCAGCATGGATCCGTACAGATACAGTGTGCCTACAAAGGGACATGGAAAACCCTGAAATTCTTTGTGGTGACCTCAGAGGGACCTATTATCATAGGACTACCTTCTCTCAGAGACTTGGGCTTGCTAACTCTGCACTGTGTCATTCAAAAGACTCCAACACGCATAAGCTCAGCAAAGGAGCTAGTGAAAATGTATCCTGAACAGTTTGATCGGGTAGGCAACTTTGAGGGCGAATACCATATTGTGCTAAAGCAAGACAGCTACCCCGTAATCCATGCACCCCGCAAATGTCCTATCTACATGAGAGACGAAATCCAAGCCGAGCTAGAGGAGATGGCGAAACAAGGCATCATCAGGAAAACAAATGAACCGACAGAATTGGTCAACAGCCTGGTGTATGTTCGCAAAGGCAATGGAAAACTGCGCCTCTGCCTGGATCCAAAAGATCTAAACAGAGCCATTATGCGATGTCACCACAAAACTCCCACAATGGAAGAGCTTGCACACAAGCTCTCTGGTGCAAAGTACTTCTCAAAACTTGATGCCAAAAATGGGTACTGGTCAGTCAAGCTAGACACCGAATCCCAGCTACTGACTACTTTCAACTCACCATTTGGAAGATTCTGCTTTCAGCGAATGCCTTTTGGTCTAATGATGTCACAAGATGTCTTCATGCAAAAAATGGACATGATACTGGAAAAATACCCTGGCACTCTCGGGCTAGTCGACGACGTCATCATCTACGGCAAAATAAAGGTACAGCATGATGAGAGCTTGCACAACTTGATGAAAGTAGCACGAGCTGAAGGACTCGTTTTTAATAGTGAAAAATGTGCAGTCGACCAGAAGCAAATACACTTCTTCAGAGCGATGTACGACCAAAATGGAATAAGCCCTGACCCACACAAGGTGGATGAAATCAAGGAGTTACCCAGCCCAATGAATGTCACCGACCTACAAAAGGTGTTGGGCATCATCACCTACATGGCACCGTTCATCCCGCACCTGTCAGATCTCACAGCATCCCTGAGAGGTCTACTAAAGAATGATGCTGAATACAAGTGGACTCAAAGTCATCAGATATCACTTCAGCAAATTAAAGACATCATATGCAAAGAGATGCTTTTAACATACTTTGACCCCACTAAACAGACTGTACTCCAGGTGGATGCATCAAACAAAGGCCTAGGCGCGGCTCTTCTACAGGAAGGAAGACCGATAGCTTTTGCGTCAAAATCACTAACAGACACTGAACAACGGTACGCTAACATCGAACGTGAGCTATTAGCAGTTGTGTTTGGATGTGAGCGCTTCAGGACATACCTCTACGGATGCTCATTCCAGGTCGAAAGCGATCACAAACCATTGGAGATGATCAATCTGAAGAACCTGACTGCAGCTCCACCTCGTCTCCAACGGATGCTACTGTGTATCCAGGGTTATGACATAACCATTGTGTAAAGCAAAGGAAACAATCGACCTCGACCTCAGGGTTGACTTCATACAATTCTCAGCAGAGAAATTGACACAAATACATCAGGCAACAAATGCTGATGTCATCCTGTGTGAGCTGAAGGACTTGATTCTGCGAGGCTGACCTGATACGAGCAGAGAGATTGGAACAAGAATGCGACCATACTGGCCCTATCGGGATGAGCTGGCGATCGAGAATGGAATCTTAACCAAGGGCAATCGTATAACGATACCCAAGTCCATGCAAGCAGAGGTACTTCACAAGATCCGCTATGGATATCAAGGGATCGAGAAGTGCAAACTGAGGGCTAAAAGCTGCGTATTCTGGCATAACATCAATAAGGACATAGACAGAGCAGTCCAACTATGTGACATATACCAGGAAAACCAGAAATCACAGAGTGCGGAATCACTGATGCCACACGAGATCCCTGTGAGACCATGGCAGATAGTGGCCACAGACCTGTTCCATTTCAACGGGTCTGATTTCATAGTAGTGGTGGACTATTACTCCAAATATCCATTTATTCGGAAGTTAAGCAGTTTCTCTAGCCAGGAGGTCATAGGCCTAACCAAACAAATCTTCGGGGAACAAGGGATCCCAGAGAGGATCATCAGTGACAATGGCCCACATTTCAGCTCCGTCCTCTTCAAGCAGTTCGCTAAGGAATTGGGTTTTGAGCATCATACATCATCGCCAAGATACCCGCAATCGAACGGCTTGGCTGAGCGGTGTGTACAGGCAATCAAATCGGCGATGAAGAAAGCCACCTCAAGTGGGCGTGACCTGGACATGGTATTATTATGCCTTCGAACAACTCCTCTGGATCATACAGTCCCGTCCCCTGGTGAACTAATGTACAATAAAATGTTGGTAGGGAACCTCCCCGTCAGATGTGCCAACCACATTCCACAAAGAGAGGAAGTCACAACTCGCCTCTACCAAAGACAAGTGGAACAAAAGAGATACTACGACCAGCACACTAGAGATCTTCCCAATCTGCAGATGGGACAGCATGTCCGAATACTGGAGAAGGACGCGGGCACATGGTCTCCCGCAGTTGTCACACAAGCATGCCTAGAACCCAGGTCATACATGGTGCAGACCCCATCAGGAAAAGTAATCCGAAGGAATAGACTACATTTAAGGGAAGACTCATCTCTGGCCTCCATGAGACTCCAGGGTTACCCGCCTGACATCCCACATGGTTCCTTTGGAAGCCTCACACCCAGAGTGGAAACAGACCCCACAGAAAGCCTTCCCACCAGACGATCAAACACACAAAAACACACACAAACAACATGACAACCACATCCCACACACAGCCACAGCACCTGACACAAATCAAGAGGATAACACCACTCCTAATCACACATCTCGATCTGGCCGCACTGTCAGGCCACCTCAACGATTTAGGGAATGAACAATCAGTAAGGGTGATCCAACATTTGTTTGGAAAAGGGGATGTGATGTTATTGATAATAACGTACCCTTGGTGGAAATCTCCGTTTGAGGAAGGACGAATAAAGTATACACCCCTCCCCGGTAGTTCAATGAAGGATGCTTAAACGGTCACACGTAAAACCCACTACGTCGTATTGAGTTGTCTTTCAATTAACATGGAGATACCATAACACGTCCAGCTACGTCACTCTGTCCGTCCAGCTACGTCCGTCCATCCAGACACAAGACTAGATATTTCAACTGAAAATTTCATTTGAAATCTAAAATATTCGTAGCATTACACTGACGAGCATATTTGTGACAGAAGTTATATAAAGAAAGAAACAGGAAGGAAATCAAGGAAAAGAAATTATTAAAAATTAAATCGATAAAACCTTAGTTCGACCAGCAAATTTACCACGAATACTGTAGCTTCCGCCTCATTCGGTTTCGGTAAAATTCGTTAGAATTTGTTTTGCTTTTCTTCAAGTCACAACCTTGGAATGTTAGAAACTAAAGAACTCCCCTGATAATTTATTGACCATGAAATTAGACCCTTGATTATAAAGTAAAAAAGGTAAGAAAGAATTCGTTCTACATAGAATAACAACATTATAACAATAAACAAATAATATATATAAATATAAAAATGTTCTGTGTAATTTGAAAGTTCAACCGATGTTGAGGTCCCGATTGCCCCGGTTGTGATTTGGCGAAGCGGAAGTGTCAGTTCCAACAGTTGAAAGAATATAGTGATCAAACGACCCTGTTGTTTCAGCCGACGTTTGCGCGGAGTCGCTACTATGATCACCGGGATGATCGGTTTTACATCTAAGAAAGTAGACACAGACTAAGGGTATACGGCAATGGAAGATAGTTCAATCGATAATTTCGCAATTGTGGCATTATATTGACGAGCTACTTTGTGACAGAAAGAAACAGGAGAGAAATCAAGTAGGAAAAATTATTAAAAATAAAATTGATAAGATTCGGCATCCATAGTTTGACCGGCGATTGTAATGGAAACAGTTTAGCATTTATATTATGAGAAATAATAACGAGAAGAAATAAAATCATATTTCTTCAGATGTGTCAAAAGCCTTGTCTGAGTAGTTTGAACGAAACGTCGCTGTTGGCTGTTTGCTGGAAATGAAGAGAAAGAGAGGGATTTTGTCGCGACGGTCTGTTTTTATATTGTTTAGCTAGTGGTTCGGTCGACGTAGTTGGCGACAGGTCACATGAGAGCCATTTTTTACTTTTTTGTGAGGCTGATCGTGGAGGTCGGTTTTTATGGCCCCAGTTTTTAACTTTTGTGTTGAAGTTTCTGTTTTTCTGCTTACGCCGTTTGTTGATACAATATTAGAGGATGGCAATCGTATAAAAAGTCATCCAATATTTACAAGGTCTGATTTCGTTTCTCCAGTAAAAGAAAGAAGCAACTTTCAATCAAAAGTAAAAAGTAGAGTAGCATTTTCAAGTTCAGCCCTAGGAGATTCCCCCTCTCAGGCGTTATATTCTCTTTTAGAAGGGGTTAGTTTATTATTAATCGCCTGGAGCATCTCTACCAGGGAATACCGACGGAGTTGCTCAGGCATTTTTGTAAGCTAAAGCGCGCTAACCCAACCAACCTTATGTCGAACTTTCTGAAGAGAAGGTAAATCAAATACTAGATGCGTGTCATAATGTTGGATAATGGCTCTGTGAGGCCGGACGCATTTTGAAGTGGGCGTATGTGGGAGATCGTTTGGTTAGGCTTGCGCGATTTAGTGCAAAATAAACTGGTTCTCACAGTCGGAGCTCACAGACGTTGACAGGGCAACCACGTTGACGAGACCTCAGGTCAAGGGTCAATGTGCACTTAAGCAGTTATTGTTGCATGTTACCGATGTGATGTCGATCTTCGTTCCCGAGCAGTGCGTATACCTGAATGCTCTGTATGTGATTGAAAACGTTACTCAGCTGTGGGATAGTTAGACGCGAGTGGTTTTCCCATGAACCAACAATCTGTAGCTTAAATGATGGCGTGTAAAGGATGTAAGGGTATTGGGTCTTTTTCTGATCAGGATACGATTTCTTCCTTCAAGCATCAGCTTAAGATAAAAATAAGATGATAGAAAAAGATTACATACCAGGGGATTAAACAGTTGCAAGCTTCATGCATACAAAACGACGTCAAGTATGAGTGTATATTAGCTGCCTTATCGGATCCCAGCTTAGTTAAGGTAGCATCATATAGAGTTTAGTGAATTAGTCCTGTCACATTATTTTAGCTTTGGGTAATATAATTCCACCAACATGCCCACTCCCTAATTTTATTTTGACGCTGGTCTCCCCAATTTTACCTGACTTTGGAAGGACACCACCCACTTCTAAATTCCAACCCATTTCATTTCCTACTAATTATGTTCCACTCCCATTTAGAGATTGACTCGCTTAGTTTTCCGTTCTATACAAAGTGGAAGATCAGTCGAGGATCTATTTTAGAAAGGGTCTATTTTTCTTAGTATTTCCACTCCCCATCTTTTTGTCCAATTATATATATATATATATATATATATATATATATATATATATATTATATTAGTAGATGATAATCCGTTGAAACTTCAGTGTGTATAAAAGTGCTCAATAATAAGTAGAGCTGTTCTATAGTATAAATTGTTATTTATACAAACATTATTGGTTACATATGTGCATACATGTTTCGGTTGTACTCTTCACAGAGAGTCAACCTCTTCAGACCAAAAACAACGAGAAAGTGAAATGAGATCGGAAAACATTCTTATTAAGTATATTTTTGGGTGGGTGGTGGGTGGGTGGTACGTGTTGATAATTTCACCGGTCAAGCTTAGTATCGAATTACATTATGTACTCATTTCAAATCGTTTCTATCATTTTTATTATTTTCATTACTTTTATTATTAATTTTATAACGCTTGATCTGTAATTTCCAATTTTATTACTTTCTTAACGGCTTAGTCCGATTCCTTACTTCTCAATTTAACACACTAACTTAATATTTCTTATTAAGTATATTTTGGGGGTGGATGGGACGTGTTTATAATTTCACCGGTCAAGCTTAGTATCGAATTACATTATGTACTCCTTTCAAATCGTTTCTATCTTTTTGATTATTTTCATTACTTTTATAATTAATTTTATAACGCTTGATCCTTACTTTCCCATTTTATTACCTACTTAACGGCTTAGTCGGATTCCTTACTTCTCAATTTAACACACAAAATCTTAATCTACATACATACATGTTAACGCAGAAAAAATAAATTCCAACAATTGTGGATATTTTAATTTGCACTCTCCGCAGAGTAAATGTAGTTCTATGTTGACTGCTAATCAATCTAGTTAAAGAGTAGAATAAACAAATGTTGAACACTAACTAAAAAAAACTTGGGGAAACTTTTGTGGTTTATTCGTAAGAGAAAATTTATTAAAAAAATGTTTTACTGGTAATCCAATGTTCAACCGATTTTCATCGCCACCACTTTCTCTCTGCACTTCACTCTGCTGTCTGAAGAACTTACCTCTTCAATCCAAAGAGAACGTTGCACCAACATTCTGGCATGCCTCAAGATTTCCTCTACCTTCATTGGTTCAATCTTAGCTTCTGTTGCAGTTCCATCGAAATGCGGTCAGGAAAACCATTTTTCACGAAAGCCATTTTAACCGTCTTCTCAAGGCTTCGTCCCGTGTATCCGGTCAAACCTGATAGTCGCCTTATTTCTGCTGCATATACGTCCACCGATTCGCGGTTCCAGGTAACTCTTCTGAGCTTGTTACAGGCCCCCAAAACACCCTCCTAAAATGATGTCCTAACTTTTCTCTCAATACTCTCAGCTCTTATATGGAATTCATATTTCTGAACTCGTTCAAATGTAGAAATCAAACGCTGTAAAATTCATGTTGTGTAGCACTTGTAAGGATATCATCGATGAATGTTGCAACTCCGGGTAACATTGCGTCTATTGTTTGCTGAAATATAGCTGGAGCTGTTTGCCTCTGAGAGGAAGGCGGTTGAATCAAAATAGTCCATTGTTATAAGCTCTTTTGACTCTTCATCAACCTCCAACTGCAGGAAAGCATCTGAAAAATCAATTTTCGCAAAACAAATTCCATTATTTAATTTTGCGAAAAGATATTCTTGCAAAAGTAACGGGTACTGATATTTATCTAAGGAATTGTTTAACCCAGTAGAATAATCAGCACATATTCTTACTCTTCCATTCGCTTTTTACCAACAATAAAAGCTTAATTGGTTGGTTATACTACTCTTCCTTGTTGCAGACGTTCCAACCACTTGTTCACTATATCTCGTATGTCTCGTGCATCATAAGGTACCGAACGTTGGAGCACAAAATCTGTTTCGAATCAAAATTAATTTCAGAGTTGCATTTGATTTGAAGAAAACTCCTAGACTCTCCTAAAAAAAAACATTGTCAAATTTAGCCTTGAGTATTTCTGTGAATTGTTTTTCAATATCAGAAATAAAATAAAAATATTTAGTGTTAAAGACGCGCTTGAGAGGGTTCAGTCTTAACCACAAAAATGTACATAAGAATTATCAGATATATTGCATATTTTAGAAAATATGTTTTCTTTAAACAACTCATTGCAATTTAACTGAATTATGTCGCCTGATACACTTCGAGCTATATAACATGTTTCTGTCAACGCCGGCTTTTCAAGATGTTCCTAGGTGGAACGTTAACTATAGGTTACGTTCAAACTAAAATATAACTAGAATGAATTTTCTGCGAGATTGAAAATCGATTTTGATTATTGCAGAACGGAATTTGAATTCTTCCTGTTTTTTTTCTAAATTGTGGCAAATTGGAATGATCTGTGTGTTGGCCTTCTGTAACACATTTGCTTTTCATAAGCACAACAAATGCATCTTGCCACAATAGCACTTGGAGGTTTATTAGTCTTTTCTTGGACACTGTTTGTTGCGGGTGGATTATTGGATTGCTGTGCAATCGTTGTGTCGCATTTAAAGCTTAATAAGCGTTGTCATTCCGTAGTGAGAACTTTACTACATTTTTATTCTGGTCCAGTCTTGAAAGTAATAAGTTGGTGGAATGTCTTATATCTGTCGGAATTTAAGTCCTGCAATAAATATTAGACATTCAAATGTATCATCTGTGAGGGACTTAATTTCACATTTTTCGCATTCACGGTTTAACAGACCAGTGAAGGAAATGTAATTTTCAGCATCGTTTTTTATCAGTTTTAGGTAATTATGTTGAAAAGCAATTACTGAACGCTAAAAATGTTTGTAAGCTGTTCCACTTTTTCAGTGAAGCTTAAAGATTTAATTATGTTGAAAAGCAATTACTGAACGCTAAAAATGTTTGTAAGCTGTTCCACTTTTTCAGTGAAGCTTGAAGATTTAATTATGTTGAAAAGCAATTACTGAACGCTAAAAATGTTTGTAAGCTGTTCCACTTTTTCAGTGAAGCTTGAAGATTTAATTATGTTGAAAAGCAATTACTGAACGCTAAAAATGTTTGTAAGCTGTTCCACTTTTTCAGTGAAGCTTGAAGATTTAATTATGTTGAAAAGCAATTACTGAACGCTAAAAATGTTTGTAAGCTGTTCCACTTTTTCAGTGAAGCTTGAAGATTTAATTATGTTGAAAAGCAATTACTGAACGCTAAAAATGTTTGTAAGCTGTTCCACTTTTTCAGTGAAGCTTGAAGATTTAATTATGTTGAAAAGCAATTACTGAACGCTAAAAATGTTTGTAAGCTGTTCCACTTTTTCAGTGAAGCTTGAAGATTTAATTATGTTGAAAAGCAATTACTGAACGCTAAAAATGTTTGTAAGCTGTTCCACTTTTTCAGTGAAGCTTGAAGATTTAATTCTGTTGAAAAGCAATTACTGAACGCTAAAAATGTTTGTAAGCTGTTCCACTTTTTCAGTGAAGCTTGAAGATTTAATTATGTTGAAAAGCAATTACTGAACGCTAAAAATGTTTGTAAGCTGTTCCACTTTTTCAGTGAAGCTTGAAGATTTAATTATGTTGAAAAGCAATTACTGAACGCTAAAAATGTTTGTAAGCTGTTCCACTTTTTCAGTGAAGCTTGAAGATTTAATTATGTTGAAAAGCAATTACTGAACGCTAAAAATGTTTGTAAGCTGTTCCACTTTTTCAGTGAAGCTTAAAGATTTAATTATGTTGAAAAGCAATTACTGAACGCTAAAAATGTTTGTAAGCTGTTCCACTTTTTCAGTGAAGCTTGAAGATTTAATTATGTTGAAAAGCAATTACTGAACGCCAAAAATGTTTGTAAGCTGTTCCACTTTTTCAGTGAAGCTTAAAGATTTAATTATGTTGAAAAGCAATTACTGAACGCTAAAAATGTTTGTAAGCTGTTCCACTTTTTCAGTGAAGCTTGAAGATTTAATTATGTTGAAAAGCAATTACTGAACGCCAAAAATGTTTGTAAGCTGTTCCACTTTTTCAGTGAAGCTTAAAGATTTAATTATGTTGAAAAGCAATTACTGAACGCTAAAAATGTTTGTAAGCTGTTCCACTTTTTCAGTGAAGCTTGAAGATTTAATTATGTTGAAAAGCAATTACTGAACGCTAAAAATGTTTGTAAGCTGTTCCACTTTTTCAGTGAAGCTTGAAGATTTAATTATGTTGAAAAGCAATTACTGAACGCTAAAAATGTTTGTAAGCTGTTCCACTTTTTCAGTGAAGCTTGAAGATTTAATTATGTTGAAAAGCAATTACTGAACGCTAAAAATGTTTGTAAGCTGTTCCACTTTTTCAGTGAAGCTTGAAGATTTAATTATGTTGAAAAGCAATTACTGAACGCTAAAAATGTTTGTAAGCTGTTCCACTTTTTCAGTGAAGCTTGAAGATTTAATTATGTTGAAAAGCAATTACTGAACGCTAAAAATGTTTGTAAGCTGTTCCACTTTTTCAGTGAAGCTTGAAGATTTAATTATGTTGAAAAGCAATTACTGAACGCTAAAAATGTTTGTAAGCTGTTCCACTTTTTCAGTGAAGCTTGAAGATTTAATTATGTTGAAAAGCAATTACTGAACGCTAAAAATGTTTGTAAGCTGTTCCACTTTTTCAGTGAAGCTTGAAGATTTAATTATGTTGAAAAGCAATTACTGAACGCTAAAAATGTTTGTAAGCTGTTCCACTTTTTCAGTGAAGCTTAAAGATTTAATTATGTTGAAAAGCAATTACTGAACGCTAAAAATGTTTGTAAGCTGTTCCACTTTTTCAGTGAAGCTTGAAGATTTAATTATGTTGAAAAGCAATTACTGAACGCCAAAAATGTTTGTAAGCTGTTCCACTTTTTCAGTGAAGCTTAAAGATTTAATTATGTTGAAAAGCAATTACTGAACGCTAAAAATGTTTGTAAGCTGTTCCACTTTTTCAGTGAAGCTTGAAGATTTAATTATGTTGAAAAGCAATTACTGAACGCCAAAAATGTTTGTAAGCTGTTCCACTTTTTCAGTGAAGCTTAAAGATTTAATTATGTTGAAAAGCAATTACTGAACGCTAAAAATGTTTGTAAGCTGTTCCACTTTTTCAGTGAAGCTTGAAGATTTAATTATGTTGAAAAGCAATTACTGAACGCCAAAAATGTTTGTAAGCTGTTCCACTTTTTCAGTGAAGCTTAAAGATTTAATTATGTTGAAAAGCAATTACTGAACGCTAAAAATGTTTGTAAGCTGTTCCACTTTTTCAGTGAAGCTTGAAGATTTAATTATGTTGAAAAGCAATTACTGAACGCTAAAAATGTTTGTAAGCTGTTCCACTTTTTCAGTGAAGCTTGAAGATTTAATTATGTTGAAAAGCAATTACTGAACGCTAAAAATGTTTGTAAGCTGTTCCACTTTTTCAGTGAAGCTTAAAGATTTAATTATGTTGAAAAGCAATTACTGAACGCTAAAAATGTTTGTAAGCTGTTCCACTTTTTCAGTGAAGCTTAAAGATTTAATTATGTTGAAAAGCAATTACTGAACGCTAAAAATGTTTGTAAGCTGTTCCACTTTTTCAGTGAAGCTTAAAGATTTAATTATGTTGAAAAGCAATTACTGAACGCTAAAAATGTTTGTAATCTGTTCCACTTTTTCAGTGAAGCTTAAAGATTTAATTATGTTGAAAAGCAATTACTGAACGCTAAAAATGTTTGTAAGCTGTTCCACTTTTTCAGTGAAGCTTAAAGAGTTTGCTTCTTTCGGGAGGATAAAATGTATTTAATGAATAAATTTAAAGTATCATCACTATGGGAAAACCTGTCTGAAAGTCTTTCGAACCTAAATGAAATAAAGTAATTTTTTAGGTTAGTCGTTGAAAAATTCTTTAATATTTACAAAATCATTGGTTATCAACGCTTGTTGCGGTCAGTTGTTGATGTAAAAATTATTGACTCGAATCATGGTTTGTTATTAAAACTTCTGTTTATTTGTTACATTTTTCCAATAAGTATTGAGAAATCACGATACATGGTTTAGTTTTTTACATTCAAATAAATTTTTCTTTTTGTTATTATTTTAATATTCGTCTGGTTTGTTTATGTCATCTCTCGGTCGCCAGTGAAGTGATTCTTGTGATTTGTTTAAATCTGATGTTGTAAAATATTAGAAAAATATATGAAAACATATTTGAATGAAACATCTGCGGTATATACAATATATTTAATATATTTTACCTGAAATAGAATTATTTTTTAGTTTAAAAGTAATAAATGGTGGAGAGCTATGAGACTTATTTCCAGTCTGAACAAAATGCAAGGGACATAATTCTTCTTAAAATATCTCTGACAAGGGCAAGAGTTTTGATCTTTCATTTTAACATACAAAAATGGTGTTCAATATTTTTAAAGGTGGTATGAAGCAATCTAACACCAACATTTCATTTTGTTTTAATGTCAGATAAGACAGTGTTTCTCAAGAACATATTGACGCATAATTTTATTCAAAACTGATCTCATGCAAACAGAAAAGTAAAAAGAAAGCCAAACTTATAATTACTTTTTACAAAAATATTTATTTTTACTTACAAAACATTTATATTTCTTTCAAATATAACTTACAAAACATTTATATATATTTTTCAATTTCAAATCCAAAGGAACAAAAACTACTTGTTTTTTATCAATGTCAAGAATATGTAAATTAACCTTCAACGAATCATCCGGTTTTCAAAAAATTAATGTATATTGTACAATTTTATTTAAAATTATTGTTTGATTCTGTTAACGGTAAAATAAAACCACATACTTCATAATATGGTTTCCCTCCATATGGGTTTGCATATGTGTGAACATACTTTGTTTCTGTGTAAAAGAAGACATATACTTCACAAGAATATGGTTACTCTCAAGTATGTGTTCGCATATGCTTCAACATACTGTGTTTCCTTGTAAAAGAAAATCCACATGTTTCACAAGAATATGGTTTCTCTCTTTTTTAAAAATTTTTCTTATTTCTGTGTTCGTTAGCATAGGGACGAGGCATTCTTCCAAATGCCAGACCATCACATGCTATTTAGAGGCTCCAACCGAGTGCTCTTTTAAGGATTTTGGCCGTTCCCTTAAGTGCAATTATTTGGATTTCTTTTGCACTTGGTTTTCCGGGAATACTTTCCAGATACTTTTAGAAATTTTTTTTCATGAGGCCTTTAGCTCCTATTATAACTGGGATAATGTTGATGTTTTGTAGGTTCCAGTTTCTCTTCATATCATACATTAGGCCTTGGTATTTTGTCACCTTCTCCCTTTCTGCTCTGTTTGAGCCACTGTCATTTGGAACACTCACCTCAATCAGTGTTGCCTCTCTTTCTGCCTTATTTAATATGACCATGTCCGGTTTGACTGCTGCATTTTCCAAGTAGGTAGATGTAGGGACCACATAATCATAATGTATAGTATACTTATCGTTTCTCATAGTCCTCTCCGGTAGATGTTCCCAGGACTTAGTGCTACATTGGATGTTTAGATTTTTACAGATTTTCCAGTGTATGTATTTGCATACACCATCATGGCGCGTTGTGTAGCTTCCATCTGCCAACATAATTTTGCAGCTGGATATCAAGTGATTCACACTCTCCAGTTCTGTGTGGCAAAATCTGCACTTACTATCATTACTAAGTCCTGACATCTTTTTAAATACATTAGTCATAAGACCTTGGTCTTGGGCCGCCATTATAAACCGTTCCTGATCATAATGGAGAGCGCCTCTTTTAAGCCAGTCCAAAGAACCTTCTTTATCAATATACTCTTTAGATATCTCATCAAGAAAGTGGGTTGCACGTTTTTGTTCTGCTCACTCTTTAAGGCTCCTTTTTTTTAATGTTTCAGTGTATTTTTTACTACTTTTTTGGGCTATCTCTGTTGCGGGTTTTGTTGGTGTTTCAATCTCGTCTGATAAACAGCCCTGTCCGAAATGCTTGGCCAGATATGTTATGGAAGTTGTTTGGCTAGCTCTTTTTTCTTGATGTTCCTGTACCATTGTGAGGTTCGGGTTTATGGAGCTCGTCAGATATTGTCCAATACTGACAATAGTAGCTCTATGTTGGTGGTTGATTTCTGAAAGTCCCAGTCCTCCCTCTCCTCTAGATAAGTACAGTCTTGGCAAACATTGGTTCATGTATCCTGTATATGACTAGGTGGAGTGTTAATTTTTTTCTTGTTTTTACATCGAGCCTGTTGATTGTTTGTTGGGGCCAATCTATGATGCCAAAATTGTACGTGATTACTGGTATTGCAAACTGGTTTATCGCAGTAATCTTATTTTTATTTATGAGCTGCGTCGTATGTATTATTTGCCTATTTTCCCTCATCTTGGCATGTAGGATGGTATCATTTTCTTCAATACCAAGGTACTTGTATGTCTCTTGTTCCTCAAGATTTCTGATGGTATTTTCCACGTCTAATTGGAGGTTTTCTGCATGGATCTTCTTCCCAGCCTTCAGTGTGCACTTGGCACATTTGTCTATGCCAAATTTCATCCCGATGTCCCTGGAGAAAATGTGTGCAACCTTCAGTAGCTCATTTAACTCATTGTCTGAGCTCGCATAGAGTTTTAGATCATCCATAAAGAGTAGATGGTTGATTCTCTTGGATTTATCTTTCTGACGGCCCTGACTAAGGTTGTAAGCACCTCGGCTTTTTTTAACAACTTACTGAGCGGGTCTATTGCCATGTAGAATAGAAGTAGAGATAAGCTGTCTCCTTGGAAGATTCCTCTTCTAATATGTATGTCAGGGATTGAAATGTTCCCTTCAGTGTGGTTTAGGGAGATAGTGGTTTGCCACATCTGTATATGGGAAGCAATTGTTTGTATTATTATTTGGTTTATTTTGTATAGCTCAAGACATATCAGTAGCCATGAATGAGGTACACTGTCATAAGCTTTTTGATAGTCAATCCATGCCATACTTAAGTTTCTCTGCCGTTTCCTACAATCTTCTAAGATTGTTTTGTTGATTAGTAGCTGGTCTTTGGTACCAAAGCATCTTCTCATGCATCCAGTCTGCTCCTTTTCATAAGAGAGGTGCTCGTAGATACTGTCGACTATAAGACCAGTGAAAAGCTTGTAGGTAGTGCTGAGACAACATATCGGTCGATATTGGTTTGACAGTTTGGTTTCTTTTGTCTTGGGAATGAGTGTTGTTATTCCTTTGGTGAGCCATGCTGGTGTGGCCTCCTGACATTTTATTAGTCCGGTGAAGCAGTCACTGTAGTGGCTATGTAGTGCAGTAAGTTGTTTCAACCAGAAATTAGGGACATAATCTATGCCAGGTTTCTTATAGTTTGTATATCTGGCCAGTTTTTTAGATATAATTTCTGGTGTTATAACTGGCTCTGGCATTTCCGGTTTTGTTTCATTGATCCTTTGGATATCCTCAATCCACTCGGCTTCTTGATTGTGTGTGACTTCACTTTCATGAAGGGATTTCCAATAGTTCTCAAGATCTTCCTTTCAGGAGGTTGTTCAACAGTTACAGTGTCTCTTGCAAGGTTCCTGTAGAATATCCTTGCATTTGTTTTGAACTGTTTATTTTGGATCTGGGAGTTCTTTTTTGCTTCCTGGTACTTAATTCTTTTGGCAAGTGCTGGTATCTTGCCTTCCAGCTCCCTGGCAATATTGTTTAATCCCTTCATTTTGGTGTGGTATTTGTTTTGGAGTCTGCTTACTATGTTTTTCAAGCGACCCCGTTTTATAGGAACTGCGAGGAACTGCCTGATTTGGCTAAGCTCCTTCCTATACATATTCATTTGTCTTTGCAGCTTAACCTTCCATGCAGGTGTAGTCCTCGATGTTCTTGGTTTTGTTTGGTTCTGGCATATTTTTGGAAATGTTTGTCCTTCTACAAATAGCCCAGCCGCATATGTCACATGATTGTGTATGTATGTATGCGTTCGCATATGTCTAAACATTGCTTGTTTTTGTGCATAAGAAGAACCACATATTTCACAAGAACATGATTTCTCTCCAGTATGTGTTCGAATATGCATTACCATATTTTGTTTCTGTGCAAAAGAAAGAACAATATGCTTCACAAGAAAATTGTTTTTCTCCAATATGTGTTCGCATATGTTGCAACATATGTTGTTTCATTGTAAAAGAGCCACATATTTCACAAGAATATGGTTTATTTCCTGTATGTGTTTGCATATGTCTATACGTATGTTGTTTCATTGTAAAAGAGCCACATATTTCACAAGAATATGGTTTCTTTTCAGTATGTATCTGCATATGTTCCAACAATTTTGTTTCAGTGTAAAAAAGAACCACATACTTCACAAGAATACGGTTTCTCTCCAGTATGTTTTCGCATATGTTTCAACATAATTTGTTTTTTGTAAATGAAGAGCCACATACTTCACAAAGATATGTTTTCTCTTTTCTGTTTCGTTCTGTTTGTTTCTTTTTTGAAATAAAGGAACCAGATACTCCACAAGAATGCGGCTTCTTTTGGGCATCAGATTTCAAGTTCGTATCTGAAGTAGAAATATTAGATAACTTTTTCGAACAATTTATTTCTGTGTATTCTTCCATATTCTTTTTCTTCTGCTATAACTAAAAGAAATTATGAATTGAAAAAAACTTTTTAGTAAAATATATTTAAAAAATGTTTGTTTACAAATTGTTATACTTGTTAACTCTTATTGATTGTTTATTACTTTTAAGCTATTAGATTTATTGATGCATATATATATAAATATATATATATATCAAAAGTATTTATTTAGGCTATTAGATTTACAGATTGGAAATTGGGTAAGAATGATACAATTTTCTTAAGTTTTTTTAGTAAAATATAGATCGACTTAAAATATTTTAATGGATGATTCTAAAAATCTGACCATTTTTTCATGCTCTAATGTTATTGTCCTATTAGCCTTTCCTGCTTCCAGTGACATCTTTCCAGCCTTCCTGCTCCCGGTGACGTCACCAAACCATATTCCTCTAGTTGTTCTCTTATGACAATATTATTGATCAGCCGTCTGATTGATCAGTGCAAAAAGATTTGGTGGTAGTTGATAGGTGAGAAATAACTCACGGTAGAGATACAAAGGGATACCATCCATCACTCTAAGATGGGGGTTCTCTTGTTCATATTTTAGATTAAAAATCCCCAATAATGCAATAACAGCAGGCACTAGGCCACCTTCCCCTCAAATGTCGTAAAAGTTGGGTGGTCGAGTGGCGACTCGGGAAGATATAATCGGTTGGACGGATATGACATAAGAACGAAATATTTTCTAAAATTGTTAATGTCAAAAGAATTAAAAGGTGTTTCTTGGAATGTTATCGTTGAAGAGAATTTAAATAAAAAATTGACCATGTCGGCATTGAATGAACATAGGTTAAGAAAACACACGTCCAAGAATGAGCATATATTTTGCAAAGAGATAAGAATTAAATTGTTTTGCAGGGACACCCTACATCGTCGGCCTGGTGTGGCCGTGTGGGGTAATGGGGGTTGTTTTGTTTTATTTGCAGGTTAATGAAAATATATTTATCTCTTCTATGAATAAGTGTCAAGGAGCGAAGGAATCTCGTCTCTCTTATTGAGGTAACAGTGGGAGATGGAAACAGATGAAGAAGTGTTCTTTCTGTGAATGAGTTTCAAAGGAGGCGGATCTCCTCCCTCCCATTCAGGTAATACTGCGAGATGGAAACAGATCAACAAGACGACGGAGGGGGCGGATAAACTTACACTTGTACATTCCTGAGTTATTAAAGTGAATTGTAAATTCCCAATATGGAGAGTAATGATAATGAAAATATGTTTTGTTGTTGTTGAGTTGAATTATTTTGAAAAAGGAGCAAAGTCACGCCCAGTCCTAACACACCTAGTTCTCAACAAAAGGAAAGTGTAACAGGAGTTCATACACTCCACTTTGCTCGCCCATCAAATCCACATAATTCAAAGACACACCCCAGACTTAGGGTTAAAATCGCCAAAACCAATATCGCCCGAATAATATTGCTGGTCTAAAACACAGACATTAGAAGTTACAATTTAGAAGTGTTTCAGCAAATTTAGTCTTGTATATTTTACCCTAATAATTATTTTTATGCAAAAACACACATCCTAATTTGTCTTTTATTTTTTTGCTTGAAATTGCCTTCGCTCCTCAGAGGTAAACACTTTGAAAACCATCGCCAGCCGATTACTTTCATGATCTAATCACAACGTGGGAGAGATGTAATCGAAAGATGTTTCAACACCGACAATCTTCATCGGAACAGAAACCTTTTCTGCAAACAGGTACCGAGTGACCAACCGAAATCCAGGAATGAACAATTTTTGTGACGTCACGAAAGGCTGATGTACAGTCATTATTTCCCCTTGTACCTATGGTCCCATCAATAAACCTCTATTTTACACGGTTAATCTGCGTTTTTCCTCCATTCTTTGCATTGGCATATTTTGACCTGTGTCTTCTTTCTTAGTTGTAACACCAATCAACCCAGTGATCTGAGTAGCGACACTGCCCAAGTGTCGCAACGGCACTGCACAAGACTCCCAAAGTGATTGGCCCAAGCAAGAAGTGGATGACCCAGACGTAATCTTTGACACAGGCAACAGCCTGGATAAAGTATCTGCATATCCGATTGCATCTGATGGGGAAATCATAATCCAACAGAAGAGTGAACCATCTGTATAGACTGGGATACTTTTCATCGATCCAAATTGCTAACATGTAAATGAAATGACGTCACTATAAAATCTTTTGAATACTTTTTTTGCAAAGATTATCGTAAATGCTTCTTACTTTATCTGATTATATTTTCCTAGAAACAACTATAATATCTGTTGTAGGGTACAAATCACCCCTATTGAAGAACTAATGGAAGCAACCATCTATAATAAATACCATGGTTGCAAAGACTCAAACAGAGGACATTCCTATTCATTTTTTACCGCATGGTAGGAATCCGGTCATCTCCTACCACATTTAGTGGCGTTACTGTATTGCTATGAATAAATACATTGTATATTTTAACCTGTCACAATTTGTGGTTGTTATCTTTGTGACCCCTAGCACGGGTCTACAACAATATCCATTGCTGGGTTGTAGTGTATGAGCAACATATCTAGAACAAAATGTAAAATTTTTAACTTAGTAAACACAGATTGACACTAGGTGTACCATTTCCTTTTCATGAGATTGTTGAGAGATTTATTAATCTTTTCTTGGACACTGTTTGTTGCGAGTGGATTATTGGATTGCTGTACCATATCGCATTTATAGCTTAATAAACGTTGGCATTACATAGTGAGAACTTTAGCTGTTACATTTTTATCCTTGTCCAGTCTTGAAAGTAATAAGTTGTACGAATATCTTAACTCTTTCGGGATTGAAGGCATGCAATAAATCTCAGACATTTAAACATATCTGTGAGAGACTTTATTTGCGATTTTTCACATTCACGGTTAAATAGTCTGGCGAAAAAAATTTAATTATGTTTTTATTTTGAAAAGTGATGGCTGAATGCTAAATGTTGTGCAAGCTGTTCCACTGTTTCAGTGAAGCTTAAATAATTAATTTTGTTTTAATATATCTAGAATATATAGAAGCATAATTTTATACAAAACTGATCTCATGCAAACAGAAAAGTCAATCAAAATCCAAACTTATAATTACATTTTACAACATATTTATTACTAACAGAACATTTAATGGATGTATTTTTTCAATTTTTAATTCACAAGAACCAAAACAACTCGTTTTCGATTAATGTAAAAAATATGTAAATTTCAACGAATTATCTGGTTTTCAGGAAATTAATGTATATTGTACTATTTTATTTTAAAACATTGTTTTATTCTGTAAACAATCAAAATGTACGAAACAATGTTGCAACAATTTTTATTTCTGCAAAAACATCCAATAATCTTCAGAAAAATATGGTTTCTCACATTTTATTTGTCTGTAAGTATTAATCCACATATTACACGAGAGTATGGTTTATCTCCCGTGTGTTTGCATGTTAAAATATATTTTGTTTTTGTGTACACAAAAGACATTAAAAAAATAGTTTCTCTCTAGTATGTGTTCGCATATGTGTAAACATACATTGTTTCTGTGTACAAGAGACATATGCTTCACAAGAAAATGGTTATTCTCAAGTATGTGTGCGCATATGTATCAACATACTGTGTTTCCTTGTAAAAGAAGAGCCACATATTTCACATGAATACGGTTTCTCTCCCGTATGTGTTTGCATATGTCTCAACATAACTTGTTTGTGTGTATAAGACGAGCCACATACTTCACAAGAATATGGTTTCTCACCAGTATGTGTTCGCATATGCATTACCATATTTTGTTTCTGTGTAAAGGAAGAACATTCGTCACAAGAATATGGTTTCTCTCCAGTATGTGTTCGAATATGCTTCAACATAGCTTGTTTCTCTGTGAATGAAGTACCACATACTTCACAATTATATGGCTTTTCTCCAGTATGTATTCGCACATGTACCAGCATATGGTGTTTCATTGTAAAAGAAGAGCCACATATTTCACAAGAATATGGTTTCTCTCCTGTATGTGTTCGCATATGTCTCAAGATATGTTGTTTCATTGAAAAAGAAGAGCCACATACTTCACAAGAATATGGTTTCTCTCCAGTATGTTTCCTCATATGTAGTAACATATGTTGTTTCATTGTAAAAGAAGAACCACATACTTCACAAGAATATGGTTTCTCTCCCGTATGTGTTCGCATATGTCTCAACATATTTTTTTTCATTGTAAAAGAAGAACCACATACTTCACAAGAATATGGCTTCTCTCCAGTATGTGTTCGCATATGATTCAACATACCTTGTTTTTGTGTAAATGAAGAGCCACATACTTCACAGGGATACATCTTTTTTGTTATTTTAATTTCTGTTTGTTTTTTTTGTTTTTTTAAATAGACGAACCAGATATGTCAGAAAAATGCGGCTTCTTTTGCGCATCAGATTTCAAATTAGAAATATTAGATAACTTTTTTGAACAATTTCTTTCAGTGTATTTTTCCATATTCTGTTTCTTCTGCTATAACTGAAAGAAATTATGAATTGAAAAAACTTTTTAGTAAAATATTTAAAAAAATGTTTTTCAAAAAAATTTATACTTTTTCTCTTTTATTGATGAATATACAGGGTGTTTGGAAAGTCCCTGTGCACTTACATATTTATTAAGAAACATGTTTCAATATAGAATACAGGAGATAAATATGAACGACAATTATAAATCATGTTGAAAGTGACCCCATCTGATACATATAGGTGTGAGTGCTCTGTAACACATTCTGAAGAGTGTTTGTTAGAATCACTAACATTATATATTGGGGTCGAAATCTGAAATATAAGAAAATATTAGAACAGTGCACAGAACATCCTGTATATATATATCAAAAGTATTTTGCCGTTCGTTTATGAGTTTCCTACTTTTAGGCGATTAAATTGAAAATTTGGTAAGATCCTCTACTTATGCAGATCGTCAAAAAAGGGTCATAACTTTTTATTAAGTCTTTTTAGTAAAATAGAGATCGACGTAAAATATTTTAATGGAGCATGAGAGATTTGTTTTATTTCACCAATAAGATTGGAAATTGGGTAAGAATGATACATCTTTCGTAAGTTTTTTTAGTAAAATGTAGATCGACTTAAAATATTTTAATGGATGATTCTAAAAATCTGACCGTTTTCTGATTCTCTAATGTTTGTTTCATCAATAAGCAAGGTGTTTATTTTATTCTTCAAATATTTTGAGGTGTCTGAAATTTCATATTTATTAAAGGGGACATGAGTGTCTTAGTATTTTGTCCCTACTAAAAACATGTATTCCAGCTATAGCAATACTGATATGTTATAAAGTAAATAGATTTCTTTAGAGATAAAATTGAATAAAATGTGTACGATAAAAGATGTGGAATCAAGATGTGTTGATAAACAGTGGAAGAAGTTGATAGATACACTGTTGGAGGAAACCAACTTGAAAGTGGACGAAATAACCCCCAAATCATAGGGTTACATAGTGGTAGGATAAGAAAGAAATTCAGATGGCAAAACAACTATGAATGTTGTGACAGAAAAGTGCATTGAAATAAAAAGGGATGAAAGCCGCAAATTAACAGGACATCAGAGATTACTTAATATTGGGTTTTCATGAAACCGAGAAAATCAACACATTATAGAAGCAGTATCTGGTTTAACTATAAAAAATGAGAGAGAAATGATACATAAGAAATGAGAGAGAAATGATACATAAGAAATGAGAGAGAAATGATACATAAAAATATATAATAAATAAGGTAAGAGTTCAGGACCCTCAGTGGTTGTTGCAGATATCTGCCGGTGAAAGCAACACTGAAATGATCAGACTTGCCAAATCAGATTGTAAAAGAAGGGATCGTTCAGACAAACTACAGTCTTAGTACAATTAAGAATTGTTATGAGGTAAATGGAATTTCCGGATAGAAGTAATTATATACTTAACAGTTCAAATTCAGTTGTGTTTTGTGCCTGGGCAAAGAATCACTGATGATATATTTACCCTGAGACAAAGGCAAAAAGAATATCTTGGTAAGAAGCATTTTTTACTGTTTATTCGTATGATAAAACAATCGAATGTCAACATGTTAAGTTAAAGACTTGGAAAAATGCTACGATAAATAAAGGTGTGAGAGCAAATGTTACCAAACCTAAAGTGATTATTACTGGTTTGGATTTAATTAGCATCTAGAAAGAGGAAATCAAATGTTAGATATTCGGTGACTCAACCAATTTGTGTATAAACTGGTTGATTTAGAATGACAAGAAATTAAAGTTCAGTCGGGTGAACCTTGCTGAAATTCAGGTTAGGATTACTAGACTGCAGACATTAACAGAAATGGATGTAAGGTCACACGGCTCAAAGAGAGTATGAAAGAAAGAAGACTTAGTCTGTTTCGAAGCATGTAACACATGGATGTGAAAACTGAAATGAGCTGACAAAATATGATGAAATGGTTTTTACTGATCTCTCTATCACCAACAGTTCAGTGATTTTGAACGAAGATCAAATTGAAGAAACCTCTTCCGTCTTCCATCAGTATTGGGTCTATTTCGTCCTTTTAGAAAATATAAACAGAGTTTTGAATTGAGGTTGCAAGTGTTTAGTATGGAAGGATCACACTGGATCGCATACAAGGATGAATACAATTTGTGAACTTTTATGTTGCTTTAATGATCATAGCAATTTGGTTTTCTACACGTGTGACACAAGGTAAAAACGTAGCAGCAAGAGTAAGGCATGGAGCAACTACTGTCATTACTAACCAGTAGAGCGTTAACACTAACAACCAAGTGATGGGTCTATCAGACATGTGTGCGCAGTTTGATGATGTATGGAAGTGAAACCTGGTCATTGAGTGTTGATGACATTGTTGTATAGAGAGAAATGATATGTGTATGATATGATGAAGGTATCATGTGAGTCTTAAAGACAGGCTCATGTCTGATGAAATTCATAAAAAGATTAAATCTGGACAATATAGGGAGATTTGTGCAGAACAGGAGACTTCATTACTTTGGTCACATTAAAAGAATGGATGAGAGTTCTTGTGTAAATAGATGTAAACTAGGTCATGGAACAGGGTCAATTGGCTACGGAAGGCCAAGGAAAATATGGGAAGAAGTGGCAAAGACGTTCTTGCTAGTGAGAGTCCTCCGTAGTCCCTATCTTTAAAAATGCTGCTGACCCAACTAAGTATCGTCCTGTGAGTCGTTTATTAGCAACGTTTTGAAAAGTTGTTCACTTTCTGGAAAGTTTGGGCCTCTTTTGTGATGGTCAGTATAATTTACGTTCAACTGAACATGTTTTAACCGTTGTAACTGAGCTGATCTTCAGGGTTATGGTATTAGTGGTAAAGTTTTTTTAGGTCTATTTTCTGATCGAAGTAACTTTGGATAATATCTCCTCAGCCTCATTACCTATCAATGCTGATGTACCAATCTAGGCCCAATGCTGTTTCTTCTCTATATAAATGAGATTTCAGAGAATATTATTCAGAAGATTAACATCTAATTAACATCTAATTAACATCTAATTAACATCTAATTAACATCTAATTAACATCTAATTAACATCTATGCTGAAGATACCACTCTCCATTCTGGTGATTCTTCCCCACAGATTACTTTAAAATGTACAATTTGCTATAAAATGTAACCACTCCAGTGACAAAGTGTTGAGAAAGACCACTAACATAAAAATGGCAGTTATTTTGGGTAAATGCAAAAACAGATAATAATAAATTTGGACAAAAATAAAAATCCCCTCAGACTATAAGTATTATTCCTCCTTTGTTTAAGACAATATATATTTTACACTTTTTTTTCAAATTCGCCACGATTACTTGAAAAAGTACTTATTTTAATTATTTAGAAATAGTTCAATTTGCTATAAAGATGCAACCTAAGCAACACCCTAGTGACGAAGCGCAGACAGAGATCACCGACATGAAAAAGGCAGTAATTTTGGTTTACGAGTAAATATTTCATGGCATCCTTAATAAAGTTAATTGCTTGTTCTTTAAAATGGAAAACAAATCAAATATTCATGAATGAAAGTACAACATCTTCCAAACATGAAAGAAGAAGCAATTAAATTGCATGACAAAAAAGACTTGGATTGAGACGCTAATTCAACTTTGCCTCATAAAGTGACCATAAAAACCTTCGAGCAATAACAAAGTCAATGACTGAAACCGTTTCGTATTTTAACTTAAATCTGTTCTTTCTCCTATCAGCCATCAATAAAAAAGAGTGTGTTAAAAAAGAGATATTGGAGATTTAGCCTTTTTAGATTGCTTGACGATAGTGAAGACATTTATTTTAGCGTAAAACTACAACTAAGTGTGGGGTGATGGTTAAACATTCTTGGACTTATGTCAAGAGCCAAATTCGACTTAGCCTCATAATTCGAAGGTGTCAATATAAACCCTTGAATAATCGACAAATCAATGAATAAAATAGTTTCATGTTTTCACTTAAACAAGCAGGGCTACCCGGCGTTGCCCTGATCATAAAAACATAAAATAGAAGAAATATTACTTGTGTAACATCTTTATATTCAAACTTCTATTTCTCTTCCTCTCTCTATAGCCATCTCTTTATCTTTCTACTTTTCTCTTTCCTGGTCGCCCCATTTCACCACTACTTTCTCATTTTGCTTTTTGCGAAAGCTGTTTCTTCCCCACCATTCCTCTTCCATTGCCCAGGGCAAAAGTATGACATATTTCTATAAAAAGTACCACCTCTGTCTGCGCCTTCTATACAGGTAGTTATCGCCGCCCCGGTGCTCATACTATATACGTACTGACAAAGCGTTGATAGAGATCACTAACATGAAAAGGGCAGTAATTTTGGTTCTATGCACAATTAATGGAAGAGTACAGCTTGTTTCCGAGTAAATATTTCATAAAGTTATTTATTCTTAAAAAATGGAAAACAAATCAAATATTCTTGAATGAAAATACTACATCTTACAAACATGTAAGATGAAGCAATTAGATTTCTTGACAATGATGAAAACAAAAGTATTCCATTTATTTCAGCAAAAAACTAACCCAAAATGTGGGGTGGTGTTTGAGAATACTAGGACTTCGATTGAGATGCTAATTCGACTTTGCCTCATAAAGTGGCAATATAAATTCTCAAACAATAACAAAGTCAATGACTGAAAGAGTTTCGTGTTTTAATTTCAATAATTGCATTATTTCTCCTACCAGACACCAATTACATTGTGATAAAAAGATGTTAAAAAAAGAACATTGGAGATTCTGCCTTTTCGGATTGCTTGACGATAGTGAAGACACAAATATTTATTTCAGTGTAAAACTACATCTAAGTGTGGGGTTGTTGTTAGGCATTCTGAAACTTGCGTCTAAACTCTAATTCGACTTTGCCTCATAATTAAGACGTGTCAATATAAACCCTCAAATGATCGCCAAAGCAATAAGATATTTTTCTGTTTTCACTTAAATAATGCGTTCTTTTTGTATACCAGGCGTCAATAAAATTGTGATAAAACAGATTTCCCCAGATTTTCGTGTCAAGATTTGCACTGGTCCACATAGATACCAAATCCATACTAGCTGATGTAATTGTTCTTCACATACATGCATACACACATTATGTAACAAATTGTGATAAAAAAAGATTTTAAATAAAAAAAAGCATAGAGATTCTGCCCTTTTCAGGTAACCTTCCTCCACGTGGTCATATGGTTTCTATTTAATTTCACTTTAAATATCGAACTGAATTCGTCTTCAAAAAAAACAAACTCCAATGGCACAAGGGGATAAATAGGAGAAAATGGCACAAAGTAAGAACATAGAAAGGGACAAGCATAATAAATGTAATTGATGAAATAGTTCAGTTGTCAATGGTTCAATTATTCAGCAGAGCACAAACTAGAAATATATGTGCTATTATATATGAGTAGTTATTGACTGTATAAGTAAGAGACAAGCGGATCAACGCATGACCCACGACCGGCAGAAGCGCAGGAGGCGAAAGGAGAGAGCTGCCGGTCCACAGCCTGTCGATGCCGCCTTCACGTGTCCGGAGTGTGGAAGAGTCTGCCGAGCACGGATTGGCCTCATCAGCCATCTCAGGACCCACCGACCCCCGACGCCAAACTGATTGATACCTTGGTCATCGTCGACTTCGACGGACGAGCAAGAGAGAAGAGACAAGCACATTACATATCTGTGTTGTGCAGAAGATTATCACCCACTTTCCAACCACATAGCATTTGAACAACATGTAACCATTTACGTTAAATCTTAGATGTAAACATGTTCTTGGTCTTGTTTTTTTTTGGGGGGGGGACGGCGCTGTTGCCACTCTGAGTTTAGGTTAGTGGTAGGATTAAAAGATGTTTAATTTCTTTTTTTTGTGGGGGAGGGGTCCACCTGGACATAGGGTTAGTGCTAGAGTTTAGGAAGGACTTTTAAAAAAAATTCTCCCCCCCCAAAAAAACACACACAATTTATCTCTCTTAACAAAAAGAACTTTTAAAACGCTATCAGGTTAAATAATGGCCCAGAAATGGGTGATAATTTTACATTAAATTCCTATGCGAAAATGATCCCCCTTCTCTAAATAAGAAAAATGCTGCTTTCTTTCCTAAGATTTCAGGGTGTTCACACGAATTCGCCTAAAAAATAGAATCTATTAGGGGAATAGTAGAGGGGCCTCATCTTACTTTTAAATGTACATAACATATTTGTTCTTATGTATTCTAGATGATTCTGCTATCTAGTCCCGACATGTTAGGCCTCTTTTAAAATTAACTAAACAAATGTATAAACTTTGTTATCTACTTACGTAGTAGCTTAAAATTACGCAAATTCATCCAGTATTTATCAAAAAACGATTTTATCATTCGGTAGTCATTTTTGTTAAGCCAGTAAACAAAATTTGAGTTATCTCCCTTGGCTATTTCATAAGTGAAAATGTCTAACGAAACTTAAGATATTTTTTTTCTTTTTCTTATAATTTAATAAATATTGGATGAATTTGCATAATTTTTTCTGTACAATCTTATTTTAAGCTACCACGTACGTACATAACATTTCTTTAAATGTTTAATATCGTGGCTAAACAGCAGAAGCTCTGTATTCTATCCTAGATTTTGATAAACTCGTCATGAAATTCTCATCTATATTTTACCGTGCGTTTTTAAAAAAATAATTTATCCACTTGTGCTATTTTTACCGTGACATTTTTACCCGTGTCATTATAAACTGAATTCGAATTGAATATATTCGATTGATTTAAAATGTATATTTAAATTATATCGAATGAAAAAACAATTATTAGTAATTGAACTGATAAAACTTTTTTCTGATATTGTTTTGTTGTTTTTAAAAGGGAAAATACATTCAATATAAAAATAATTGATTTTTCTATAAATACTGCAAATTTCATTAAAATCCCGCAATTTATTTATTTTTGTGATGTTTTAAGAAGTAAGAAGGTCTTTGTTTACCTGTAAAATTGAAGCTTTCGCTCATTTTGGACATAAATATCTAAGATAAAAGGAAACATAATTGTTCGGACGCGCCTCTGTAGTAAATAAGAACTTAAAACAGAAACTAAATTCAAGTAATACTTGCTTTTGTTTGTCAATCTGTTTTCAAGAAGGAAACGGTTATAGGATGTGTTAATTAAAACGTGACGAGGTTGACGGGTGGAAGACTGTCATTCAAGATGGCGACCGAAAAGCAGGTTCGCAGAAAATGAAAGTGGAGAAAATTTAAATGAACCATTTCGAAAGATGATTGGTCTCTTTACTGAATATTAAGGGTAAAATTTGGCACTTCTGTAGTATATATGAAGCAGCAGATTTTCTGTCCTTCTACTGAAAATAAAGGGAGGTAATTCAACCGGAAGTGATTTTTTTACAACATAAAAAAAATGCAAGACTGATTTGTTTTTGGGTAACAATTAACAATTTCTTTTTTTTATTATATGAAGTAAAAAAAAATTAAATAAAAAACCCTAACCCTAACCCTAAACCCTAACCCCTAACCCCTAACCCTAAACCCTAAACCCTAACCCTAACCCTAACCCTAAACCCTAACCCTAAGAAATCAGGCGGTGTGCCTGTAAAAAATCTATTCTTTTTTTTCATTAAATTACCAATGTCTCGAAGATTAATCTCATTTAACTAGATTTTCTAAATACTAAATTAAACTTCCGGTGAATTCTGAATGAATGGTACTTGGAGAAAAAAACCCGGAACTCTTCAATTTCGATTTCTTAATCGGCAGCTGCTTCATATATACTACAGAAGTGCCTAAAATTTTTATTATTTTATTCATCGACATATTTTAATATTTATTTGTTTTCAAGATTTCCCTTTGTTTTGTGGCTTCCGGTTATACTCTGCAGTAAATGACGCTACTTATTATATATGGATGACCAGAAATGATACAAAAAATGTTGTTGTTGTTTTATTACTTCATATTAATTTGAGACTTGTCAATCATCATATTCCGTTTAACATAAACAAGCAAATATAAAGTGCTTGATAGTAAAGCATGTTATAGTTTGTTGGAAAAATAGTTTATGGGGCGATAGCCAGTAAGTAGTAGTCGGGGAGTTGCAAAAAGAAATACTCTTTCAGCGACCCACCCACACAGGGTCTGGTAACAATAAGTAATGGGGCAGAGAATGGAGTTGTCTGCTGGAGCTAGATCCAACGTCTGGTCTCTGCTGAGTCAACGAGCGCTTTCTACTGTAGGAGGATGTTAGAACCTGAATATATAGCTTTTGTAACTACATCCAACCATCATTCTACTCTCATTCCTGACCATAAACCCATCCGTCTATTTTCGCTCATGTCGGTCATGTTTCCCCCCCGAAGCAACAACCAGCAAGTACATGCCTACCCCACAACCAGCAAGTACATGCCTACCCCACAACCAGCAAGTACCTGACTACCCCACAATCAGCAAGTACCTGCCTACCCCATAACCAGCAAGTACCTGCCTACCCCACAACCAACAAGTACCTACCTACCCCACAACCAGCAAGTACCTGCCTACACCACAACCAGCAAGTACCTGCCTACCCCACAAACAGCAAGTACCTGCCTACCCCACAACCAGCAAGTACCTGCCTACCCCATAACCAGCAAGTGCCTGCCTACCCCACAACCAGCAAGTACCTGCCTACCCCACAACCAGCAAGTACCTGCCTACCCCACAACCAGCAAGTACCTGCCTACCCCACAATTAGCGAGTACCTGCCTACCCCTAAACCAGCAAGTACCTGCCTACCCCACAATCAGCAAGTACCTGCCTACCCCACAACCAGCAAGTACCTGCCTACCCCACAATCAGCAAGTACATGCCTACCCCACAATCAGCAAGTACCTGCCTACCCCACAACTAGCAAGTACCTGCCTACCCCACCTATTTTTCACAAGTTCAAGTAAATATTCAGATAAAATTAATTATTTGAGACGAAATGAAATGAAACGTGTTACTTCGCATCATAGTTAAAGCAATTATTCATAGTTTTTATTTCAAAGTAAATATGTTATGATATTTATACATTTTATTAATGATTTAAATGTTTGGAATAAAACAAAAATGCTATCATAATAATACATTTGTTTAATTATTTAAAAAAATGTTTTGTTGCATTATGGGAGGCCCTATTTTGAAAACGTGTGCTTCAGCTACTACAGATTGGGACTGGGGTCGGAATTAAAATAGCTCAGTGCATGTCGGGCTGACACAAACGTTGGAGAAATAAATCTGTTTTCCCACGAGTGAGTAACGGATAGGTGATCAAGCATTGGGGTCAATAAATGTCAGAGATCGAGAGCACATCGGTTAGGGGCGCGATGATGTAACTTGTTTGTCACGCACAAAGAAACGAACGTTTTGAGAGAGTCTGTTCATAGTATCAAGCGAAGGCAGACGTGTAAAAAGATGTGCTGAAACGAAACCCTAACCCGTCTATTCAGTCCCGTTATTGTCCTCTCAGAAGCAACAAATCAAGAAGTAACTAAATCATCAAATGTAGTTAAGATATAACGGACTTCTCTTCTTCGTGACTGTTTTGTTCGGAGAACATAAAAGCGTTGAACCTCTACAAAAGTTTGTCTCCAGACTCCCTTTTGTCAATATAGAAAAGGTTTGTTCACTAGACACACTGATGAAAACGCGGCCATACAGAGAAAAGAGCGAAGGACGATACACAAACACAACAACCGAATCACGGAGACGTAAAGAGAAAGAATCACCGCGAGGAACGACGGAAAGTAAAAGGTAAATTGTGTTTGAATTTTGAGTGAATATTTTGTTGCAAAAGAAAGAAAAAAAAGAAAAGAAAGAGGCAGATACACGTAAAGGAGCAATGAGTGGTTAAAAGAGATTAATAATGGTTGTACACTCACACTTGCATACATAATGAAGAACGCACTCCCAAACCCGCACACAATCTAGCGAATACTTACACACTCACACACCCAAGCGTTAAGTGTAAAAGACACGAAAAGCGCGTATGAGTTATAAAGAACTAAAAAACAAAACAGTTTACAATAAATTTAGTAAAGTTTTAACAATTTTATATCGTTAGATTTTCACAAATTGTTTTTGGTTTAATAAAGAAAAAATATTTACATTGAAGAAATACATTTTATTAATAATCTAAGTGTTTGAAATAAAACATAAAAATGCTATAATATATTTTATTACTTTTTTTAAGTTATAACAAATTGTTTTTTTTAATATTAAGAAACAAATTCTCAATCGAAATTTCTTTTTTTCTCTGGTGCTTAGAGAGTTTACAGACCGGCTCTTTTGTAGACTCGATTTTCAAGTTAAATTCAGTTTTTACGGTATCTTTTGTTTATCTAATTGTCGGTAAAAGTACAGAATAGTAAATAAATTCCCCTAACTCCCCATGTTTAGAATGGCTTTCTAAATAATAACTTTATTATTTCAGCCCTGTTCGTAAACTACACAGGTACATTTCTGAATTTTTTTCACAAATTATTTTTGGTTTAATGTGTTAATAAAGAAATTGAAACAAAATTATTTACTTTGAAATGTTTTTTTACAAATACTCAAGTGAATTGAATGCTTCTTTTAATATTACAAAGTTTTTGATAGTCAATTATGTAAAACAGGCGTTCAGTCAAATATGATGATCGACAAGTCTCAAATTAATAAGAATTAAAAAACATTTTAAAAAATAATTTCTGGTCATTCGTATATCATATGTAGCGTTATTTACTTCCGAGTATAACCGGAAGCCACAAAAAGGGGAAATCTTGGAAATCGAGAGTAGAACAGACAACAAATAGACATTGTTGTTCCAATTTAACAGACCATACTACCAGGCCTGACAGCTTCCTCTCATGGGAATGGGTTAATTGCATGTCTGTGGGGTACTGTTGATTTATGTTATATCTACATATTTTGCCCCATAAAGCATAAAAAAGGGAGCAGGGAACTTGTCGGCACGTGTTCCCCTACCAATACAGAAAGGGGGTGCAGACGGCGGCGTTTGTCAAAAATGGGTCAACAGGATGCTTGACAGACGGGCTTGCATGAGTCAGCCCACGCATTTGCGTGGGCGGAAGACTCAATCAATCGAATGAGAGAATGCTGTTGCTTTGCACAGAGAGCGGGAAAATCGAAGCGAGAGGAAACACGTCAAGTCGGTCTTCAGTGAGCGTTGGGAGAGGACGTCTCTGGAGAGACGGACCTCGGCCGGCGTTGGAAAACGGACGTCGGAGAATGATGGCTCACACCGCTGTAAATCTCAAACAATTTATTCCCGGATAGGAGTCGGTCTTCGGGGAGCGTTAAGAGAGGACGTCTCTGGAGAGACGAGCCTCGGCCGGCGTTGGAAAACGAACGTCGGGAGATGACGGTTCACACCGCTGTAAATCTCAAACAATTTACCGCCGCACACAAAACCATGGAGAAGATCCCCGACCAGCGTTAGGAGCGGTCGGCTGAGACTGGCGACCCACCTCGCCGTCATGTCGGGTAATTTATCCCCGCACATAGAATCAAAGAGGTCTCGAACCGACGTTAAGAGCGAACGTCTGGAGAAGACGGCTCACACCGCTGTCCTATCAAAGAATTTATCCCCGCACAGGAGAAAGTCCCGGACCAGTGTGAACAGCAGACGCTTCTGAAAATTGACAGCCCACCCCGCTATCATATTCAGACAATTTATCCCCACAAAGGAGAAGGTCCTGGACCAGCGTGAAGAGCGGACGCCTCTGAAAATCGACAGCCCACCCCGCTATCATATTCAGACAATTTATCCGCTCACACAAAATCAAAAATAGGAAAAGAGGAATTTGAAAATTAACGCTTAAGAAATACAGCGACATTTAATACGGCTATCTACCGAACACCTAAGTAAAACCCCTGCCCAACAAAATTGATTACGACAGACCAGTCAATCAACAGACCTCTCCAACGTCGATATTACGTATATATCAGGATCCTAAAAACAGCTCGCTAAAAACAGACCACAGAATCTAAAATTCTATAAAATATCCTTCTCTCCGCCGTCAAAACAAAAATGGTATGTGTTTACGACATAAGAACAAAAAAAAACAGAAATACTATATTAATTTCATTTTGTTTATATTGTGTCTTCTCATTAGTTTTCCTCGAATTTCATAAGAAAAAAAGAACTTTCCTATTTTAATTTTCATAAAGGCTATAAGCCTTTTTAATTGCTATATTTGAACTAGTTACGGTCTCTTCACAAAAGAGCAACGTACCCGCGCAGGAACGCGTGAAAATAAGTTTAACAATTATAACATTTGGTTTTCGACACAATTATAACATTGGTGTCAGAAAAAAAGAACTTTCCTATTTTCATTTTCATAAAGGCTTGTTCAGATCGAGGGTCGTGTTCCCCCGATTATAAACGTGTTCAGTAAATCAAGCAATTGTTGCATGCAAAGACAGAGTAATAATTAACAAACAAAATGAAGTAGTTCAAATAAGGTTTATTGAACGTGTGTGTACGTGGAATGATGAAGTGTGTGATGTATGCATGTGTGTCGATGGAAAAACAGTTCTTGAAAAAGGTATAAGAAGAAATGAATCCGGCGTGAGGAAAGTCTTTGAAAGTCGTACATAAAGAAAATGAGTTGAAGAACTCTTACCGTTGTTTGACCACGTGTGTTGGTAGTTGTTATTGCCGATGCCATTTGAAGAGAAAAGCGTGAGACGAAGCGCTGGTGTATTAGCGTCGTTCTGTCGACCAGAGAAGAGAGAGAGACGGAGCGCTGGTGCCAGCGTTAGGCTGTCGAGGCTGGTCGGTGAACAAGAGATGGATTTTCCCGTTTGCAACGGTTTTTATAGTCAGAAGGGCAGATAACACTGGTGTCGCTTTACAGTGCCACCTGTCGGTGAAAAAGCGACACCTACCGGCAAACCGGTGTAGTTATGTTTTGAAAGGAGGAGGTAACTGCTACAGGCTATAAGCCTTCTAAATTGCTATATTTGAACTTTTAATTCTGATCAACTTTCTTGGAATAACAAAAACCAGCCTCTTTTAGATAACTCCGTTTGTGCGGAGAATATTAGTTGATCTTGTGAAAAAATGAATAAATAAATAAATACTTGTTATGTACTGTTAATTTTGTCTTGGTTGTTTATACAATACGTTTATAATTTGTGATAGGATGTGTATTCATTTTATGGAGTACAGTTTGATTTCCTTTCATCGGGTTTTCAACCTTTTCACATTTTACATTCGTGGCTGAACTACGTGTAGGTAACGTTCAGAGTCTTACTATCACAATTATAACATTTACGAGCATTTCTCCCTTCTGTGTGGTTCCACATATTTTGCCCCATAAAGAAATAAAAAAAGAATAGGGGAGTTATTGCAATAAAACCACAAAGCAAAGAAAAACCAGAATCTCCCAAATGTAAAAATGATCTTCCACTTTGTTTTAATCGGAAAATAACATAAATAAGAATGTATATAAAATGTGTTTGAGTTTAAGGGTGGATGGTGTCCTTCCAAGGTAAGGAAAAATGAGGAAGCCAAATTCAAAACAAAGTTGGTATCTTGGTCTGATTCTATTATAGAAAAAATCCAAAAAGAGTACAGGACCCATTCACTCAACTTGCAGCTTTAACCAGACTGGGATGCGATAGGATCGAACACCGTATGCCATGCTGAAGCAGCAAACTCACACTTGACTCTCTTTTGTATGCACAAGCTCGCAACTTATATCCACCCGTTTTTGAATTCCCTTCTATGCAATCTCATTCGATTACATATAACGTGAATCTGTTTTTTATAACTTAGTTCACTCCAATAAGGCAAGTTGCCACTGAGAATTAGAATGACAGTTCTGGGCATCATCCTAAATTGGAAGCTTTGCAGCAAGATGCTTGTTCACATAAGATTTAGAGGGAGGTCCAAAGGTCGGCAGCTCGAGAAAACAAGTTATTGGAGTAGAAGGCTCTTCGGCATCTGGGGACCTTCACAGTGAATGGATGGGATTTAGCTGATATCGGGTTGGTCAAGTGTATTTACGTCAAAGGGTCACCAGAGCAGTAAGTTCATCGGAGCACATTCCATTGAAGTACTTGTAAAACAAGCAACATTGCGGCGATGGATCAGGGGCTGGATCTTGATGAATAGTGAGAGATCTATCAGATTAGATCCTCTTTTTTGGACATTGTCTAAGACAAAGAGACTAGTTATAGTGCACCAGCCCAGATGTGACAACAATACTCCATTAATTCTTTGTAGAGGCATGAGACGTTTTCTAGCTAATACTTGAAGAAAGAAATAAGCCCCTGATCAGAAAAAGACTATTCTTAGTATTGCCCGTACTGATGCTCGAAACTTCGACTTCCAGAACAGTGCCACTTTAAATTGATATTACTTATCATTTATGTGTTGCGCCACAGGTCCTTGAATCAAGTTCGACCAAACGCGTCTGAAGAAGGTCGAAGGTTACATATGTAAAATAATCCAAATGGGCTGTAATTCTTGTATTACTCTCTCAGTAATAATTCTGGACAATCTCTATATTTTCTGTGTTTATTTATTGTCTCAAAATGAATCCTGTCTTTTTCTTCTATTAATATAGTGCCGAATAAGAAATATAACTCAAAGCCAGTGGCGGACCAGCTGCCCCGGGTGGAAAAGACCAGGTGCCCCGGGTGGAAAAGCATAGTTTAAAATATAACATATGAACTAGGTGCTACCCTCGTCGATGACTTTTCACAAATTGAAATGTAATTAAATATTTATCATTGAAAATTCAATTTATATTGTCTGGCGAAAGAAAGTAAAACCTCGATTGACTTACGCAGTTGTCTCAGGTAAAATGGAACTTTCAATTATTGACAAAAGGCATCAACATCAACTAATCTGGACAAAACATTTGATAATTCTGCTAACACCCTAAGTGAAAGTGTTTCTGCGGAACAAACTGAATTTGAACTTGTTACATCCAGGTTGTCAGTCCGTGTCGCTAACCACTTAGTCACCGTCACCGGCCTCTTCCCGTGTGGGGAGATAAGTAAATAGGGATATATGACGAAGGTTTATGACAAGAGTTTATTGACACTGGATTTAAAGAAGACCAACTATGGCGAACGTATGTGAACTTAGACTGCTAGGGTAAGAAAAATCTATGTCCCCCCCCCCAAATAAAATATGCCCCACCCCCAAAATATAATATGTCCCCCCAAAATATAATATGTCCCCCCAAATATAATATGCGCCCCCCAATATAATATGCCCCCACCCAATATAATATGCGCCCCCCAAATATATAACATGTCCCCCCCCCCAAAAAAAAACGAAATAAAAAAAACACAGCGGTAATTCTGTTTTGAACAGCGTACAGAAAGCATTAACTAGTTGTTCGTTAATGTTGTTTGAGTGTAATTGTTTTTTTACTTGCCTTATTTTAGATGCATTCCTGAATACATAAATATATCAATTACAGATTGCAAAAAGCACATTACAAAGTTCGGCGACGATAATAGCGAAACGTAAACAACTAATAATAATTTCGGTGACTAAACTAAGAAATAACACAGTCGTCTTATATCTTAGCGGAAATTACTTATTAATTCTGAATCACCAGGGGAAAATCGACTTTACTTTATTATATAGATTAACAATCCTCGTATTTCGCTTCCTAATTAAATTGTTCGTATTAGTTTCCCCCCTTTTCCTTTAAACAATAATCTACCCACTCCCGTAGTTAAATGTTGCAGCCCAGTATTTCTTGATTAAACAGAAAAACAAATCGGCGACTATTCTACACCACCAACAAAAAATACAGATTCACTCACAACAGAAAACTCTGCAACGTAACATGTGTTCTTTATTTATTACACTCAATTATTTTAGATTTCTCTCAAACAGGTTAGAAAAAACAAACAAAAACACGCAGTAATTTAGAATTTACAATGGGTGATTAGTTTCGCATATAACTGAACTGTTACATGTTGCTTTTTGTATACTTGCGAAGTATTCGAAAATTCATAAATATATACATTACTTCGCTTTTTACTCATATTCTTCTGTTTTTTTTTGTTTTCCTTCTTCTTTAACTCGCTCCTGCAGAATTAGGGCTCGCAATTTCTTGATGATCAAAAATAAAATCTGTGACTATTCTACATCACCAACAAAATCAAATACAGATTCACTTTCGGTGAAAAATAAACTAAAAAAAAACAGGTTCAATTCTGTAGAAGTACCAAACAAAACAGAGACTAAATTTTGAATTTACAAGGAATATACCTTTAACGTAACATTTTACTTTTTGTTTAAATAATTTACTTATTCCAAAATAAATAAATATATAATCTACCCGTACTTCGCTTCATTTTCATAGTTTAATTTTGGGACCTGAAAATTCTTGATTAATACTTTCCCTGACAACGTCGGTACAGAAGAAATCACACAAAAGTACATTTATTCAATGATATCGAACATGTATATTCCATGAAGTAAGGATGTAATTCATCTCTCAAAACATTTGTAGCGATCCTCTATGAGGCAGTACACAGCCGCCATGTTGTTTAAATACTATTACTACTTAGCTGCCCACTGGTTGGTCTAGGCAATTTACTTCCTCTTTCGCTGACCAATCAATGGCCTTCTCTCAAACGAATTTCGGACAGTTCGCAGGCCTATATAATACGTGAGCTCAAGTGCCAATTCTCTTTTTCTTTGACACTTCCAACCACACTTACGTTGCTCGGACTAGTCCCACAGATTCCTCTCTGAGGATGCAATAGACATCTTCACCAGCTCCTTGAACGTGCTCAACCATCTCCTAATTAGCATCTCACTGGCTGCCTTGGTGCAAACTCATGCTTTCTCAGTTAGAGTGTCTGACATGCAGAGTCGGTCTTTATATGCAATACCTTGCTCTGCCACTGTAGAGCCAAGTAGATGCCCTTCAACACAGCGTCCAGTTCGGTTAAATTAATATGCTGAGCATCGTTGTAAATCGCAGCCAACAAGCGTCCTCCAACACGTTCCCGTGTCTTTCCAATGCAACCCCCTAGCGAGTTGGCATTGACCCACACATTCACTTCCTGGACGTTCAACAACAATCTCAACAAGCTGGATCACTCCGCTTTCCTGCATCCACAGTCTCGCACATCATATTCCGGAGAAGGGACTCGGTCACATTGTCATCCCAAAGTTTTGTGATCGAACTGGCTCTATTCCTTATCACTCTGCATGTCACACAAGCCTTCCACACAAGTACATGGTTCGTTGTGTTACGATATCAAAAACTTCTAGCACCGTCTTTCCTCGCTTCCAGCACAAGACGTCACAGTCCCTCCAGACCATTAATCCCAGCATGCATGTGCCGTCCCCGAACCGCTCCGGATCCTTATAGTCCAAACCGAGCCAAATGTTCCCTGACACGAGCATGGCATCTTCGTCGACCAGACTATCATCAGTGTAAGCTGATGTTGCGCGGTCCATAGTTTCCTCCTGCAATAGCACCGTGCTGACCATGGCCTTCATGACAAGAGGGGCCACATTCAATCAAAATCCTAGTCACGTCAGACAGTACCTCTTTTCGTCGATCTTCACAGTCTTTTACAGTCACAGCATCTTGAGGATGCGTACTTGGAGATACACTCTCCTGAGGTCCAGCAGAAATGCGTAAGCTCCTTTCTGGCACCATTTGCACATCTTAGCAGTTTAAACATCTGCGTTCGCCATGAATCATCGTAAAGTTTGCGATAGTCCATCACTGGGCACACCTTTGCCTTATTTGCTGTAACACGACCATCAACAGAATCAACCCCTGAGGAGGTCCTAGCCTTTCATCTGGGTATGGCATGCCAACCCTTGCCCATCCCCGTGCGGAGCTCCTGATTAGATTCTGGTCGAATTTCCCCAGCCACCCAATATTCTGAGACTCCATTACGTAGTTCTTGAGGTGCAGAGTTATCTGCCCACTTCCATGCTGCAGTTCATGATCGTCTCCGACTGTTGAAAGTAACAGTAAATTCAGGTTCATTGATGAACATGGCCACACATGTAGCGACTTTCCCGTTGCCAATCTAAACCGCTCCCATAGGCCCCACAGTGATACCTCCCAACACCTTCATCGCACGGATCCCCAATAACAGATCAAACACCAGTGGTTTACCACGCACTACCAGAACATCGATCTTAACAAAATTGCTTTCATCTGTGGAAATGGTGACCACTCCACTGCTGTAGAATGCATGGGACGCGCCTCAAACAGTCATGATGTCCACCTTTGCCGTCTTCCAGGATCTGCATCGACTCCCATCTATTATTTTATTTTAACAGCCTGTGTCAACTAATGCTGAACACCGCATTCCATCAACATGGACGATAAGCTCCGGGAACGCCGTGTTTACATCCTGGTGGGGAAAAGATTGGTGCTGATGCCTCGTCCCTTGGCTCATTTCTCGAACAGTTCTAGGCCCAGTGTCAAACCTTGCCACATTTGTATCAATGTGCTTCATGTCTTTGGCAGTCTCTTGTGATATGACGCGTCTGTAGCAGGTTACACCAGTGTTGAGGCAGCTCTATGTGGGAACTGCAGCTTTACTGCGGGATGGCTGTGACATGTTGGTTTTGGTCCCTAACTGTTGTTAGCATCCTTGCTCTCGCTATTAGGTCTCCCATAGTGAAAGTCTCAAGTTTTGTCACATTTATAACTTAATAAACGTTGGCATTCCATAGTGAGAACTTTAGCTGTTACATTTTTATCCTTGTCCAGTCTTGAAAGTAATAAGTTAATCAGATGTCAGGATTGAAATCTTCCAATAAATATCAGACATTTAAATGTATCATCTGTGAGGGACTTTTTTTCACATTTTTTTAATTCACAGTTTAATAGTCTGACGAAAGAAATTTAATTATAGGTTGTGTTGAAAAGGGAATGCTAAATGTTTTAAGCTGTTCCACTGTTTCAATGAAGCTTAAATATTTAATTTTGTTTTAATATATCTAGAAGCATAATTTTATACAAAACTGATCTCATGCGAACAGAAAAGTCAATAAAAATCCAAACTTATGCTTACATTTTACAACATATTTATTACTAACAGAACATTAATGGATGTATTTTTCAATTTTTAATTCACAGGAACCAAAACAACTCGTTTTCGACCAATGTAAAAAATATGTAAGTTTCAACGAATTATCTGGTTTTCAAGAAAATTAGTGTATATTGTACAATTTTATTTTAAAACATTGTTTATTCTGTAAACAATCAAAATGTACAAAACAATGTGGCAACATTTTTATTTCGGCAAAAACAATCAATAATCTTCAGAAAAATATGGTTTCTCACAACAGATTTTATTTGTCTGTAATATTAATCCACATATTACACGAGAGTATGGTTTATCTCCCGTGTGTTTGCATGTTAAAATATATTTTGTTTTTTCATACAAAAAAGACATTAAGCAATATAGTTTCTCTCTAATATGTGTTCGCATATAATGCAACATACCTTGTTTTGCTCTAAAATAAGAACATCTTAATTCAAATTATGGTTTCCTTCCTATATCAGGTCGTATATGTGTAAACATACATTGTTTCTGTGTACAAGAGACATATGTTTCACAATAAAATGGTTACTCTCAAGTATGTGTGCGCATATGTATCAACATACTGTGTTTCCTTGTAAAAGAAGAGCCACATATTTCACATGAATACGGTTTCTCTCCCGTATGTGTTTGCATATGTCTCAACATAACTTGTTTGTGTGTATAAGAAGAGCCACATACTTCACAAGAATATGGTTTCTCACCAGTATGTGTTCGCATATGCATTACCATATTTTGTTTCTGTGTAAAGGAAGAAGGACATTCGTCACAAGAATATGGTTTCTCTCCAGTATGTGTTCGAATATGCTTCAACATAGCTTCTTTCTCTGTGAATGAAGTACCACATACTTCACAAGAATATGGCTTTTCTCCTGTATGTGTTCGCACATGAACCAACATATTGTGTTTCATTGTAAAAGAAGAGCCACATATTTCACAAGAATATGGTTTCTCTCCTGTATGTGTTCGCATATGTAGCAACATATGTTGTTTCATTGTAAAAGAAGAGCCACATATTTCACAAGAATATGGTTTCTTTCCAGTATGTATCCGCATATGCTGCAACATATTTTGTTTCATTGTAAAAAAAGAACCACATACTTCACAAGAATACGGTTTCTCTCTAGTATGTTTTTGCATATGCTTCAACATTTGTTTTCTTGTAAATGAAGAGCCACATACTTCACAAGGATACGTTTTCTCTTTTCTGTTTCGTTCTGTTTTGTTCTTGTTCTTTTTTGAAATAAAGGAACCAGATACGTCACAAGAATGCAGCTTCTTTTGGGCATCAGATTTCAAGTTCGTATCTGAAGTAGAAATATTAGATAACTTTTTCGAACAGTTTTTTTCTGTGTATTTTTCCATATTCTGTTTCTTCTGCTATGACTGAAAGAAAATATAAATTGAAAAAACTTTTCAGTAAAATATTTTACAAAAATGTTTTTTGCAAATTGTTATACTTGTTAACTCTTATTGATGCATATATATATATATATATATATATATATATATATATATATATATATATATATATATATATATAAAAGTATTTTGCTGTTTGTTTATTACTTTTAAAAAGTATTTATTTAGGCTATTAGATTTATAGATTGGAAATTGGGTAAGAATGATACATCTTTCTTATGTTTTTTTAGTAAAATGTAGATCGACTTAAAATATTTTAATGGATGATTCTAAAAATCTGACCGTTTTCTGATTCTCTAATGTTTGTTTCATCAATAAGCAAGGTGTTTATTTTATTCTTCAAATATTTTGAGGTGTCTGAAATTTCATATTTATTAAAGGGGACATGAGTGTCTTAGTATTTTGTCCCTACTAAAAACATGTATTCCAGCTCCTGTTCTACTAAAAAGGAATATACGTGAACTCAAGAAGAAAATGTTTTTCTAATATATTTTCAACAAATTTGGTGAAAAATATTCATGCAATTCACAAGAATATTATATCTCACTTTTTAGTTCAGGGAATTTACATGAATAAATTAAAAAATATTGTTCCTAAATACTTTTCCATATTTGATGTAAGCAAGTGAATAATTATTCATTTAAATCTGATAATATATGGTTATCTTTTGATTGCTGGAGATTCTGCAAATATAAAATACATTTTAGAAGATAACATTTCAGGAAATTATATTAATTTGTATGCATGTTCTTTGCAAACAAGATTATTTTTAAGATGTCAAACAGCTGTAAACACAATTATTTTTTAAGGATTCAAAATTGATATATTCAAACTTTGAAGGTTAAGAAGTAAAATTGAATTGATTATGTAGTCCGAAAATTATTTATGAAGTTAAACATATGAGTACATTTGCTGCAATACTGATATGTTATACAGAAAATAGATTTCTTTAGAGATAAAATTGAATAAAATGTGTACGATAAAAAGATGTAGAATGAAGATGTGTTGATAAACAGTGGAAGAAGTTGATAAATACACTGTTGGGGGAAACCAACTTGAAAGTGGACGAAATAACTTCCAAAGGGTTACATAGTGGTGGGATAAGAAAGAAATTGAGATGGCAAAACAACTATGAATGTTGTGACAGAAAAGTGCATTGAAATAAAAAGGGATGAAAGCCACAAATTAACAGGACATCAGAGATTACTTAATATTGGGTTTTCATGAAACCGAGAAAATCAACACATTATAGAAGCAGTATCTGGTTTAACTATAAGAAATATAGAGAGAAATGATACATAAAAATATATAATAAATAAGGTAAGAGTTCAGGACCCTCAGTTGATGTTGCAGATATCTGCCGGTGAAAGCAACACTGAAATGATCAGACTTGCCAAATCAGATTGTAAAAGAAGGGATCGTTCAGACAAACTACAGTCTTAATACAATTAAGAATTGTTATGAGGTAAATGGAATTTCCGGATACAAGTAATTATATACTTAACAGTTCAAATTCAGTTGTGTTTTGTGCCTGGGTAAAGAATCAGTGATGATATATTTATCCTGAGACAAAGGCAAAAAGAATATCTTGGTAAGAAGCATTTTTTACTGTTTATTCGTATGGTCTAGGGTTTAGGGTTAGAGTTAGGATTATAGATTTTCCGGAAGTGATGCTTTATGTTGATCATGTTGTGCTTGCTTGTAAAACAATCGAATGTCAACATGTTAAGTTAAAGACTTGGAAAAATGCTACGATAAATAAAGGTGTGAGAGCAAATGTTACCAAACCTAAAGTGATTATTACTGGTTTGGATTTAATTAGCATCTAGAAAGAGGAAATCCAATGTTAGATATTTGGTGACTCAACCATTTTGTGTATAAACTGGTTGATTTAGAATAACAAGAAATTAAAGTTCAGTCGGGGGAATCTTGCTGAAATTAAGGTTAGGATTACTAGACTGCGGATATTAACAGAAATGGATATAAGGTCACATGGCTCAAAGAGAGTATGAAAGAAAGAAGAGTTAGTTTGTTTCGAAGCATCTAACACATGGATGTGAAAATACACATACAACAAAGTTAAAACGTAGCAGCAAGAGTCAGGCGTCGATGAGTAAGTTCAAGGAACTACTGCCATGACTAACCAGTAGAACGTTACGACTAACGGCCAAGTGATGAGTCTATACGACATGTGTGCGCAGTTTGATGCTGTATAGAAGGGAAACCTGGCCATTGAATATTTATGAAATGTGTACTATGAAGAGAAATGATATAAGTATGATGAAGGTATAATGTGAGTCTTAAAGACAGACTCATGTCTGATGAAATTCATAAAAAGATTAAATCTGGACAGTATAGAGAGATTTGTGCAGAACAGGAGACTTTATTGGTATGGCCACGTTGAAATAATTGATTAGAGTTCTTGTGTAAATAGATGTAAACGAGGTCAGGGACCAAAGTCAATTGCGTTTGTCTTGAAAAAAACGAGACTATAGATAGGAGGAAAACAGTCAGCAGCAAAATAAATCCACAAGCAGTTTTTGAAAAGAAAAATAAGAAGCTGTGTTACAATGAGGTATCAAAACAAAGAATTGATGAAGACCACTAGACTAACTAGTCAAACGAGCTGGAACAAAGGAAGCAGGGAATAGATCACATAACTCTGAAGAACACATGCTATAATATTTATAGAAAAAACTGAGACTAGTTAACAACACATAAAAATAGGCTCCTTGTGGGCTGTTAAGGACAGTTACTTCTTGTTTGAATTTACAACTTCATTCCTCATCATGAGTTTCAAACTAAATTTTATTCTCCTCCCTGATTTTCATCTGCTTCTGCAGTTGCCCATTGTAACCATTACTTTAATCAGTATCGTAGGAATGGTTGAGGCTTCCAGATAATCCTATGGAAGAGCTAGCAATGCCTGTAAGAGACCAATATCTGAGGCTAAGTCTAGGGATTCATGACTATCTCCTATCAAATGTTGGCTCTCGTAATTTTTGGACAATCTACAATAATGTTGGTAATAGTGATAAGACTGCGATTCCTCCTCTTTTTAATTGTCTTCAGGTTGTTTCATCTTCTGATGATTGTGTTTTTCTTCGTGATTTTCCTTTGAAAACTGATCACTCTTTTGATTTAGTCATCATCATTGCAGAGATAGTTGCTAATTGTTTCGGATCTTTCGATTCAATTATTTATGTTTCCCCTTGATGTATTCTATCCTAGATTCTGATAAATTCATTTTGAGATTCTGATCAATATTTTACCATGTGTTTTCAAAAAATAATTTATCCACTTGTGCTATTTTTACCGTGACATTTTTACGCGTGTCATTATTAACTGAATTCAGATTAAATTTATTCGATTGATTTAAAATTTATATTTAAATTAATTCTAACGAATGAAAAAAAACAATTATCAGTAATTGAACTGATAACACTTTTTTCTGATATTGTTTTGTTCTTTTTACCAAACGCAAAAACGGGAAAATACATGCGTTATAAAAATAATTTATTTTTCTATAAATACTGAAAATTTCATTAAAATCTCGCAATTTTTTAAATTTTTGTGATGTTTTAAGAAGTAAGAGGGTCTTTGTTTACCTGTAAAATTGAAGCTTTTGCTCATTTTGGACATAAATATCTAAGATAAAAAGAAACATAATTGTTCGGACGCGCCTCTGTAGTAAATAAGAACTTATAAAAGAAACTAAATTTAAGTAATACTTACTTTTGTTTGTCAATCTGTTTAAAAAAAAAGGCGGGTGGAAGACTGTCATTCAAGATGGCGACGGAAAAGCAGGTTCGCAGAAAATGAAAGTGGAGAAAATTTAAATGAACCATTTCGAAACAGGGCTGATTTCTTTACTGAATATTGAGGGTAAAATTATTATTATTTTATTCATCAACATATTTGTTTGTTTCCAAGATTTCCCTTTTTTGTGGCTTCTGTTTTTACTCTGCCGTAAATGAGACTTCATATCATATGCGGATGACCAGAAATTATTTTTAAAAAAATGTTTGTTTTTTAATTCATATTAATTTGAGAATTTTCTATCATCATATTCGGTTTAACATAAACAAACAAAATACTGCGGATAATCTATTCAAAATTATTATAACGCAGTAGTTTTTATGTGGCCTGTGATTTGATGAAAGTCAACCAATCACAAGGCACTTTTCCCCATCACTGCCGAACCCACGTGTAACAGTCATCATACAGGTCCACAGGTGAAACGAGTAAAGGATTGAACCCAGAGTTTTCTGGTTACTGAAATAAAGAGTTAATAAAGTGACGCCGCATTATTTTTTTGTTCCTTGAAATACACTTTTGTTTTCTTTCTAACGACACGTGTGTGAACGACACGATATTCACCACAAAACCGATAAAAAAAATCCTCCTTTTATTCCCCCTTCTTCACCGCTAACTGCACCTAATTTGCATAATTCAACCCTCTTGTGATGCAGATATCGTTTCCCGTAATTTAATCACCGTGGGTTTGCGCCTACGTGCGACGACTACACTCACCCCTGATTTCATGATCACAAAGATGACACGTCGGCGGTCGTCTTTGCCGGGTGCTCCTTCGTAAAAGTGGGGCTTCTTCAGAATCGTAGGCTTCTTCGGGTGTGTGGGCCTCTTCGAGGGCACGGGCTTCTACTTCTGTCTCGGGTGAATCAACTGTAAAATTGAAGCTTTCGCTCATTTGAGACATAAATATCTAAGATAAAAAGAAACATAATTGTTCGGACGCGCCTCTGTAGTAAATAAGAACTTAAAAAAGAAACCAAATTCAAGTAATACTTACTTTTGTTTATCAATTTGGTTGGTGCGGTCAAATGTGAATCATCCTCTTTTGGGGTCACATGCCAGTAGACAACCTTTTTTTTCTTATCTTTCTGTTTTTGCTGGAGATGGGGGATCCTACTGGATGCCAGACATTCACCGGCTATTTCAGACACTCCAGCTTAGAGATCGTTTTAAAATTCTAACCATCCCTTTAAGTGCAGTTGTTTGTATTTCTCTTGCACTCGGTTCACCGGGTATACTCACCAGATAGCTCTTGAAATTCTTCTTCAGTAGTCCTGTTGCTCCTATAATTACCTCTTGTATGGAGCAGCATATTCTATCCGAAATCCATTTTATGGTACAGTGGCATCACTCTGCTATTCCATTCCCGACCGGGGCATATGCGCAACCGAATCTCAGGTTCACGTCCCACTCATCTGCGAAAATCCTGAATTCCCTGCTGTGAAAGGCTGTGTCATTATCTGTGAGTAGCTCTCGCAGTGGCCACACTAAAAAAAAGACAACTCTCAGTTGACCAGTTACGCTTGCTGAGTTCTGTCGTGCCAACTGCCTCCACACATAAAACCGCGACAGGGCCACAATCTGTGATAGTTAGGAAATGATAATCACCGTAATGTGTAATGTCCATCCACAACCTCTGCCAGTTGCTGCTAACCTCCAGTTTTCCATTCTCCCAGTGAACCGGCGCTGGATTAATTGATTGGCATTCCACGCACGTTTGTATGGCCGATTTAACTGTTGTTTTCGCCGTTGGAGCTCAAACTCTTCTGACGATATCGTGTGCCGTCCCCGAACCGCTCCGGGTCCTTATAGTCCAGTCCAAACCGAGCCATATGTTCCCTGACACGAGACACGGGCATAGCATCTTCGTCGACCAGTGTAAGCTGATGTTGCGTGGTCCATAGCTTCCTTCTGCGATAGCACCGTGCTGACCATGGCCTTCATGACAAGGGGGGCCACATTCAATCAAAATCCTAGTCACGTCCGACAGTACCCCTTTCCGTCGATCTTCACAGTCTTGTACAGTCACAGCGTCTTGTGGATGCGTACTTGGAGGTACGCTCTTCTGAGGTCCAGCAGAAATGCGTTAGCTCCTTTCTGGCGCCATTTGCACATCTCAGCAGTTTAAACATCTGCGTTCGCCGTGAATGATCGTAAAGTTTGCGATAGTCCATCACTGGACACACCTTTGCCTTATCTGCTTTGACACGGCCATCAACAGAATCAATCCATTAGGAGGTCCGAGCCTTTCATCCGGGTATGGCATAAGCAAACCCTTGTCCATCCACGTGCGGAGCTCCTGATTAGATTCTGGTCGAATTTCCCCAGCCACCCAATATTCTGAGACTCCATTACGCAGTTCTTCAGGTGCGCGGTTATCTGCCCACTTCCATGCCGCAGTCCATGATCGTCTCCGACTGTCGAAAGTAGCAGTAAAGTCAGATTCATTGATGAAGATGGCCACACATGTAGCAACTTTCCCGTCGATGATCTGAACCGCTCCCGTAGGCCCCACAGTGATACCTCTCAATGCCTTAATCGCATCGATCCCCAATAACAGATCAACCCCCAGTGGTTTACCACGCACTACCACAACATCGATCTTTACAGAATTGCTTTCATCTGTGGAAATGGTGACCACTCCACTGCTGCAGCATGCATGGGACGCGCCTCAAACAGTCTTCCAGGATCGGTATGGGCTCACATCTATTATTGTCTGTTAACAGCCCATGTCAACTAATGCTGAACACCGCATTCCATCAACTTGGATGATAAGCTCCGGAAGCGCCGTGTTTACATCCTGGTGGGGGAGAAGGCTGGTGCCGATGCCTCGTTCCCTGGCTCATTTCTCAAACAGTTCTGGGCCCAGTGTCCAGCCTTGCCACATTGGTATCAATGTGCTTCACGTCTTTGGCAGTCTCTCGCGATATGACCTCTGCCGCCGCGTCTGTAACAGGTTACACCAGCGATGGGGCAGCTCTATGTGGGAACTGCAGCTTTACTGCGGGATGGCCGCATGGCTGCAACCACATGTTGGTTTTGGTCCTTAACTGTTGTTAGCACCCTTGCTCCTGTGAGAAAATCCAGTTTGACAGGTCTTTCCAGTCCAATGCCCTCGAACCCGGTTAGTCCAACCAACCGTCTGATGTTGTTCACGTAAACGTCCACCTGCTCGCCAGCCCATCTAACCATGTGTGCCAATATTAACTGGTCCTACGAAGGTCGGCGCCCAGCATACACAGCTAGTATAAATTGGCCCAGTAGAATATAATATAATTTCTGGTTTGAAATAAGAGTATCAATTATATTGTCAGAGTGACCTATAGACCTCTTATGTATCCATAAACATTAACCAATATTGGACCTCAAATAAACAAAATGAGAATTAGCTTGATAAATAACACTTCTACACTGAAGATAAACAAGTTCATATATCAATTTATATGGTCAGTGACCTCAAAACATCTTCAATCTCAGATGGCATTATCGGAATTGAACCTTGTTGTTTCGAATTGGAAAACAGTGGAAATGTAATATACTTATAATTTGGATAAGGATAAACAATTTTCAAGTTTGGTTTATATTGTCAGAGTGACCTATAAACATCTTATGTCTCAATAACATTATCGAAGTTGAACTTTGTTGTTAGATTCACAAGCGATTTCCATATAAGTGAGTTGAAGTTGAGAGAGTTAGCCAGTCGGTGATAAGCATTGGGCGAGGACTAGCCAGAGTTACACCAAGCAGACCGTGAAGTAATCAATGAGAGAAACGGAAATAAGAACCCTTCTCTATCCGTGAAAGATATCACACCTATCGGGATACGTCTGTCCTCGCCCAAGCTTAGAACAGCACGCCACTGATAGAAGGATAAATTGTCCATCGGTCCAATTACATACCAGAGTGAACTCAACATTATCTGGCCAACTGGCCTAGTGACTCAACAAGTGTATATTTTATTTCATTATTCATTATTAAAAATAATTATTTTCTAAGAAAACCACAACGGACTTGATTTCTTCCCTTCGACAGTTCTGCATGAATGACCTTTCATTTCACAGGGATCCCGAGTCGCTGATTCCTCCTCAACGGTCACCCACTTATCTAAACAAACACAACGTGGGGGTGGATGTGACCTTATGAGAGGCCTCTTCGACAACCGTGACCTTCTTCAGAGCAGCAACTTTTGTACCAACAGGATCACGGGACTAACCAGCCCAGGAGCGGCCAACTAGTGACGTCACGGTTGGGTTAAAGGGCTCTTCACATGGTTAACTTTCTATAAGCTGTGAACGCACCGTCCGTAGACGCCTCTTTTAACCACTTTCATTCATCTCCAAGTAGACGGCCAACGCATCCCCCCTCCAGATATAATAGGAGCAGGCTCACTACATCATCTGTAGCAGTTTCCTACAAGCCGCCATAGTGTTTAAATATCAATGCCTTATTAGCTGCCTGCTCATTGGTTCAAGCAAACTACTAACTTCTTGGCTTAAGCAATCAGTAGCCTTCTTTTAGGCGAATCTCGGATGGCTAACATAATTATATAAACACTTGAGTGCCAACCGCTCTTTCTCTTTTTCTTCTGTGGCACCAGACGACACTTCTCTCTCTTTCCTTCTTTGGCACTACCAAACACACGTCCCCCTATCTGAGGACGCAACAGACATTTTCCCAGGTTTTTAGCCCTGAGTTCGACTTCGACAAGAAGACAAGAAGACAAAATGACTACTGCCTCATACACGTGGACTTGATATAACACACACACATAATTGTTTACATGTGAACTGACTTTCACACCGGTGTACAGACACACATACTTGCATACACACATGGACGCGTCCTGACACTGTAGCCGGTGTACAACTATTCAACAATATGAACAATTCTCTTTTCCCCACTGGGGAATTATAATCACGAGAAATTCCTTTACTTTTGCCTTCGTCCATACTTATGGGGATACTAACCCCCTTTCCTAACGAATACGACTCAATGAAGTTGTTATTAAATGTTAGAATGGGAGTTTGTCACTTCCATTCTACAGTTTCCTCACGAGATTATGTGAGGATAAAAATATCGTCAATGTATCTCGTGAAGTATATGTAGGAGTGGCAGGTTTTATTTACTCCTCCCCAGGAGTTAGGCACAAGGCCAGTTTTATCTTACTCCCACAAGTAAGATGTGACCCAAGCCAGCGCTCGAGAGGTGAGCACTCTGGCCATTTAAAAATTGCCTGGGCAGCCCCGTCGGCATTCCCCGGTAGGGGCGCCTCAGACAGTAAGCAATAAACTTACTCCTTCCCAAAGAGGGGAGGCAAAACCTGGGAGGGTGGACCTCCTAGAACTGCACAGGAAGCCCAATTTATTTAGGCAGGTGTAGGAGTGGCAGGTGCTTAGAGGTTGTTGCTCAAATCGGTCCATGTAAGAGATGGCTAGGAGACCGGAAAGACTGGGGTCTATGGGTAAGTCAGAGACTCGTTTGTATGTGTTTTGCTGGAATCAAAAATAGGTTTTGTTGAATGTGTAGGAGTTAGTGTATATCAGTCAAGGTTATTAGAGGAGATGTGGTCGGTGATGAGGTTGATGGCGGGGTATGCAGGTATGGAAGTGTAAAGGGAGACAACGCCAAGGCTAAAATTGTAATTTAAAGAAATGTATAAACTTTGTTATGTACTTACGAATTAGTTGAAAATAAGATGGTGCAGAAAAAATTACGCAAATTCATCCAGTATTTATGAAATTATAAGAAAAAGAAACAAAAAAACGACTGTGAGATTAAATGTTTTTTATTTTTTATCTTATAAATACTGCATGCATTTGCGTAATTTTTGGTGTCCAATCTTTTTTTCAGCTACCACGTAAGTACATAACAAAGTTTATACATTTCTGTAGCTATTTCTTTAAGAGAGGCCTAACATGTCATTGTGAAACTAGAGAAGCACATATTTTTTTAGAAAAATAATACGATTGAATTTGTAGCAGTTACCTCCTCCTTTCAAAACGTAACTACACCGGTTTGCCGGTAGGTGTCGCTTTTTCACCGACAGGTGGCGCTGTAAAGCGACACCAGAGTTATCTGCCCTTCGGACTATAAAAGCCGGGGCAATACGGAAATTCTCCCTTTTTTTCACCGACCAGCATCGGCAGAAGTACTCCTGGGCACCAGCGCTCCATCTCTCTCTCTCTCTCTTCTCTGGTCGACAGAACGACGCTAATACACTAGCGTTTCGTCTCACGCTTTTCTTCTCTACCAGCATAACAACTACCAACACACGTGGGCAAACAACGGTAAGAGTTTCTCAACTCGTTTTCTTTGTGTTACGGCTTTCAAAGACTTTTCCTACGCCGGACTCACTTGTGCTCATTCATCAACAATTGCACAGCCTCACTTGTGCTCACTTATCAACACTGCACAAATTCACTTGTGCTCGCTCATCAACACTGCACAGATTCACTTGTGTTCGCTCATCAACACCACACAAACCCACTTGTGCTCACTCATCAACAACCGCGCAGACCCAAGCACCAAACATTCACTAACAATTCAACGTTCGTTCATCAGCTCCGCATCATGCAGACTAATCAACATGAACAACGCCACCAACAAGTGCAAATTCACTTGCACTCAACATTTTTCGACCGCAAACTAACTTGCGCTCAAACTTGATGCAGACCCAAACAACACGCAGATCCACATGCGTTACAACACTCAATTCCGCAGACGCACTTGCGATCAATCATTCAATACAGATGCAGAAACAGAAATAAGTAGCATGCACACTACTTTTTTCTAATCTTCAACTGCAAAACAGACATACCCACAAAGAATGCTTCTCATCTACAACTGTCCATATTGAATAATATTTTCAATATTTTTCAATCTGGGGGGGAGTCCTTGTAGCAGTTACCTCCTCCTTTCAAAACGTAACTACACCGGTTTGCCGGTAGGTGTCGCTTTTTCACCGACAGGTGGCGCTGTAAAGCGACACCAGAGTTATCTGCCCTTCGGACTATAAAAGCCGGGGCAATACGGAAATTCTCCCTTTTTTTCACCGACCAGCATCGGCAGAAGTACTCCTGGGCACCAGCGCTCCATCTCTCTCTCTCTCTCTTCTCTGGTCGACAGAACGACGCTAATACACTAGCGTTTCGTCTCACGCTTTTCTTCTCTACCAGCATAACAACTACCAACACACGTGGGCAAACAACGGTAAGAGTTTCTCAACTCGTTTTCTTTGTGTTACGGCTTTCAAAGACTTTTCCTACGCCGGACTCATTTCTTCTTATACCTTTTTCAAGAACTGTTTTTCCATCAACACACATGCATACATCACACACTTCATCATTCCACGTACACACACGTTCAATAAACGTTGTTTGAACTACTTCATTTTGTTTGTTAATTATTACTCCGTCTTTGCATGCAACATTGCTTGATTCAACTTTACACGTTTATAATCGGGGGAACACGACCCTCGATCCTAACAAATTATTCAAATCCATAAATTGACTGCCATAAAAGAATAAAAGAATTTCTATTAATCGCTTAAAAATGATTTTCTTTGTAAAAAGGGGGAAAAAACGAAACTTTTGTATAGATCGAATACACGAGCGAAATTTATTTTAGAAGAGTTCCGATGGTTTAAGGGGCAGTAACTCTATTTTTTTAGTTCGCAATATCTCCGAAAACGGAAAATATCCATTTTTAAAATAAGAAGTCATGCAAATTCAATTAATAGAACATTTTTCGGCACTTCTGTCGTATATATGAAGCAGCAGATTTTCTGTCCTTCTACTGAAAATAAAGGCAGGTAATTTAACCGGAAGTGATTTTTTTACAACATAAAAGAAAAATGCAAGACTGATTTGTTTTTGGGTAACAAGAAACAATTAACAATTTCTTTTTTTTATTATATGAAGTAAAAAAATTTTAAATAAAAAACCCTAACCCTAAGAAATCAGGCGGTGTGCCTGTAAAAAATCTATTGTTTTTTGCGGCTGGTTCATTAAATTACCAATGTCTCGAAGATTAATCTAGTTTAACTCCATTTTCTAAATACTAAATTCAACTTCCGGTGAATTCTGAATGAATGGTACTTGGAGAAAAATAACCGAACTCTTCAATTTCGATTTCTTAATCGGCAGCTGCTTCATATATCCGACAGAAGTGCTCATTTTTCGAAGACAATATGTCACTTTAAGTGTAAGACCGTAAGATAATATTTGACAAAATCTCGCTAATATTTTGAGAGTTATAGGAGAACATGTCGGACGAAGTATAGGATTATACGTAAATTTTCGTTTCCTGAGAACAAGAAAACAATTTTGCTTTTTTATATACATGGAAATTTTCTAAGAATTTAAAGCCAGTTTTAATGACTTTCTACTCGATAGTTTATAAATTCCTTTCAAGTTTTGCACACACACGAAGTAATTGATGTTTTGTCAATTAAAATGGCTGACGTGTTTAAGAAGAAATCTAAATGAATTATGATGGATTTAATCTCGTAACTTGATTACGAACCGGTTTGAAATAATAACATTATTTAGACAACGATTTTTTACATGGGGAGAATGGGGGGGGGGTTGCTTTGTTAACTATTCTGTACTTTCACAAATTAAATAAACATACTATATCGTAAAAATTGAATTTAACTTGAAAATTTTATGTAAAAAATAACCCGGTCCAAACCTTTAATTTCGTAACGTAATTACGAACCGGATTGAAATAACATGATTTAGAAAGCCATTCTTAACATGGAGTGAGGGGGGCTTTGTTAACTATTCTGTACTTTCACCTAACAATTTAATAAACAAAAGATATCGTAAAAATGTAATTTAACTTGAAAATCTCATCTAAAAAATAGCCCGGTTCGTAAACTGCACAAGTACCAAAAAAATAATATAAAAAATATTCTTCACCGGGAGGGGGTAGCCCCGTATTTACAAATACATATGTAAAAACGGTTCTAAAATCTATTTTCAATCGATATTTATTCGATAATTGCCGAATTTTCCTACTTTGCCAAACTTGCCGAGTTTTCCTTAGCCGAATTTTCCGTTGACGAATTTTCCGTTGCCGAGTTTTCCTTTGACGAGTTTTCCTAAATTGTGTATTATACATACATACTTCTATCCAGTCAAGCAGACTATCTAGTCTAAGAGAAGAAAAACAACATAACTTTCACTAATACACTTAGGAACGGTATGAATCCACATATATCCTCCTCAAAGTTATATGAATTAAATAGTAGGGTAGACTGTACTCTGAAACCTTCATTGGGCAACTTACCTCCCCTATCTAGAGTGCTAATTTTCGGAGTTTTTATTCAACAGAAAGATAGCAGCGTACTTTTTAAAATGGCCTTAGTAATTATCTCAGGTCAGCTAGTAAACATTTTGAATTCTCTCTCTCGCCCCCCTCCCGACCTGCACTCAGATGGTGTCAAAATCGTTCGTACCCCTAACTCAAATGTATTTCAACTTTCTTAAATCTTTCCAAAGAAATAGAACGCTCAAGTCACTGACTGCAATAAAAACTTTAATGACGCCTTTGATCTGTCTCATCGCTAAAACCACCACTCTTTAGTCCCAAATGGAGTTGCTCCCGCTCAACTCCCGCTGAATATAAAATGAGCCCTCTCCTTCGCTCCAGCAAAAAGGAGCGTGCTCCTGGAGCGCGCTCCTTTTTGGAGGGCTCCGTAAAGCCCTGTATATATATATATATATATATATATATATATATATATATATATATATATATATATATATATATTCCATGAAAAATGCCAGTATACTGAAATCATATGCCCTTAATAGGGTTAAGATGAAAATTCATATACACTAAATGTACAAAAGCGAGGAAATTCCCAAATTTTTACACTTTTATTATCATTAAGGGTATGCGAGCACAACAGGGCTATGTATTTTACTGATAGGAATTTTTCTTCAGCGCACCTCACACACTTCATCCACTCATGCATAGAGATTTATACTGTAGTGATGTGATAATGAAATGGTTTGGTTGATATGTAGTCAGACAATAAAAGTGTAAAAATTTGGGAATTTCCTTGCTTTTGTTCATTTAGTGTATATAAATTTTCATCTTAACCCTATTAAGGCCATATGATTTCAGTGTACTGGCATTTTTCATGGAATGTCACTACTTTTGTAAAGGCTATGCCTCAATGCAATGCCTTCTCATAACTGATTTAGATGGTAGTTTGACTAATCAATGTTTCTTCCAATATTCACAGGTAAATATTTTTAAAAATTATGATGAGTGTATATTTACTCATGATACAATTCAAACTAGAACAAATTTTTTCAAACTTTACCATGTATTCATTGCAAACAATAAATGGTGATTCAATCATTTTACAGTCAGTGTGTTTGAAAATTGACAAGGATACAATGCAATTAAATTAAAATGCCATAAACTAGAGCCTACAACGTCTATCTGTGCCATAACACAGCTGAATAAATCAAATAGCTGATGAGATATAGAAGAAAGTGTATGTGGACTAGTCATTTTTTAAGGTTTGTTGAATATTTCTGAGAAACTACGGTATATTGGTAAACTGAAATTAGAAAGCCATAAACTAGAGCCCAGAGCCTCTATCTCTGCCAAAAATCAGCTGAATCCATCAAAAAGTTGATGAGATACAGAATAAACTGTATGTAGACTAGTAATTTTTTTTAGGGTCTTTTGGAATTTTCTGGAAAACTAAGGTATATGGTAAACTGAAATTAAAATGCCATAAACTAGACACTAGAACCTCTATAGTTGCCAAAAATCAGCTGAATCTATCAAATGGTCGATAAGATATAGAATAAAGTGTATAAATACTGGTAATTTTAAAGGTTTTTTTGGAATTTTCTGGAAAACTATGATATATGGTAAACTGAAATTAAAATGCCATCAACTAGACCCTAGAACCTCTATCTCTGCCAAAGATCAGCTGAATCCATCAAATAGTTGATGAGACACAGGGTGGCACATACGTAGGTACACACAGATAACATGATTTATTGATTGAACTTTTTGGATTTCTGGGTTGCCTTGACTAATGATGCTGAAATTCTACACACTTATAGAACCTATCAAATAAAAATTTTGTGCAAAGGTTTAACTAATTTGGTTTATTGGATTTTGAGTTATGATTGATCAAAGAAATGAGATTTCCAGCATAGGTTGTTTTTGAAGTCTATTAAGGGATAGAGCGCTCTCGCGCCTCCCTATATATATATATATATATATATATATATATATATATATATATATATATATATATATATATATATATATATCTATATATATATGTGCCTATATATATATATATATATATATATATATATATATATATATATATATATATATAATAATAATAGTTAAGGTAAACATCCACAAGATAGTACTCCAAAGAATTTCAACCGGGTTTATAAAAAGTGCTCAATATCAAATAGAGCTTTTATATATGATTATTTTTATTTACACAGACATGTACAAAATCTGCGACACTGGCATGTCGATGTTATCGATCAACAGCTGTTATAAACTGAGATCTCATCAGGCAAAGTTAGAATCCGATCTTAACCTTAGATCATATTTGGAAAGAATGAAATGGAGAAAAAAGAAAAGAAATTTAAAATTTAAATTTGGAAGGTCACATGGTTGGGACCGTAAAGAATCAAAGTAAAAAAAATAATGATGTAAAATATAATAACAAAATATTAATATAAAATATAAAATATAAAATAAATAAATATATATATATATATATATATATATATATATATATATATATATATATATATATATATATATATATATATATATATACAATAATATTTTTTAATAAATAAATATTAAATATTTAAATTCCTAGAGATTTTTTATTTTATTTTTTATTTTATTCCATTAGGCTAACAATGGAATCCGAACCGTTCGGATTCCATTGTTAGCCTGATGAGTGGATGCCATTTGCAAGCGTCAACGAAACAGAACTTGTTTTGTCGCAACTAATGGAATAAAATCAACAACAAAAAAATATATTTTGCTCTGAATTTTCATTGAGCACTCTCATAAACCCGGTTTCAACTTCCTTCGCATTCATACCCCTGGATATTTGTAACAAGTTAATTATATATATATATATATATATATATATATATATATATATATATATATATATATATAAATATATATATATATATATATATATATATATATGTGTATATATATATATATATATATATATATATATATATATATATATATATATATATATATATATATATATAATAAAATATAAACTAAAAGTAAACTTTTAGTAGATAGAACCTATAGTGAAATGGTTTAAGCTCAATATACGAGATAGAGCAATTATAAAGATAGAAGAAAGAAGAGTGACAAACATGTACGAATGTCCAAATTTATTTCAAACTTCGATTGTTCAATGCACCGTATATTCTGTAATAAACTAATGTTTATTATTCTTTCCTTACGCCAAGGCTTTTCAAAGATCGAAATCTTATCATCAGAGGAATTATACAGATCAATAAGTTGGCTGATACAGATAAATAAGTTTGAAATAAATCTGGACATTCGTACATGTTTATCACTCTTATTTCTCCTATCTTATATATATATATATATATATATATATATATATATATATATATATGTTATCTCATAGAGTTAAATTTAAATAGAGTCACATTTAAATAGAATCTTGAATTAAATATTTTAAAAAATTCTTTATTATCTTAAAAAAATTACCCCTACAAAAATATTGTGGCCTTTTTAAACGTAAGGAACGGAATTATATGTAACACCGCCCTGTGATTTTACATTTCCTACAACGTGATGAGACGAAACGCTGAACATGCAGAACAAATAAAATAGATCGTTTAGAAAACTTTTTGATCCATTTTTGTTCCACTTTAATTGTTGTAAGGTAAGTGTAAAAATTGTTCAGATTATTTTAAGTAAACATTTTTTTAAATATTTATTTTTAACTTTTCTATTATTTTCCTAATTTTTCTTTTGTTTTTCTAAGGGATGCACAATTCGGGTATCTTTCAGAATGATCAGTACAGTCGCAGACGGGGTCTAAAAAACTAACGAGAACGGGGTTATAAAAATAAATATGCAACAAGTGAGTTTAACCTACGTCGAGAAGAGATATTTGTCTACTTACCTATGATATTTGTTTGTATTTTTACGTACTATAAATGGGGTTTTATTAGATGTAAAAAAAATTTCTTTTTCATTTTTTACTCGTTTTCTTTAGACATTATGGCGTCTTACGAGCAAGCGCCATTTTTTTTTTTTTTTTGGGAAGTTCGCGTGATAAAACTATTGATTTCTACTAAATAGCAGTTGGAACGGTTTAAAAATACAAACAAATATCACAGGTCAGTTTTAAATTAACTTTTATCGACGACAGTTACTTTTATTTGTTGTATATTTGTTTTTTTGAGCGTTTTCAGCGTACTGATCATTCTGAAAGATACCCATTAATTATATAATACCGATAACTTTTGAAATCAACAAAATAAATGATAATACTTTTTTATAAAGATGACGAAGGTGATAAGCTGGGAACAGGTCAAAACGTCACCAAGTCAAAACGTCACCAAATTTTTTGGCCCCCGTTCCGGCGTCGGAGACCCCCTCTCGACGGCTAGCCGCACCACTTCTGGGGGTGTTTCCACTCGTCACCAAACTTATAAAAAATATTATAATAAGAATATTGTTTGCAATGTGGGTCGAATATGATAACGGTGATTTAAGTTTGCTTCGAAAAGCATCTCGGATCTACATGCCGGCTATTTAAAAATATATATTTTTTATATTTTATTATTAATAAAAGCTTCATATTTTTGAAAACCTTTTCATTATTACAAAAGTAGAACACTGGTACAAGTAACAAATTATTTAACGATAAATATCACTTAAAGAATTTGGTGACGTTTTCACTTGGTGACGTTTTCACTTGTAACCGATAAGCTTCTTTACAACGTTGACTTATATCGTCATAAACTCTTGCTAATAACCAAGTCGTTTCTTTTTTATTTTTGACTTATTACATGTTAAGATTACGTGTGTCGCCATCTTGTTGAAAGTATGTCGGAATTTTCGTGTCGTTAACGAAAAACCGCTCTAAACGATGGTCATGTTATCTAGGACAATTATCATAAAAAATTATAACAAGAGATAAGGAAAGGGACAATACAAGATGTTCGTAAAAGTTAAAATATAGTTTTATTTACAAAAAAAAGATAGCCTGGACTGCTTTTTTTTCCAAAGCTGGAATAAATAAATTATTCCTGGATAACATGCAAAAAAAATAAGAATCAAAAAAATACAACATCAGTATCTCTGAACATTAAGGTAGATACAACAAAAATTGCCACAATCAAAGTTAAGGAATAAATCCTTTTAAAACATGAACTTACTATAAAGTCCGTATTCTTACAAATCAATCAAAAGTCTCTTTTTTTTTCTTTCACCAAATTTACAATCAAAAGAAATAAAATTAACAAACCGTGCCGAAGTCCAACATAATTTCCACGATAAAATTAACTCTTTTTTTATTTTATCAAACGTCCGTCAGAAAGTTCTTTTCTTCTTTTTCTTCAATATTTTCTTTTAGCAAATCCGATGCAATATGTATGGCACAAGAACAGTACACATTTCAAATAAACACAATACTCACTATTTTTCATCGTTCGTCTTGAATGGCGATCACGCGCAAATGTTCTGATTCGACTAGCATAGTTGAATATATCAAATCGATCTGTGTGCACAGACGATTAATCTCTATGATTCCTAATCTCCGATTAGAATCTTCTCGACAGCAAAGTATTTCACTTCTCGGGAGCCAATCTCTTCAACATAGGCAATTTCGTTCCCGGAGCTATCTCTTGTCTCATTCACATACTCCAATCTCCTTATTTCAAGTCTCTGGCTTGAAACAACTTCCCAAGGATATATTCTTGACCGAGGGGAAAATATTTCATAAACAACAAGTAATTCAGCCAAGAGATATCATATCTCTTAAATTTCTTCAAGTAGAATTCTTGCAAATTTAACGTCAAACTTTTTGTATCAGCCGGCACATCCAAGGAACCGACCGCCACATGCAAATTATCCTGCACAGGATCATACTCATAACCCAACACCCTCTCCAGAGGAGAATCATGGGTGACAAAACTTTTGTCAGCTTTCATTCGAGTGGTCAAAACATCACTATTGGAATTACAGGACCTTAATGAAAAATTACCATCCTGCATGATACTCATTGCATTCAGGTATAGGTCCAACAAAGTTTTCTGTGAATTGTGAGTTTTTATAAGATTATCCACATAAAAATTTTCCATAAGCATATCCCTACATAAACTATGAGGGTATTTTTCAACATGATGTCTAATGACGAAGTTGAGAATAAATGGGCTGGCCACAAACCCAAAAATCAATGTTTTGTAACGATAACATACCAGTTTGTCATTCAATTTCACAAAAAAGCAAAACCGATTCTTATCTCTTTCGGTTTCCAACCGAATCATGAGAAAGGCCTTACGGACGTCAGCCAACAGGACATAACGGTCCATACGAAACTTCAACAATAACTCTAGCATATCCGTGAAAAGGTTAATTCCCGGATAGACACAATCATTTAGAGAGGGATGTCCACCTGTTCGCAACGAACAGTTGAACACCGGCCTTATCTTTGTGGTACTCTGACCATTAGCCTTAATAACCGGACGGTGAGGAATCCAAGTATAATGAGTGAAATCCTCTGGATTCACTTCCACTCTCTCAATAATATCCTCCCTCTCCTGCTCTAAGAAAACCTGGCAGTAGTCCTCATATAGACCCTGCCTCGTCAAACGAGTGACAACCCTATCAAGCACATTCAACGACACTTGATGGTTGGAAGGAACAGAAGGCAACTTTCCCTCGTCCCATGGCAAACTAACATAGTAGCAACTGTCTCGGTACGAGATCGAACTGCGAAAGGCATCAATTTTATTCTTGTCATAATCACTTACAGAGTTCTCAGTAACTCCCAGTGTTTCCAAACTAAAGAGCTTGTCCACGGCTCTTTCCACAGAAGAATCAACAAAACTATCGAAAGGGTCGAAATATTGAGACTTCGGCTCAAGCACAAAATAAACATGTGTCATAAGACACCGTGAGTGTTCGGACATAACTTGGCTGTAATTCGCGCCAACAACGGAGGCATCCGTTTTCTTCATAACAGGACTCACAAAATTGGACATATCTCCAAAAGGCACAATTCCTTGAGGAAACTCAAAAACAGACCCATTCATGAAGGGAGACAACTTCATGGGTCCCAAATACATCAGTAGGTCAACACCTACCAAACCATGTACAGTAATACAATCATTTTCAACATTTGAAAAGTCAGCAGCCAATTTCTCCCCACCCGCAATAATACTCTCAATAGCAGTAGACAGACCCCTGACGTGAAACTGAAGGTCCAAGCCTTCGTCCACCAAAAAGGGTATAACACACTCAGAGTTCGGCACTTTGACCCGCAACTCGAGTTCATTTAGGCTCCTTCTGGCCGTTCCGAGAAAAGTCTTAATAAAGAAGTCCCTTCTCCTTACAGGCATAGAACGGCAATTCAATAGGTCCAGAACTACATCAGACAAATAGGAGCGCTGGCTTCCTGAATCCAACAGACAATTGAAAGATTTTACAACTCCATTATTGACCATGTCAATTTTAATTATAGGCAGGAGAAGATTCACTTCTCCCACCTGAAGACAGGGGTTAGTATCCAGCCGAGACTTGTCAAAGTCAGGGCATAACGCACCTGCATGTTCGCAACTTTTACATTTCCAACAGGGGCGGAGACGACCACTTTTACCAGGGCACGCCTCGGCGTTATGGAACGGGCTAGTACAACGGGTACACAACTTAGCCAATTGGCATTGTTGTAACCGATCCCTTAGAGAGGGATACTTCCTACAATAGTAAGCAATATGGCAGTCACTACTGCAAAGGAAGCACTTATGTCGACTGGGTTTAGTTTTTACAAAAAAGTTCTCCAAAGTGGAGGGCTTCTTAACAGCACTAGCGGGCCTGAATCTAAAGGAACCAGACGAACGCAATTTGGCGACGGGCTTTACCGTTTTAACCATCCTGGGTTTGACGATGTCCAACGTGCGCAACACCTCAGAGTAATTATCAAAGATATCTCCCAGAGATGGGTAATTACCATTGACGGTATGAATCAGCTCCCGTCTCACAGAAATAGGAAGTTTTTCAAAAATAATGCTACTTAGCAACAGATTGCCGGGGGCCTCCTCCTCTAGAAAATCCATACCAAAGGAGTTTTTCAGCTCGTATATTTGAGCTTTCACCTTAGTTAGAAAGCTCTTCACCGAGTTAGTATCTGAATCCCCAAGAGGTTTAGCACTATGGAGATCTTTAAAAATAGAGTTTACAATAAACTTTTTATCCAAAAATTCTCTATCTAGGATCTCCATCGCTGCCTCAAAGTTGGCGTCCGAAATGGAAAGATGTCCCACTATTCGGTGGGCATAGCCCCTGAGGTGATTTTTCAGAATAATCAACCTCGTGGACTCACTGGGTATATTTGACACGCAATTTTCGAACTCCCTCGAGAAGTTGAGATACGCCAATCTGTCGCGTTCCAAACTCATAGGGTCGAAAACAGGACAGACAAGTTTTGGTGTCACACTACAAAGGGACGCTTTAGGCTTCTCCCCTTCTCTATTATGTGGGGAGCCCTCATCCTTCCACATGCTCTCCAATTCGCTGAAACGTCGATCCACATGGATACGATATAACGTTTCACTCCGACAGTTCTCAGACATCTCTTCGCGAGACTCACTCTCAATATAGGCACTTGTGATCTGCTCATTGAGCGAATCAATGGATGCAAAGAGTTCCTTAACCCTAACCTTCTGGGAAGAAACAAATTCCCGGTTCTCCCCCTCGCCACCCCCAAGAACATCAATAATAGTATTGACTTTAATTTTTACAATATCTCGCCTTTCTACAAGGAGATTAACAGTGGGGGTAGACGCCATTATGAACAAAATCCAATATGGCGATCAGGTGTGGGCTAACCTAAAATAGGCGCCAAACGTCTTCTCAATGGCGGGAAAATGACAACGTAAAATTATCTAAGTAAGATTCCTACAAAAAAAATGGAAAAAGGCTGTACCATAGTTAACCAAATTCGTTCAAATGTAATTCTAACAATTCCACTTGTCAGTCAAAGCAAAATTCTCAAGGGAAAAATAATTACACAAAAATCATTCAATATCCAACATTCAACAGTTCACAAAAATGGCGACTTAGAATACGCGGGAAATTCACAAAAATGACTCCACGTGGCGAACAAAAATGGCGCTCAGACTCTTAAAAAATGCAATTTTCCCATAAAATACATAAAAAGAAAAAGAAAAAAAGCAGTCAGCTTAAAACAGTATTAAAACCTGAACATCTCGCATTTGACTACGTTTTAAGGAATGAAAGGCCGCCAAATCCCGTGCAACACGTCTGACACACGCAACTAGGCGCCAAAGGGAGAAAGGAGATTATAACTTGAAGTAAGTTCCTTCATTGACTTAGTACCAAAAAACAGCAATAGAAGAAACCCAATCCAAATTAGTAGCACATTTTCGAGTATTTTTTCCAACACGCGAAATATGAAACAAGAAGTAGAATGCTTTTAATAGAAAGAAAATTAGATTATTCCCAGCACATCATCTTAATACGTTCACCCAAACGAATCTAGGATAGAAAAGCAGAATGCTTTTAATAGAAAGAAATAGATATTATTCCAGTATATCGTTTCAATACGTCCATTGTAAAACGAAAATGGTACCCAAAAAAAGCAGAATGCTTTTAATGGCAACAAAAAAAAGCAGAATGTCGGAATTTTCGTGTCGTTAACGAAAAACCGCTCTAAACGATGGTCATGTTATCTAGGACAATTATCATAAAAAAATTATAACAAGAGATAAGGAAAGGGACAATACAAGATGTTCGTAAAAGTTAAAATATAGTTTTATTTACAAAAAAAAGATAGCCTGGACTGCTTTTTTTTCCAAAGCTGGAATAAATAAATTATTCCTGGATAACATGCAAAAAAAATAAGAATCAAAAAAATACAACATCAGTATCTCTGAACATTAAGGTAGATACAACAAAAATTGCCACAATCAAAGTTAAGGAATAAATCCTTTTAAAACATGAACTTACTATAAAGTCCGTATTCTTACAAATCAATCAAAAGTCTCTTTTTTTTTCTTTCACCAAATTTACAATCAAAAGAAATAAAATTAACAAACCGTGCCGAAGTCCAACATAATTTCCACGATAAAATTAACTCTTTTTTTATTTTATCAAACGTCCGTCAGAAAGTTCTTTTCTTCTTTTTCTTCAATATTTTCTTTTAGCAAATCCGATGCAATATGTATGGCACAAGAACAGTACACATTTCAAATAAACACAATACTCACTATTTTTCATCGTTCGTCTTGAATGGCGATCACGCGCAAATGTTCTGATTCGACTAGCATAGTTGAATATATCAAATCGATCTGTGTGCACAGACGATTAATCTCTATGATTCCTAATCTCCGATTAGAATCTTCTCGACAGCAAAGTATTTCACTTCTCGGGAGCCAATCTCTTCAACATAGGCAATTTCGTTCCCGGAGCTATCTCTTGTCTCGTTCACATACTCCAATCTCCTTATTTCAAGTCTCTGGCTTGAAACAACTTCCCAAGGATATATTCTTGACCGAGGGGAAAATATTTCATAAACAACAAGTAATTCAGCCAAGAGATATCATATCTCTTAAATTTCTTCAAGTAGAATTCTTGCAAATTTAACGTCCCCACGTGGACGGAGAAACAGTTTTAACACGTCTTGTCATTCCGGTGTGCGACTCTGTTCTGATTAAATTTCGCGCCGATATATCCAGACACGACAAATTGCATCATTGCTAAAAATAGAAATCACGTGACACAACACGGCCTTCACCGCTTAACACCTACGCAATATCCATATGACCTTCGACCTGCACGTAGACCCCCCCCCTACCCTTCAACAAAGGGAAGTAACCGTTGACTTACTTAGAAAAACGTCTAGAAATTTCCACAAGTATGGCAACATAAAGCGCTCACTTTTTGGTGTTTCGTAAACCGGCAAACCATTTAGTCGTGCTCCCATACATAATGCGACAAAAATATGTATATGCATTAAGAATGCTATTATATTGTTTTGGAGGAATCTTTTACAATGATCAGCAGAATCGCGAACGGGGTCTAAAAAAAGAACGAGAAAGGGTTTAAAAACATAAATTTGCAACAAAGTTGACCTACGTCGAGAATAGATATTTTTCTACTTACCTATGTAATTTGTTTTTATTTTTACGTATTATAAATGGGTTTTTATTAGATGTAAAAAAAAATTCTTGTGTTTTTGTGCGTACAATTTGGAAAAAAAAAAATGGCCGACCTTCCTCTTTGTCATTACATCCCACCACCCACATCGGCCATCTTGTTTTGTGCGATGTTCGTGTGCCGAATACTTAAATTTCAAATAAATAGCAATTAAAATGGGTTAAACATCTTTTTAATAGTTGGAAAAGACACAGGTAAGTTTGAAAATAACTTTTATTTGTTGAATATTTGCTTTTTAGCGTTTTTACTCTGCTGATCATTGTAAAAGATTCCCTGTTTTTGTTAAATATTATTAACTGAGGAATCATTTCGAGTTAGTATTACGCATGTAAACGTGTGAAAAACACTGTTGAAATCTGGGTACTATCGAAGAAATTTGTAAATAAGCTCCAGATAATCCAAAATGGCCGACAAATGTGACTTGATGTAGGGTTTATAAAAAAACGAAACAAAAAAAACGGAATGGACTGAACGAAGGACGAACTTTTCACAGAAAGCAATGAACAGGTTAACAAGAAGTGTTAATAAAATAATATTTTTTAACAGTAAATTATTTTTATGCCTAATTTCGAAATATGTTGAAATAAAATAAAATATATTTATAATTACACAAGTTTCGTTTCGTTTCTTCTGGTTAACAATTTTATTTTTTATCGTATCGTCCGACATTTTTTTTGTTGTTGTTTGTGAAGACAATAAATCTTTTAACACGTTTTCTTTTGTATTTTACTACATTGATTTTATTCCAAAACGTTACTAATATCATAATATGAATAAAAAAATTATATATATATATATATATATATATATATATATATATATTACCAAAATTTTTGAATATTCTGTGTGGGAGCACAAACCAATATTTTTTGCCCGTAAACCTGATTTCCCATGCATCGTGCAACTAAACATCGAATACAGTGAGTTATTTGTGCTGCCGTAGTTTTGATGTAACGTAATGTTATCATGTAAAAGTCAAGTGATAAAAACTATTTCATTGTAATCGAAATGCATCAATATTCTAATAGGTTATTACCAGTGGCATGAAGAGGGGGGCAGGGTAGTGAACCCGGACATCCATTAAAGGGAGAAGGGGACATCGAATTACAAATTCTGACCATCAGTATGGATTAAGACAAGCACAATCTACTACAAATATTCTAGCGGTTATCTCTGAACTCATATATCATACACTGAACAAGGCCAGTGAAGCGAGGGTGGTAGCGCTTGATATATCCAAAGCCTTTAACAAGGTCTGGCACAAAGGGCTTCTCTTAAAAATTCACTCATATGATATTACTTGACGAATATTTATAATTAGATTCTTCCTAATCAAAAGAAAGATCCAGGTTGTCATCGATGGCTGTTCGTCTAAGCAACATGATATACATGCTGGTGTAACCCAGGGATCTATCCATGGACTTTTACTGTTCCTGATTTTTATAAATGACCTTCCTAATGATATGGAGTCTCTAAATAAGTATATTTGCTAACAACACCACGTTCTACTCTCATCATGTGAAAAAAACAGACGTGCACATATCTGAGGTAATAGCTGAATCTTTAGAAAATGACCTCCAGGCTGTAGTGGAATGGGGGTCATAAATGGATGGTAACTACTTTCCTTCAATAACTACAAGAAACCTCTTCAACCACCGATTGCCATGGCGAATAACACCCTACCTGAAAGTTCAACATTGAAACTCATCGGTCTAACATTCACAGGTAACATAAATTGGAACAAGTACATTGAAGACATTGCCAAGGCTGCTGCAAAGAAAGTGGGCTCACTCTTCTGTGCTAGCAAACTCCTCACACCTGACATTATCCTGTATCTCTACAAAGCTACCATCCGCCTATGCATGGAGTAGTGTTGCCGCATATCGGCTGATGCATCATCTACTAGTCTCTCCCTCTTAGACCAGATCTAAAAAAGAGTCGCCAACTTAATAAGTCCCTCACTATCCACCAAGCTCCAGCCTCTCCATCGATTGTGCTCCAATGAACTTGCTGCTCTAGTGCCCCCTCGACGTAAATAGACTAGACCAACCTGGCAATCAGCTAAATCCCACCCATTCATTGTAGAGGTCTTCTACTGCAATATATCCTTTCCTTGTGCTGCTGGACTCTGAAACTCCCTTTCTACTCCTTGTTTCTCCGACTGTACCGACATGCAGAAATTTACAACCACTGTAAACAGACATCTCGCTGCACAGCTCCCAACTTAGGATGACATCCAAAACTTACACTCTAATTCTCAGTAACCTCTTACGTCTACATTGTTTGGGGGGAACTATGTAAAAAAAAAATTAATTGATAAATTGAAAATTCGATGAGAAGTTTTAGTCAAATCGACTAATTCACTGAGTTATCGTCCCTAACAATTTCTTTATTATTACTAAGAAAAATTGCAGTGGGTACAATTCAATCTCACACCTTAAGAAATATGAAAATCTTAAATAAAAAGCAAATAATATTTTTCCCTAAAATTTAAATATTATTTTCTACACAATAAAATAAGATGAGATTAGATTTATATTTACAAATTTGACAGCATCTTTTAAAGCACTAGTCATTTTAATCTTAACCTTCTTAATGCAGCTTTCTTCTTTCTAATTTCTTATATATTCTTTACATCTGTTCGTACTTGGCTGTTTTTTTTCCTGTCATATTTTCTGTCTTAGATGATGTATTCCTTCCATCTTTTCTTTCACGGCTGATTTTTTTTCTTTCCATCTTTTCTTTCACGGCTGATTTTTTTTCTTTCCATCTTTTCTTTCACGGCTGATTTTTTTTCTTTCCATCTTTTCTTTCACGGCTTTTTTCTTCCTTTCATCGTTTCCTTCAATGATTTTACAGAAATTGAAATCTTTGTAGAGATAATGTGTTCAATTATCAAATTTGTAAATATTAAGGTAATAATATATTTTGTATTTATTGTCTATGAGGTCGATTTGGAGAAGTTAATTTGGCTGGAAAATTGTTCAGTTTGCAAAATTACCTTACATCTAATTAAAAAAGTTTTTCTGCTTCTTTGTAAATTGTCAATAAGTAAAGATTTCTTCCTTTTATTATTCTCTTATCTTCTTTGAAATTTCTTCATTGACATCTTTCTCTTTAATTTAGCTGTGAAAATCTTCACTGAAACAGATAATCATGTTGAATTTTAGTTGGAAATATACCACAACATTTTATAAATCATTGCATTCTACTTATCACTGCTTAACAAAAAAGAAAATTAAGTTAATTTCAATTGAAATGTATTTGTTTGATTTTTAGATTTTCACATAAAAAATGGAACTAAATTAAATTTTTCTAAATATTTCGTTTTTTAGTGAATTAATGCAAAACAACAAATTCATTGTAAAATCTTGCAACAAATCTAACGCATTCTTCCTTGATTTACATTTTTATATTTGATCAACTTATCAATGTTCTTTGACAAATATTTATTACGTTTTAAAAGATCTGCCTTAAATTGTCCAAGTATGGAAGAATAAATTACATGTGATGATGATTTGTTTATTTACTACAAGAATAAAACTCAGGAAAGCATTTGTAATTGTTATGCATTAAATCAACAGAGTTCATGTTCGATTTATTTTTGTTCGATTTATTTGTGATTTCGTTAATAATATTTCTTTTTCATTCACAGACAACAGTTATATAGGAAAGGAAAATATATAATTTACTGTAAAGAAATGTTAATCATCAGGCAGCATCGTCTTATTTAAGAATAAAAATGGAAACATACACAAAAGTGAAGAGTTTTTCTTGTGAAGAATGTAAATTAACGTTTACAAGACGTTTCGATTTAAAGAGACATGTACGAACACATACTGGAGAGAAACCTTATTCTTGTAAAATTTGTGGATCTGCTTTTTCTGAGAATTCTTCATTAAAAAGACACATTCAAACACACATTGGAGAGAAACCTTATTCTTGTAAAATATGTGAATCTGTATTTTCCCAAGATTCCTCTTTGAAAATCCACATGCGAACACATACCGGAGAGAAACCTTACACATGTGAAGTATGTGGATCTGCATTTTCAGATTATTCAAACTACAAAAGACACATTCGAACACACACTGGCGAGAAACCTTATTCTTGTAAAGTGTGTGAACTTGCATTTTCAGAGGCATCTACCTTAAAAAAGCACATACGAACACACACTGGAGAAAAGCCATATTCTTGCCAAATATGTGAATCTAAATTTTCAGAGAATTCTTCCTTGAATAGACACATTCGAACACACACTAGGGAAAAAAATTATTCTTGTGAAATATGTGGATCTGCATTTTCCGAGAATTCTTCTTTAAGAAAACACATGCGATACCACACTGGAAAGGAACCTTATTGTTGTAAAATATGTACGTTTGCATTTTCTGAGAATTCTTCCTTAAAAAAACACATGCAAATACACACTGGGCAGAAACCATATTCTTGTAAAGTGTGTGAGTCTAGATTTTCACAAGTTTCTTGTTTAAAAATACACATGCGAACACATACCGGATATAAACCTTACACATGTGAACTATGTGAATCTACCTTTTCAGATTATTCTAACATAAAAAGACATGTTCGAACACACACTGGAGAGAAACCTTATTCTTGTGAAGTATGTGGATCTTCATTTTCAGAGAATTCTTCCTTAAGAAAACACATGAGAACACACACTGGACAGGAACCTTATTCCTGTAAAATATGTCAATCTACATTTTCCGAGAATGCTTCATTAAAAAGACACATGCAAACACACACTGGGGAAAAACCTTATTCTTGTAAAATATGTGAATCTACATTTCCACAAGAGTCTTCTTTAAAAATACACATGCGAACGCATACTGGCGATAAACCTTATACGTGTGAAGTCTGTGAATCTGCATTTTCGGATTATTCTAACTTAAAAAGACATACACGAATACACACTGGTGAGAAACCTTATTCTTGTCAAGTATGTGGATCTGCATTTTCAGAGTCTTCTACATTAAAAAAACACATACGAACGCATACTGGAGAAAAACCTTATTCTTGTAAAGTATGTGAATCTGCATTTTCACACAATTCTTCTCTTACAAAACACATACGAACACACGCATCCACTCCTAAACAGAGACGCAAAGTTAAAAATATTAATATCAGGACTTCAAGAATAACCTGAAAACAATTTGATTCTTGAAGGACATAAACATTATATCGGTTGTAAAGGAGGAAACAAGTGTAATCAAACACTATTTAGAAAATACTTAGCCACACAAACTGGAAAACCAAGCTTTAGAGAAGTCTAAAAGAAACAACCCTTAAATGAAATAATTCGTTGGCTAGGAGGTGCTTATTAACCTGTAAAAATCAACTGAACTAAAATTTAAAAAACAAGAGATTTTATGCTTGTAAATATATATATAAATATATTATAAATATATATGTAGATATACATTTTAAGAGAATAGCTTCATAAAATTTACACACATTGGAGAAAAACCTTATACATTGTGTCTATTAAAGAAATTTACATGCACAGATATCTTCGGGAAATTTTATTCATTGTAAAACATGTTAGAGAACTTTAGCTTGAGACAACCCATTTGTTTGTTAAAACATTTGATGATTGTTTTGTATCATGAAACATCCAAATATGTTTTAACTGGAGTAGATATTATTTTGAATGTCATTTCAAATGTATGAAACAACAAAATCAATTCGATGAGAGACCAGAATGTTAAATATCAATTATGAAAGATTGCAGGATTTCCATTTAAAAAATAATTAGTTCATTATTAAGCTTCTAAGATTTTTTCCTTAATCTTAAACCAGATTAAAATTATGTTAGATTCTGTATGGTGAAAAGTCTCGTGCTTTCCTTGCAAAATTGTGAGGAAGCTGATCAGAAGATTGTTGGCCGCACACTGGATTGCCTTAATTTGTGAAAATATGTAATGAATTTAAGTGATTAAGATTTTTAATGTTATGTCTGAAAGGTAAACTTGCAACAATCAAATAACTTTCATAGTTTTTATTTATCTACATACAATATGTTGAACTTTATTAAATGAGATTTTCAATTTTCCATGTTTAAGCATGACTTATAGAAAAACAATTAAATTTCAATTAAAAAAGTTTTTAAAAATTTTAAAACAATAATTTTTTCGAATAATTTCTAATGATAATCTATGAGATTAAAAAGTTTTAAAAATTTCTAAAGCAATAATTTTTCTAATAATAATCGATGAGATAAAAAAAGTTTGGGAATTTAATTTTGAATAATTTCAAAAACAATCATTTTTCTGATAATAATCGATGTGATTAAAAAAGTTTGTGAATTTAAGTTTGAAAAATTTCTAAATAATCATTTGTCTAATTTGAATTGATGGACTTCACTTAATTGAATGTGAACAATACAAATAAGATAGCCGCAATCTCGATAGGTTTAGCCGAGTAGAAATTTGAATCCTATTTTTTTTGTAATTAGAAATTTTCTTTTAATAAATTAAATAGAATAAATTTCAAATATGTTGGATAACATGGCTTAGTAATTCGTATTCTTTGAAGAAAGATTCCGTTACATCTTAGCCGACTTCTATGATATTTGATGTAAAAAACTAAAGTGTAAAAATAATTGATCTGTTTTTATTGTAAAAGCAAAGTGAAAAAGTGACTCTTCATCTTCAAAATGATTTACAGACTACAAAAATTTGTTTGATTTGTCAGTATTATCCGATTTAAGAAACTTCTATTTTTAGAAAATAATTCATTAAACCTGTGGGAAGTTTTGAACCAAATATCATCAATTGCATTTAAAGTAACCCCTACATGCATGCCCGCCTTAAAATCTTAGCCCCACACGGACCTTCTATAAGATTAACTAACTATATTAGTGGGAATTGTTTTTTTTTCTGACGGTTCTCAGAATAAAAATAACAAATTAACCAAGATCTTTCTGTAGTAAAAATGCAGTACATAGAACATACAATTAATTCATTTTGACATGCAGATAAGATAAGCTATTTTCCATCAACACAAAGATAACTTCATTTGATGATTAAGCAGAGCCAAGCATTAGATTATGTAATGTTTGTAGAAACTAAAATGGAATTATCAGTCACCTAAACATTCAATATATCAAATTATATAAAAAAAGGATATTAGTAAATGGGTCAGTGTTGTTTGTATGTTATTTGTTGAGAATTATTAGTTGGTAATTCATGATAAAATTGTAGCGTTATATTTGATGGAGTGTAATCATTGTTAAATTTAAGCATAAAATATCATTGTTAAATTTAAGCATAAAATATCATTGTTAAATTTAAGCATAAAATATCATTGTTAAATTAAAGAATAAAAAATCATTGTTAAATTTAAGAATAAAAATCATTGTTAAATTTAAGAATAAAAAGCATTGTTAAATTTAAGAATAAAAATCATTGTTTAATTTAAGAATAAAAAATCATTGTTTAATTTAAGAATAAAAATCATTGTTAAATTAAAGATTAACAAATCATTGTTAAATTTAAGAATAAAAAATCATTGTTAAATTTAAGAATAAAAAATCATTGTTAAATTTAAAAATAAAAAATCATTGTTAAATTTAAGAATAAAAAATCATTGTTAAATTTAAAAATAAAAAATCATTGTTTAATTTAAGAATAAAAAATCATTGTTAAATTTAAGAATAAAAATCATTGTTAAATTAAGAATAAAAAATCATTGTTAAATTTAAGTATAAAAAATCATTGTTAAATTTAAGAATAAAAAATCATTGTTAAATTTAAGAATTAAAATCCTTGTTAAATTTAAGAATAAAAAATCATTGTTAAATTAAAGAATAAAAAATCATTGTTTAATTTAAGAATGAAAATCATTGTTAAATTTAAGAATGAAAAATCATTGTTAAATTAAAGAATAAAAAATCATTGTTAAACTTAAGAATAAAAAATCATTGTAAAATTTAAGAATAAAAATCATTGTTAAATTTAAGATTAAAAAATACTGTTTATTTTAAGAATAAAAATCATTGTTAAATTTAAGAATAAAAAATCATTGTTAAATTTAAGAATAAAAAATCATTGTTTAATTTAAGAATAAAAATCATTGTTAAATTTAAGAATAAAAAATCATTGTTAAATGTAAGAATAAAAAATCATGGTTAAATTTAACAATAAAAGTCATTGTTAAATTAAGCATAAAAAATCATTGTTAAATTAAAGAATAAAAAATCATTGTTAAATTTAAGAATAAAAAATCATTGTTAAATTAAAGATTAAAAATCATTGTTAAATTTAAGAATAAAAAATCATTGTTAAATTTAAGAAAAAAAAATCATTGTTAAATTTAAGAATAAAAAATCATTGTTAAATTTAAGAATAAAAAATCATGGTTAAATTTAAGCATAAAAATCATTGTTAAATTAAAAATTTTAAAATCATTGTTAAATTTAAGAATAAAAAATCATTGTTAAATTTAAGAATAAAAAATCATTGTTAAATTTAAGAATAAAAAATCATTGTTTAATTTAAGAATGAAAATCATTGTTAAATTTAAGAATGAAAAATCATTGTTAAATTAAAGAATAAAAAATCATTGTTAAACTTAAGAATAAAAAATCATTGTAAAATTTAAGAATAAAAATCATTGTTAAATTTAAGATTAAAAAATACTGTTTATTTTAAGAATAAAAATCATTGTTAAATTTAAGAATAAAAAATCATTGTTAAATTTAAGAATAAAAAATCATTGTTTAATTTAAGAATAAAAAATTGTTAAACTTAAGAATAAAAAATCATTGTAAAATTTAAGAATAAAAATCATTGTTAAATTTAAGATTAAAAAATACTGTTTATTTTAAGAATAAAAATCATTGTTAAATTTAAGAATAAAAAATCATTGTTAAATTTAAGAATTAAAATCCTTGTTAAATTTAAGAATAAAAAATCATTGTTAAATTAAAGAATAAAAAATCATTGTTTAATTTAAGAATGAAAATCATTGTTAAATTTAAGAATGAAAAATCATTGTTAAATTAAAGAATAAAAAATCATTGTTAAACTTAAGAATAAAAAATCATTGTAAAATTTAAGAATAAAAATCATTGTTAAATTTAAGATTAAAAAATACTGTTTATTTTAAGAATAAAAATCATTGTTAAATTTAAGAATAAAAAATCATTGTTAAATTTAAGAATAAAAAATCATTGTTTAATTTAAGAATAAAAATCATTGTTAAATTTAAGAATAAAAAATCATTGTAAATTGTAAGAATAAAAAATCATGGTTAAATTTAACAATAAAAGTCATTGTTAAATTTAAGCATAAAAAATCATTGTTAAATTAAAGAATAAAAAATCATTGTTAAATTTAAGAATAAAAAATCATTGTTAAATTAAAGATTAAAAATCATTGTTAAATTTAAGAATAAAAAATCATTGTTAAATTTAAGAAAAAAAAATCATTGTTAAATTTAAGAATAAAGAATCATTGTTAAATTTAAGAATAAAAAATCATGGTTAAATTTAAGCATAAAAATCATTGTTAAATTAAAAATTTTAAAATCATTGTTAAATTTAAGAATAAAAAATCATTGTTAAATTTAAGAATAAAAAATCATTGTTAAATTTAAGAATAAAAAATCATTGTTTAATTTAAGAATGAAAATCATTGTTAAATTTAAGAATGAAAAATCATTGTTAAATTAAAGAATAAAAAATCATTGTTAAACTTAAGAATAAAAAATCATTGTAAAATTTAAGAATAAAAATCATTGTTAAATTTAAGATTAAAAAATACTGTTTATTTTAAGAATAAAAATCATTGTTAAATTTAAGAATAAAAAATCATTGTTAAATTTAAGAATAAAAAATCATTGTTTAATTTAAGAATAAAAAATTGTTAAACTTAAGAATAAAAAATCATTGTAAAATTTAAGAATAAAAATCATTGTTAAATTTAAGATTAAAAAATACTGTTTATTTTAAGAATAAAAATCATTGTTAAATTTAAGAATAAAAAATCATTGTTAAATTTAAGAATAAAAAATCATTGTTTAATTTAAGAATAAAAATCATTGTTAAATTTAAGAATAAAAAATCATTGTTAAATTTAAGAATAAAAAATCATGGTTAAATTTAACAATAAAAGTCATTGTTAAATTTAAGCATAAAAAATCATTGTTAAATTAAACAATAAAAAATCATTGTTAAATTTAAGAAAAAAAAATCATTGTTAAATTTAAGAATAAAAATCATTGTTAAATTTAAGAATAAAAAATCATTGTTAAATTTAAGAAAAAAAAATCATTGTTAAATTTAAGAATAAAAAATCATTGTTAAATTTAAGAATAAAAAATCATTGTTAAATTAAAGAATAAAAAATCATTGTTAAATTTAAGAATAAAAAATCATGGTTAAATTTAAGCATAAAAATCATTGTTAAATTAAAAATTTTAAAATCATTGTTAAATTTAAGAATAAAAAATCATTGTTAAATTTAAGAATAAAAAATCATTGTTAAATTTAAGAATAAAAAATCATTGTTTAATTTAAGAATGAAAATCATTGTTAAATTTAAGAATGAAAAATCATTGTTAAATTAAAGAATAAAAAATCATTGTTAAACTTAAGAATAAAAAATCATTGTAAAATTTAAGAATAAAAATCATTGTTAAATTTAAGATTAAAAAATACTGTTTATTTTAAGAATAAAAATCATTGTTAAATTTAAGAATAAAAAATCATTGTTAAATTTAAGAATAAAAAATCATTGTTTAATTTAAGAATAAAAAATTGTTAAACTTAAGAATAAAAAATCATTGTAAAATTTAAGAATAAAAATCATTGTTAAATTTAAGATTAAAAAATACTGTTTATTTTAAGAATAAAAATCATTGTTAAATTTAAGAAAAAAAAATCATTGTTAAATTTAAGAATAAAAAATCATTGTTTAATTTAAGAATAAAAATCATTGTAAAATTTAAGAATAAAAAATCATTGTTAAATTTAAGAATAAAAAATCATTGTTAAATTTTACAATAAAAGTCATTGTTAAATTAAAGAATAAAAAATCATTGTTAAATTTAAGAATAAAAAATCATTGTTAAATTTAAGAATAAAAATCATTGTTTAATTTAAGAATAAAAAATCATTGTTAAATTTTAGAATAAAAAATCATTGTTAAATTTAAGAATAAAAAATCATTGTAAAATTTAAGAATAAAAAATCATTGTTAAATTAAAGAATAAAAAATCATTGTAAAATTTAAGAATAAAAAATCATTGTAAAATTTAAGAATAAAAAATCATTGTTAAATTAAAGAATAAAAAATCATTGTTAAATTTAAGAATAAAAAATCATGGTTAAATTTAACAATAAAAATCATTGTTAAATTTAAAAATAAAAAATCATTGTTAAATTTAAGAATAAAAAATAATTGTTAAATTTACAAATAAAAAATCATTGTTTAATTTAAGAATAAAAAATCATTGTTAAATTTAAGAATAACAATCATTGTAAAATTAAAGAATAAAAATCATTGTTAAATTTAAGATTAAAAAATCATTGTAAAATTAAAGAATAAAAATCATTGTTAAATTTAAGATTAAAAAATACTGTTTATTTTAAGAATAAAAATCATTGTTAAATTTAAGAATAAAAAATCATTGTTAAATTTAAGAATAAAAAATCATTGTTAAATTTAAGAATAAAAAATCATTGTTAAATTTAAGAATAAAAATCATTGTTTAATTTAAGAATAAAAAATCATTGTTAAATTTAAGAATAAAAAATCATTGTTAAATTTAAGAATAAAAAATCATGGTTAAATTTAACAATAAAAATCATTGTTAAATTTAAAAATAAAAAATCATTGTTAAATTTAAGAATAAAAAATCATTGTTAAATTTAAAAATAAAAAATCATTGTTTAATTTAAGAATAAAAAATCATTGTGAAATTTTAGAATAAAAAATCATTGTTAAATTTAAAAATAAAAAATCATTGTTCAATTTAAAAATAAAAAATCATTGTTAAATTAAAGAATAAAAAATCATTGTTAAATTTAAGAATAAAAAATCATTGTTAAATTTAAGAATAAAAAATCATGGTTAAATTTAAGAATAAAAACTCATTGTTAAATTTAAGAATAAAAATCATAGTTAAATTTAAGAATAAAAAATCATTGTTAAATTTAAGAATAAAAATCATTGTTAAATTTAAGAATAAAAAATCATTGTTGAATTTAAGAATAAAAAATCATTGTTAAATTTAAGCATAAAAAATCATTGTTAAATTTAAGAATAATAAACCATTCTTTTATTTAAGAATAAAAATCATTGTGAAATTTAAGAATAAAAAATCATTGTGAAATTTAAGAATAAGAAATCATTGTTAAATTTAAAAATAAAAAATCATTGTTCAATTTAAAAATAAAAAATCATTGTTTAATTTTAGAATAATAAACTATTGTTAAATTTAAGAATAAAAAATCATTGTTAAATTTAAGAATAAAAATCATTGTTAAATTTAAGAATAAAAAATCATTGTTAAATTTAAGAATAAAAAATCATTGTTTAATTCAAGAATAAAAATCATTGTTAAATTTAAGAATAAAATATCATTGTTAAATTTAAGAATAAAAAATCATTGTTGAATTTAAGAATAAAAAATCATTGTTAAATTTAAGCATAAAAAATCATTGTTAAATTTAAGAATAATAAATCATTTTTTAATTTAAGAATAAAAATCATTGTGAAATTTAAGAATAAAAAATCATTGTGAAATTTAAGAATAAAAAATCATTGTGAAATTTAAGAATAAAAAATCATTGTGAAATTTAAGAATAAAAAATCATTGTGAAATTTTAGAATAAAAAATCATTGTTAAATTTAAAAATAAAAAATCATTGTTCAATTTAAAAATAAAAAATTATTGTTTAATTTTAGAATAATAAACTATTGTTAAATTTATGAATAAAAAATCATTGTAAAATTTTAAAATAAACATTGTTAAATTTAAGAATAAAAAATCATTGTTAAATTTAAGAATAAAAAATCATTGTGAAATTTAAGAATAAAGATCATTGTGAAATTTAAGAATAAAAAAGCATTGTTTAATTTAAGAATAAAAAATCATTGTTAAATCTAAGAATAAAAAATCATTGTTAAACTTAAGAATAAAAATCATTGTTAAATTTAAGAATAAAAAATCATTGTTAAATTTAAGAATAAAAAATCATTGTTAAATTTAAGAATAAAAAATCATGGTTAAATTTAAGAATAAAAACTCATTGTTAAATTTAAAAATAAAAACTCATTGTTAAATTTAAGAATAAAAATCATTGTTAAATTTAAGAATAAAAAATCATTGTTGAATTTAAGAATAAAAAATCATTGTTAAATTTAAGCATGAAAAATCATTGTTAAATTTAAGAATAATAAATCATTCTTTAATTTAAGAATAAAAATCATTGTGAAATTTAAGAATAAAAAATCATTGTGAAATTTAAGAATAAAAAATCATTGTGAAATTTAAGAATAAAAAATCATTGTTAAATTTAAAAATAAAAAATCATTGTTAAATTTAAAAATAAAAAATCATTGTTCAATTTAAAAATAAAAAATCATTGTTTAATTTTAGATCAATAAACTATTGTTAAATTTATGAATGAAAAATCATTGTAAAATTTTAAAATAAACATTGTTAAATTTAAGAATAAAAAATCATTGTTAAATTTAAGAATAAAAAATCATTGTTTAATTTAAGAATAAAGATCATTGTTAAATTTAAGAATAAAAAAGCATTGTTTAATTTAAGAATAAAAAATCATTGTTAAATCTAAGAATAAAAAATCATTGTTAAACTTAAGAATAAAAATCATTGTTAAATTTAAGAATAAAAAATCATTGTTAAATTTAAGAATAAAAAATCATGGTTAAATTTTAGAATAAAAACTCATTGTTAAATTTAAAAATAAAAACTCATTGTTAAATTTAAGAATAAAAATCATTGTTAAATTTAAGAATAAAAAATCATTGTTGAATTTAAGAATAAAAAATCATTGTTAAATTTAAGCATGAAAAATCATTGTTAAATTTAAGAATAATAAATCATTCTTTAATTTAAGAATAAAAATCATTGTGAAATTTAAGAATAAAAAATCATTGTGAAATTTAAGAATAAAAAATCATTGTGAAATTTAAGAATAAAAAATCATTGTTAAATTTAAAAATAAAAAATCATTGTTTAATTTAAAAATAAAAAATCATTGTTTAATTTTAGAATAATAAACTATTGTTAAATTTAAGAATAAAAAATCATTGTTTAATTTAAGAATAAAGATCATTGTTAAATTTAAGAATAAAAAAGCATTGTTTAATTTAAGAATAAAAAATCATTGTTAAATCTAAGAATGAAAAATCATTGTTAAACTTAAGAATAAAAATCATTGTTAAATTTAAGAATAAAAAATCATTGTTAAATTTAAGAATAAAAAATCATTGTTAAATTTAAGAATAAAAAATCATTGTTAAATTTAAGAATAAAAAATCATTGTTAAATTTAAGCATAAAAAATCATTGTTAAATTTAAGAATAATAAATCATTCTTTAATTTAAGAATAAAAATCATTGTGAAATTTAAGAATAAAAAATCATTGTGAAATTTAAGAATAAAAAATCATTGTGAAATTTAAGAATGAGAAATCATTGTTAAATTTAAAAATAAAAAATCATTGTTCAATTTAAAAATAAAAAATCATTGTTTAATTTTAGAATAATAAACTATTGTTAAATTTATGAATAAAAAATCATTGTAAAATTTTAAAATAAACATTGTTAAATTTAAGAATAAAAAATCATTGTTAAATTTAAGAATAAAAAATCATTGTTTAATTTAAGAATAAAGATCATTGTTAAATTTAAGAGTAAAAAAGCATTGTTTAATTTAAGAATAAAAAATCATGGTTAAATTTAAGAATAAAAACTCATTGTTTAATTTAAGAATAAAAACTCATTGTTAAATTTAAGAATAAAAATCATAGTTAAATTTAAGAATAAAAAATCATTGTTAAATTTAAGAATAAAAATCATTGTTAAATTTAAGAATAAAAAATCATTGTTGAATTTAAGAATAAAAAATCATTGTTAAATTTAAGCATAAAAAATCATTGTTAAATTTAAGAATAATAAATCATTTTTTAATTTAAGAATAAAAATCATTGTGAAATTTAAGAATAAAAAATCATTGTGAAATTTAAGAATAAAAAATCATTGTGAAATTTAAGAATAAAAAATCATTGTGAAATTTTAGAATAAAAAATCATTGTTAAATTTAAAAATAAAAAATCATTGTTCAATTTAAAAATAAAAAATCATTGTTTAATTTTAGAATAATAAACTATTGTTAAATTTATGAATAAAAAATCATTGTAAAATTTTAAAATAAACATTGTTAAATTTAAGAATAAAAAATCATTGTTAAATTTAAGAATAAAAAATAATTGTTAAATTTAAAAATAAAAAATCATTTTTTAATTTAAGAATAAAAAATCATTGTTAAATTTAAGAATATCAATCATTGTAAAATTAAAGAATAAAAAATCATTGTTAAACTTAAGAATAAAAAATCATTGTAAAATTAAAGAATAAAAATCATTGTTAAATTTAAGATTAAAAAATACTGTTTATTTTAAGAATAAAAATCATTGTTAAATTAAAGAATAAAAAATCATTGTTAAATTGAAGAATAAAAAATCATTGGTAAATTTAAGAATAAAAAATCATTGTTAAATTTAAGAATAAAAATCATTGTTAAATTTAAGAATAAAAATCATAGTTAAATTTAAGAATAAAAAATCATTGTTAAATTTAAGAATAAAAATCATTGTTAAATTTAAGAATAAAAAATCATTGTTGAATTTAAGAATAAAAAATCATTGTTAAATTTAAGCATAAAAATCATTGTTAAATTTAAGAATAATAAATCATTCTTTAATTTAAGAATAAAAATCATTGTGAAATTTAAGAATAAAAAATCATTGTGAAATTTAAGAATAAAAAATCATTGTGAAATTTAAGAATGAGAAATCATTGTTAAATTTAAAAATAAAAAATCATTGTTCAATTTAAAAATAAAAAATCATTGTTTAATTTTAGAATAATAAACTATTGTTAAATTTATGAATAAAAAATCATTGTAAAATTTTAAAATAAACATTGTTAAATTTAAGAATAAAAAATCATTGTTAAATTTAAGAATAAAAAATCATTGTTTAATTTAAGAATAAAGATCATTGTTAAATTTAAGAGTAAAAAAGCATTGTTTAATTTAAGAATAAAAAATCATGGTTAAATTTAAGAATAAAAACTCATTGTTTAATTTAAGAATAAAAACTCATTGTTAAATTTAAGAATAAAAATCATAGTTAAATTTAAGAATAAAAAATCATTGTTAAATTTAAGAATAAAAATCATTGTTAAATTTAAGAATAAAAAATCATTGTTGAATTTAAGAATAAAAAATCATTGTTAAATTTAAGCATAAAAAATCATTGTTAAATTTAAGAATAATAAATCATTTTTTAATTTAAGAATAAAAATCATTGTGAAATTTAAGAATAAAAAATCATTGTGAAATTTAAGAATAAAAAATCATTGTGAAATTTAAGAATAAAAAATCATTGTGAAATTTTAGAATAAAAAATCATTGTTAAATTTAAAAATAAAAAATCATTGTTCAATTTAAAAATAAAAAATCATTGTTTAATTTTAGAATAATAAACTATTGTTAAATTTATGAATAAAAAATCATTGTAAAATTTTAAAATAAACATTGTTAAATTTAAGAATAAAAAATCATTGTTAAATTTAAGAATAAAAAATCATTGTGAAATTTAAGAATAAAGATCATTGTGAAATTTAAGAATAAAAAAGCATTGTTTAATTTAAGAATAAAAAATCATTGTTAAATCTAAGAATAAAAAATCATTGTTAAACTTAAGAATAAAAATCATTGTTAAATTTAAGAATAAAAAATCATTGTTCAATTTAAGAATAAAAAATCATTGTTAAATTTAAGAATAAAAAATCATGGTTAAATTTAAGAATAAAAACTCATTGTTAAATTTAAAAATAAAAACTCATTGTTAAATTTAAGAATAAAAATCATTGTTAAATTTAAGAATAAAAAATCATTGTTGAATTTAAGAATAAAAAATCATTGTTAAATTTAAGCATGAAAAATCATTGTTAAATTTAAGAATAATAAATCATTCTTTAATTTAAGAATAAAAATCATTGTGAAATTTAAGAATAAAAAATCATTGTGAAATTTAAGAATAAAAAATCATTGTGAAATTTAAGAATAAAAAATCATTGTTAAATTTAAAAATAAAAAATCATTGTTAAATTTAAAAATAAAAAATCATTGTTCAATTTAAAAATAAAAAATCATTGTTTAATTTTAGATCAATAAACTATTGTTAAATTTATGAATAAAAAATCATTGTAAAATTTTAAAATAAACATTGTTAAATTTAAGAATAAAAAATCATTGTTAAATTTAAGAATAAAAAATCATTGTTTAATTTAAGAATAAAGATCATTGTTAAATTTAAGAATAAAAAAGCATTGTTTAATTTAAGAATAAAAAATCATTGTTAAATCTAAGAATAAAAAATCATTGTTAAACTTAAGAATAAAAATCATTGTTAAATTTAAGAATAAAAAATCATTGTTAAATTTAAGAATAAAAAATCATTGTTAAATTTAAGAATAAAAAATCATGGTTAAATTTTAGAATAAAAACTCATTGTTAAATTTAAAAATAAAAACTCATTGTTAAATTTAAGAATAAAAATCATTGTTAAATTTAAGAATAAAAAATCATTGTTGAATTTAAGAATAAAAAATCATTGTTAAATTTAAGCATGAAAAATCATTGTTAAATTTAAGAATAATAAATCATTCTTTAATTTAAGAATAAAAATCATTGTGAAATTTAAGAATAAAAAATCATTGTGAAATTTAAGAATAAAAAATCATTGTGAAATTTAAGAATAAAAAATCATTGTTAAATTTAAAAATAAAAAATCATTGTTTAATTTAAAAATAAAAAATCATTGTTTAATTTTAGAATAATAAACTATTGTTAAATTTAAGAATAAAAAATCATTGTTTAATTTAAGAATAAAGATCATTGTTAAATTTAAGAATAAAAAAGCATTGTTTAATTTAAGAATAAAAAATCATTGTTAAATCTAAGAATGAAAAATCATTGTTAAACTTAAGAATAAAAAATCATTGTTAAATTTAAGAATAAAAAATCATTGTTAAATTTAAGAATAAAAATCATTGTTAAATTTAAGAATAAAAACTCATTGTTAAATTTAAGAATAAAAAATCATTGTTAAATTTAAGAATAAAAAATCATGGTTAAATTTAAGAATAAAAACTCATTGTTAAATTTAAGAATAAAAACTCATTGTTAAATTTAAGAATAAAAATCATAGTTAAATTTAAGAATAAAAAATCATTGTTGAATTTAAGAATAAAAAATCATTGTTAAATTTAAGCATAAAAAATCATTGTTAAATTTAAGAATAATAAATCATTCTTTAATTTAAGAATAAAAATCATTGTGAAATTTAAGAATAAAAAATCATTGTGAAATTTAAGAATAAAAAATCATTGTGAAATTTAAGAATAAGAAATCATTGTTAAATTTAAAAATAAAAAATCATTGTTCAATTTAAAAATAAAAAATCATTGTTTAATTTTAGAATAATAAACTATTGTTAAATTTATGAATAAAAAATCATTGTAAAATTTTAAAATAAACATTGTTGAATTTAAGAATAAAAAATCATTGTTAAATTTAAGAATAAAAAATCATTGTTTAATTTAAGAATAAAGATCATTGTTAAATTTAAGAATAAAAAAGCATTGTTTAATTTAAGAATAAAAAATCATTGTTAAATCTAAGAATAAAAAATCATTGTTAAACTTAAGAATAAAAATCATTGTTAAATTTAAGAATAAAAAATCATTGTTAAAATTAAGAATAAAAAATCATTGTTAAATTTAAGAATAAAAAATCATTGTTAAATTAAAGAATAAAAAATCATTGTTAAATTTAAGAATAAAAAATCATTGTTGAATTTAAGAAAAAAAAATCATTGTTAAATTCAAGAATAAAAAATCATTGTTAAATTTAAGAATAAAAAATCATTGTTAAATTTAAGAATAAAAATCATTGTTAAAATTAAGAATAAAAAATCATTGTTAAATTTAAGAATAAAAAATCATTGTTCAATTTAAGAATAAAAAATCATTGTTAAATTTAAGAATAAAAAATTATTTGAATTATCTGACTTTACAATAACTGATGAAAAGAATAAAAAAAAGAATAAAAAAAGAATAAAAAAATAAAAATATATTTTTATATGAATTGAAAAACTTCATAAATGATATATAGAAAGACTATTGAGAATATTAGTGAAATTCAATATTTTATTAATGACTATGCATAATCAACAAAATTTCTTTCATATAAGAATTTACTTTTAACATTTCACTTGTAAATTGACGAGGCAATAAGACTTTTTGTGAGAGTTTAATTAGCATCTGAGTTTATATATTGATCCGTAATGGTCAGTGGGGAATGCGAGGGGATGACCATTTGGCCAAGTGATGCCAATCGAAGTACATAATGCAGTGATGTTGAGGAATATCCCAAATCGTCTTTGATAGCAGCGCACAGTTGCAGCAGAATCACCATTCAATAAGATGGCTTTAAGCGAACAAGCAAAACGATCAATACAGGTTAACAGGGAGCTTAAGCTGGATGTGGTTAAATTGTACATCAGTTGGAGTAGAACTTGAGATTTCTAGCAGCATAAACCTTCTCATCTATTTAAGAATCTGGCAGAAATTTCATGGTGAACATATGAGAAAATAAGTTTTGAAATGAGGAATGAAGGTGCAAAGTTGTAGGGATTGGGATGTACTAAAAGTCAAAATGTAAGAAATGCAGTAGTGCATTCGAATGCAGTTGTAGGCTTCATGTTTTAGTTGTGCATTCGCGGACGGAGCAGATGATAAATGCTCGGCCAAAGGAAAGCGGGACAGGAATTTGAGGCGAGGGAGATATGAAGTGGGTGGTTGAAGAGCCTTAACCTTTTCAGGCGAGGGAGATATGCCTTCAGGGCTGATAATGTGGCCCAGGAAAACAAGTGACGAAGCACCGAAAACACATTTACCAGGGTTAATCCTCACCGGCCTTCGAGTTAATGCTGAAAGTGTTTTACTGCAAGTTGCACACTCAGATGACGACAGATCCAAAGTCTCCAGACGTGACTGGTCTAAGGCAATCTGTTGTATGTCGATATCCGAAGGTGAGGACAGAGAATTCATAGGAATGCGGGATAAGGTGTCTGCCGCATCATTCTGCTCACCAGATATGTCGGATATCGTTGGTAAATAGAGAAACAAAATCCAAGTAACGAATTTGACGAGGAGACAGGAGATCCGCACAGTGTGGGATAAAGCGTCTGTAGTAGTTTAACAGACTGAGGAACTACTGCGATGTACATCGCCAGGAGTTCACGGCCATACGTGCTGTAACGTTCTGCCGGTTTCATTTGTCTCGAAAAGTATGCGAGAGGTTGTAGTTGACCTTAGTGCTGCTGTTGCAATACTGCACCTACAGCTGTGCCCGATACATCACCGACCAGCTAAAACCGGGCATAGGACAAAGGATGTGCAAGCAAGGATAACGTTGCTAGTTTTTCACACACAGCATACCAGACGCTGCCTCTTTGAACGGCGCCGACAAGTGCCTGCATCTACGTCAATCGGCTGCTCTCCATTGCACGCATAGTCTGGGATAAAGCGTCTGTAGTAGTTTAACAGACTGAGGAAGTGCCTTATAGTTTGCGAAATTAAGTGGGTGGTTGAAGGTCTTGTAGAGCCTTAACCTTTTCAGGCAATGGAGATATGCCTTCAGGACTGATGATGGGGCCCACAAAAACAAGTGACTAAGCACAGAAAACACATTTACCAGGGTTAATCCTCACCTGGTATTGCTGAAACTGTTCGAAGAGTAGGCGTAGATGACAGATATGTTCCTAAGGTTAAGCACTTGCCACAAGAATGTCGTCTATGTAGTTATAGACGAAGTCAAGATCTCACACTACTTCGTCCATGAAGCGTTGGAAGGTACTTGGAGTGGGCGTGGACATGTACGTGAATTTGCAAGTTGCAAACTCAGGTGACGACAGATCCAAAGTCTCCAGATGTGACTGGTCTAAGGCAATCTGTTGTATGTCGATATCCGAAGGTGAGGACAGAGAATTCATAGGAAGGCGGGACAAGGTGTCTGCAGCAGCATTCTGCTCACCAGATATGTCGGATATCGTTGGTAAATAAGAGAAACAAAATCCAAGTAACGAATTTGACGAATAGAATATTTGTCTGGCTTAGCAGGCAGAGCGTATGTAAGCAGACAGTGATTAGTCTAGATCACGAATTGATAGCCTTCCAGTGAATGCTGAAAGTGTTTTACTGCGATGTACATCGCCAGGAGTTCACGGCCAAACGTGCTGTAACGTTGTTCACCGGTTTCAGTCGTCTCGAAAAGTATGCGAGAGGTTGTCGTTGACCTTAGTGCTGCTGTTGCAATACTGCACCTACAGCTGTGCCTGATACATCAACGACCAGCTAAAACCGGACATAGGACACAGGATGTGCAAGCAAGGATAACGTTGCTAGTTTTTCCTTCACTTCATTAAAAGCTTCCAACTAACATTATTCAGTAACATCTGCTCATTTTTCTTCTCCCTGTTACGCAACATGTTGGAAAGAGGAGACAGGAGATCCGCATTGTAGAAGAAAAATAACGAAATAATCTTTTAACAGAGATGTCGCCAAGATCAAGTCCAAATGAAAGAAAAAAAACGTCTCTCTTAACTGTATTAAAAAAACGTCGTTCAGGTCTACATAAAAAAATCCAGCACTCTTTTCTTTCGTTCGCTTTCCAATTCTACGTTCAGAACGGTCTCCACGAAAACTGACTGAATCTTCACGTTCGCTTTCTTATTGAAAAAAAATGCGACGCATGTAAATCAACTTAATTTGCATGAATCTCTCTCTCGACACAGCTGCCCGGATAGTCAAGTAAAAACCTTATTTGACTTTCTGACGCCTTTCTCCTCCCACTCCTCTGTCTTTTTTGTCGTCAGCGAGCGTTTTCGGGTTCGCCCCACACGCACAGCATACCAGACGCTGCCTCTTTGAACGGCGCCGACAAGTGTCTGCATCTACGTCAATCGGCCGCTCTCCGTTGTACGCATAGTCTGGGATAAAGCGTCTGTAGTAGTTTAACAGACCGAGGAAGTGCCTTAGTTTGCAAAGTGAAGTGGGTGGTTGAAGGTCTTGTAGAGCCTTAACCTTTTTACGCAAGTGAGATATGCTTTCAGGACTGATAATGTGGCCCACGAAAACAAGTGACGAAGAACCGAAAACACATTTACCGGGGGTAATCCTAACCTGGCATTGCTGAAACCGTTCGAAGAGTAGGCGTAGATGACTGACATGTTCCTAAGGTTAAGCACTTGCCACGAGAATGTCGCCTATGCAGTTATAGACGAAGTTAAGATCTCACACTACTTCGTCCATGAAACGTTGGAAGTTACTAGCTGCGTTTAGCAAACCGAAAAGCATAGTCACGAATTCAAACGCTCCATATAGAGTTGTTACCGCCGTTTTGGGTATGTCGGCCAGATTCAGTGGAATCTGATGGTAAGCCTTAACTAAGTTTAGTTTGGAGAAGGTCTTAAAACCGTGCAGAGACGAAACAAAGTCCTGTATATGTGGGATTGCATAACGATCAGGTTTCGCCATGGCATTGAGTCGTTTATAGTTCCCAGTCGGACGCCAATCTCCGGAGCGTTTAGGTACCATATGCAAAGGGGACGCCCATGGACTGGACGAGGGCATATTCCAAGATGGTTAGCAGCCACTTTCGCCACTTTTAATTTCTCTGCAGGTAACCGACGAGTGCGTGAGAACACAGGAGCTCCAGTGGTCTCAATGTAATACTGAGTGAGTGAGTTAGTTTGCTCACAATAAAATTCAAGTTAGTTTACTGTAGGGAAACGCGGGACTTACCTAACTAGCATGTGTGCATAGTTCAATGGGTCGGTCGTGGAAGTAAATGAATGAAGAAGAAAGAAACAAAAATGGCTGCCTTGTCTCTTTATATGCCTGCAATGTGACCACCTGATATGTAAATGAGATGCTCCTGGTTGGAGATAAAAGAGGGTTGATTTGTTGTTTTTGGGGGGAGAACGTTCACTTTGAAGTGGGATTTCAAAGAGATAAGTGAGATATACAGAGGTTGGAAGTAATAAGCTATCTCGGCACTTGGTGTGTGGTGACTCGAAAGGCAGAAAATGGACAAATTCGATTTTCGCTTGATACCTGAGTTTGATGGATCTACCGCTGGACCGTCTGTTGTTGAATGGGTTGAAAAGGCTGAGAAGATCTGTACACTGTGCAGAATTAAAGAACCAGCCACAGTCATTCCTCTGAGGTTAATCGGAGGGGCCTATGCAGTCTACCAGCAACTCGGGGATGAACCAGACTGGGATACAATCAAACATGGCCTGTATACAGCATTTGGTACAGATCCGTTTGTTGCATGGCAACAGTTTACGAGCCGGCGACTTCAGGCCAGGGAAACGGTTGACGTGTACCTAGCTGACCTACGAAAGTTGTCGGTACCATTTGGTGGAGTCAGCGATAAGATATTAAGATGTGCATTTTTAGTAGGCTTACCTGAGGAGGTCAGCAGACTGTTGCGGACATCGTCACGAATTGATGAATTGACAACGGACGAGTTATTAGCCCGAGCTCGAAACATCTGCAAGAAACATGAGCCAATTGCAGCAGCAACTAGTATTCAACATGCAGCAGTCGAACCACATGGAGGTAAGGTAGATTCTCTCTCAGATAGTAATAAGCGTGTAGGTCCAGTGTGCTATAAATGTGGGGAAATCAATCATTTTGCTAAGGAGTGCCGAAGTGATAGGAGGTGTGTATATCCACGAGCACAGAGAACGGTACAGTGCTATCGCTGCAATAGGTTTGCGCACATATCTCGCAACTGTTCGGGAAACGAGGTTGGGGGCAAGGTACTATCGCCACCCTTGCCCCTTGTCAACCAATAAACACAGGATTACCGGTCATTGGCGTTAAAATCAACGATGTGAAGTGTTCAGCACTCATAGACACGGGGTGTTCCCGGTCTATAGTTAGTGCACATTACTGTCGGATGTGGCGGGAGAAACCAGTCGGTATTATGACAATCAATGGTTTATCCCGAGCATGTTGTGGTGAAGGGACAGTCACGATTTGTACTGAGAAGGGTGACACAGCCAAAGTTGATGTTCTGGTGATGCAAGAAAAACCCCTTGGCTATGACATGTTGCTTGGAATTGATGCGATACAAGCACTAGGAGGCGTCATAATCACAGCGACTGGAGGTGTAATGCTTGGAGAAGGGAAAGAAGTCTGTGCAGCCGTGTCTATTGAAGAAAAGGACTTCTGTGCTACGTTTGACGACAACGAAAAGGCGTGGACTGCAAAGTGGAAATGGACTATGAGCCAGGCACCAGATCGACTGTGCAACACCATTCCAGAGTATGAAGTTTCCACAAAGAATAGGGCCGCATATGAAGAAGAACTTCAGATATGGATTGAAAACGGATGGTTAATACCGTACCCACAGGAACGTCTGGGACCACCCAAAGGATTAATTCCGCTCATCGCTGTTGAACAACCTACTAAAGACAAAATTCGACCCGTAATGGATTACCGAGAATTGAATCACCACGTTGATGCTTTCACTGGAAATGCAGATGTGTGCGCTGCTAGACTACGAGAGTGGCGTCAGAAAGGGAGTAATGTAGCACTGTTGGATTTGAAGAGAGCCTACCTGCAGATACGTGTCCATGAGTCATTATGGCCATTTCAGACGGTGATAATCAAGGGAAAACGATATTGTTTGACACGTTTAGGTTTTGGCCTGAATGTAGCACCCTTAATAATGACAGCTATTATTAAAACTGTTTTGATGCAGGATGAGACCACAGCAAAAGCTGCTTCAGCTTATATTGATGACATTTACATTGATGAGGATATAATGTCTGCAGATGTGGTTCGAACAAAACTGGAATCGTTTGGGTTAATAAGCAAAGACCCTAAGCGCCTAAAGGATGGGGCGCCCGTGTTAGGGCTAGAGGTCTATGAGAAGGGCAATACTTTGCGATGGAAGCGAGGGAGCGCAATTCCAGAGTTACCCAGTGTATTGACAAGACGCATTGTGTTTTCTATTTGCGGTAAATTAGTAGGACATCTACCTGTTTGTGGATGGCTCCGATCGGCAACAGGAGTGTTAAAACGACGAGTAACTGCAGTAACCACAGGATGGGATGACATGGTGGATGATAATGCTCTCCGGCAAATGATGGCTGAAACGTTGTCCAGAGTACATAGGAACGATCCTGCCCAGGGTGAGTGGCAAGTATCTGGAAACGAAGTGAATGCATGGGTTGACGCAAGTTCACTGGCTACAGGTGTCGTCTTGGAACAATTAGGAGCTGTCGTGGAAGATGCGTGCTGGCTTCGTCCGAAAAATGATGCCCAGCATATAAATTTGGCAGAACTCGATGCCACGTTAAAAGGGCTTAATCTTGCATTGCAATGGCAGGCCAAGGTTGTGCATCTTCACACTGACTCATTGTGTGTTTACCACTGGTTGACCGACACCTTAACTGGGAAGGCCCGGGTTAAGACTAGAGCGGCAAGTGAGATGTTAGTACGTAGGAGACTGGAAATAATAAAGCGTCTAGTTGACGAATACAGCTTGCAGGTGGACATCACTTTAGTTTTGTCAATGCAGAATTTGGCTGATAGCCTGACGAGAGTACCAAAGAGGTGGATTGATGTAATGAGGCAGGGATCTGATCCTCCACAACAGACATGCGCGACCGTAACAGATCAATTGACACCTGACCAGATCCGTACGATACATCAGCAGAGTGGACATCCCGAAATTCGGAGGACAACATATTTTGTCCGAAGAGTGTGTCCTTCAACTACAAGAGCATCAATCAAGGCAGCTATACGCTCGTGTGAAGAGTGTCAGCGAATTGATCCGGCACCACCCCAATGGCAAAAAGGAAAGCTTGAGGTGGAGGACAACTGGTATCGAGTAGGAATGGACATAACGCATTATGAAGGCAAGCACTTTTTGACCATGACAGATTGTGGACCAACACGTTTCACAATATGGCGCCTGTTGACACGACAGGATGCATTTAGCATTATACGACAGTTGAGAGCTGTCTTTTTTTAACGTGGTGCCCCGCTTGAAATTCTGACTGATAACGCCACTACATTTCGATGTCAAGAATTTCAGAAATTCACGCAGGAATGGGGGATTAGAATGCGTTACCGATGCGCATATTTTCCCGAAGGTAACGGTATAGCGGAGCGGTGTCACCGCACCATTAAAATAATTGCGGCCAGGAGACAGTGTTCTATTCCAGAAGCGGTGTACTGGTATAATATGACACCAAAGGACGATGCAACACCAGAAACTGCCCCAGCTAATGGGATTTACCGCTATGAACAGCGTATAAAAGGTATTGATGTCACGCCATCAGAGGTTGGCGTTGTCAATACACCATATCAAGTGGGAGACAGTGTTTGGGTGAAACCCCCAAATGCTAGGTGCACTGAAAAATTTTGCAGAGAAAAAATAGATAAAATCATAAGTCCTCAGACCATGTTGATTGATGGTGTACCACGGCATGTAAAAGATATCCGCCCCTGTTATACCTCTCCTGATTCTGGGGATAACGAGGAAGATCACATACAGTTCAGGGATGATCCAGACTGCCTACTACCCCTACCGGTGAGCGTAGAAACACTACCTACAGAACCAGATGAGGGAATGCTGGAACATACTGAGGAAGATGGGACCGAGGAAGTGATGCCTCCGGTTCTTCGAAGGAGTACCCGACAAAGACGGATACTGCCCCCATGCCCTGATTGTGAAACACCGCATAGGGAACCACGAGAGGAGATAATGGAACAGATTGGTGGCAATAACGGTGGTAATGAGGAAGATGGCAATGAGGAAGTGCTGCCCCCGATTCTTCGAAGAAGTACTCGACAACGACGGCCACCCCCCTGCCCTGTGTGTGATCATGAGATCAGGGGGGAGTGTAGGGAAACGCGGGACTTACCTAACTAGCATGTGTGCATAGTTCAATGGGTCGGTCGTGGAAGTAAATGAATGAAGAAGAAAGAAACAAAAATGGCTGCCTTGTCTCTTTATATGCCTGCAATGTGACCACCTGATATGTAAATGAGATGCTCCTGGTTGGAGATAAAAGAGGGTTGATTTGTTGTTTTTTGGGGGAGAACGTTCACTTTGAAGTGGGATTTCAAAGAGATAAGTGAGATATACACTTTTAATTTCTCTGCAGGTAACCGACGAGTGCGTGAGAACACAGGAGCTCCAGTGGTCTCAATGTAATACTGAGTGAGTGAGTTAGTTTGCTCACAATAAAATTCAAGTTAGTTTACTCCGGGTAGGAGTGAAGTAGGGTCTGGTATGGGTAGCGGCAATGAAAAATATCGGGCTGATAGATTGGGTGTTTGATTTCAAAACAGGGATGAAGAGTTCCGTATTAGCATCTATCAGCCGATGTCTGCGCATGTCCACTAGAAGGTTAAAGTGTCACAGAAAGTCCGAGCCAGGATGTAGATACCCGCGTAAAGTCTCTGCACAATTTCAAGTCCAAAGAACGAGAAAGTTGACCTTACGTGAGAATAGGGGAGTGATTTACAGCTTGCAGTGAAATGGGCGATACTGGTGGTTTCTAAGAAAGAGTGCAAGATTGTGTAGCTTCAGTGAAGACTGTGTTGTGTTGTGCTTAGGTCTCCAGATATTAATTTCCCTGGTTCATAAATGAACAAGGGGTTTTGCTCCGCCGCACATTAGTGTCAAAGCGCCTGTGGTACTAGCACAGAGCTCGTTTGTTTGAGTGGAGGTGACGGCGAGAGCGTGGAGATGAAGAAGGGCTCGGGAATCGGCGCATGTGTGACTGCGCCTCCGTTCTGTTCATTTTCATCACCTCATTGGTGAGTCTTTCTATCGTGCTCAATATAGTCATATCTGTGAGCGGATGTGTGCCTGGCATTATAGAACACATATAAGCTTCATCCTGTAACATAGTAATTACCGAGGCTACTTCTCCTATAATTGCACCCATTTATCCACACATTTATATATATATATATATATATATATATATATATATATATATATATATATATATATATATATATATAGACAACAGACCAAAATAACATCTACAGTAAGAAAAAGTGGGGAAAACATTGTTGTGGAAACACATTCTAAAGAAAAAAAACGAAAGGGAAAATGTATGTGTGTTGAAAGCCAAACAAAAAATAATAATGATATATATATATATATATATATATATATATATATATATATATATATGACAGATAAGAAAAGTTAATGTCTTTTTCTGTGTCTGTCTATGTAAGGGAATGAACTCTTTTGTACTTACGTTTTTGCAGAAGCATTTAAAAAAATATTTGTAAAAGTTTTTTTTGTCTTTTTTTAAAAGAATGATGGGGAAAAGGAGTGGTTTCGTCGCTTCGTTAATTAAATTGACTTGTTGAAGTTTGCTGTTGAAATCTTCTGTTCCTTTTGGCGAAAGGAGCTGCCGGCTGTCATATTGACGCGTGGAGTAAGTCAGTGGCGTCTCAAAGTCTGGTAGACTAAAATGACTGAAAAATAATTGAAAGTTAAAAAAGTTTCATTTCTTTTTTTTAAATATCATATAACATAGTGTTTTCAAATCTTTCTCTTTGAACAAATCTTTTTTCAGTGAAAAAGTTTGGTTTTGGAAGAAAAGGGGTTTGTTCGTCTATTTTTCCGACGCAACGAATTTTCTTAGGGAGAAAAAGATTTAGTTTTGAATTGAGTTGAGTCTCTTGTTTGGTCGCCGCTCTGAATTTAGTTACGAACTTTTTTGTTGCTGAAATAACTTTACGAATAATCGGGTCAATATACTGATTGACCCGAAAAATTCGCAACATTTTGTTTTTTGGTGGTTTTGTGCTAGGTTGGGTCTAGTCTACAAAATACTAAAAGTTGAACAAGATCTGAGTATGGGAAAGGGTAAAATTTCGAATATGACGTTTTTTGTTTACAAGTCAGTTTCCATTTACATGTGAAGCACTAACTCGGTCAGTTTTCATGATAAATTAATGAATCTTGGATTTTTACCCAAGTTTTTAAGATCAATCTTTCACATGAAAAAGTTACCAGTGATGCCAAATAAACCCTTATACAATATCAATGGTTACCCCTACACCCGTTACTCTTGTTGTATCAACCCTGATTCACTTACGTCACAGTGCCTTTTCAAAACTTTTAACTCCTCATCATCATCTAATCCAGCTTCTGTACAATATCTTTTCCGATTTCGAACATTTTGACATCCTGTGATTATATTGCATAACGATTCATCGGCTTAAAGCTGTTCTGCAACTTTCCCGAGGTCTGTCCCATCTCTTCTCACCCGAGAGGCAGACAACTCCGTATGTTGTTCGCTTGTTGTGTAACTTCGTACGGTAAATTATTGCATGGCAAGGTTGTAAGCGGATGACATAGTGGACGACATAGCTCAAACTGTTCTCTGATGCCCAGACATCCCAATACCTCGTATGAGCTCACCATGGCTTTTGAGTGAGCGCATTAGTGTTTGCTCGATGACAAGATCAGAGCCAAGACTAGCCCAGTATTGGCTACTGTGTCTGATTACGTGAAAAACAAACAGGAACTTGTGATGTACTGCAGGGTTGTCATCTGGAGATATAGACAATGTGCCGACTTTAGATAATTTTGATTACCAGTGGCTGTGAATATTGGCAAGCAAAGACGGCACTACGACGCAGTTCCCAAAACTCCATTTGATCAGCTACAACAAGTGCCCTAGCAATTCATAGCATGTGCTGATAGTTTATCCATAGATTGCTGGTTTTGGATGCCCATACCAGTTCATCCCTTATCAGAGTAAGACTGTTGTAAATTCTACCAATGTAATCTGATTCCAACAATGACTTCCAGTCACATTCACCAGTCTCCATCAACATGTACAGCCGCTCAAGTTCCTCTATTTGATCCTGAAAACCAGGTTCATCCTCCAAGACATTTGGCAAGAATCTGACGTGTGAGACACTGATCCACCAACAGGTGACCACGAAATGCTTGTTACCCTGCCTCTCCGCTCACCATGTGTACGACGGTGTCTCCATGATCTCCTTGAGTCTACTGCCATCCAACAAGGTCCTATATATTCGCACTCCTGATGCATCAGGTGCATCATACCATGCCAAGTTTTGATGAGTTTCGCTGCGGTTTTGAGAATTGTTCGTTTTTGTGTTTTCTTATCATCTGTAGGTGGTGAATTGTAGTATTTACGAAGAATGTTACAGGTTTTTCCTTAAATGTCACAATGTTTGCGACACCATAACCGGCTTTGGTCACAAATAAAGAGTTTCCATATCGACTTATAAGCTTTTCTTTGAGGTACTGATTTCCATATGCCGTTGACTTACTACCTCATAAGTATTCTTCCATTTAAGCGACATTATCTGTTCCTCGTCGTTTTATTCAAAGAATACACACATCCTTTCGAATGCTTCATCCTGATCGCTGTATTTTGGTTTTCCACCTTTTCGTCGTTTACGTGAACTGTCTTGGAATGCTTCACATTATATGGAAGTTGACGTTACATGACTGGTGGTACACACAGTCTGCAGCATGAAGATCACCACCAAAATATTCGATCCGACCTTAAACAACAGTGGCCCACTCATCCCCTCTTGTTTTGCAATGAACCAGGATAGTTTGAGAAAATGCACCAGTTTTCACATAGCAAATCTTTCCCTCACTTTTTTTATTTATAATCTTTTTCCGTAGTGTAAGATCCACAGAAAAAACAATGCATTTTACTGTCATATCGTCCCAGAGAAACACAAATGCCCCTTTTTACGGGCTGAGCAGAATCATCCTTTTCCACGCTAAAGCAATGTCCTTTTTGTTTATGTGTTCCGGTTTCAACAATGACTTTGACTTTTGATACTTGCACGGTTGACACCTGCATCACCCCTTCTTGCAGCACCATGGTCTCATCACATGTCAAATCCTGTTCGCATGAAGGACAAGTTTCTCTACTGGCGGCTGAACTCATGTTTGATCCTGAAAATATACGAAAATATATGTGTATTAGTATATGAAGCTAATGAATTGTTTGTGAGGGCAGTTTTTGATGGGGTAAAACGTGGTCTTATGGCCGGGGGTTCGAACAAAAGACGAAGGTTATGGAATGAGATGCCTTTATGGCTGCATGTCGTTCCCGTTGTTCGAGGTGGCAAAATTAACAGAATCAACAAACAAAAAGGAAGAAAGTAAAACATTATCATTATATCGGAAATTATATTGGAAAGAAAGCGAAGGAATAATAAAACTACACACAAGAATAGTATTTAGTAAAATCAAGAATTAGAGTAAAACATCCATGTAAAACAAAACAATTTTTGGGGGATAAGACATTTTGTAGAGCTATCAGGTACAGAGAATGTTTGAGTTCATTTTTAAGGAGTCAAAAATTCCGTTGGTTACACGAGTGAAAAATGTTCGGTTTGTTTAAGTTCGTGTTTGTATAAATGATTATATGCGATCATGTTTGGTGTATTTTTTGGGGCATTTGTAATGTGTGCGCACTTGAAAGAATAGTTCGTTATTCGTAGTAGGAATTAAAAGAGATTACCTACTTTTTGACTTTTGCCTCCCCCACCTCATCGGTCCAGTTGGTAAGGAGAAGACGACGATCTCCTGCGTGTGCGGTCGGCCAAAAACAGAAGAGAAAAAGAGGAAAAAGAGGGTGTGCGACTTGTTGTGTTTCTTTTTATAGTGATCAAGTCACGCGTGATCAAGCTGGACTCTTGGTCCCTGATTGGCCGGAATCTTCAGCCAACGCCCATCTTCTCTATCCCAGAGACGAATAAGGGTTTATCATACAGAGAAAGAAAAGAAGTCGCAACAAATATCCACTTGGCCGGTAGTAGCGTCTGCTACAGTCTCTTATGGTTTTTCAGTTGTTTTCTCAAGAATCCTATACATTATAAAACAATTTCATTTATATACGATTAATTGAAGAAAGTAATAATTCACCACTGGTACCCATATAAAAATAATCACCCATATGCCTGTTGGTGAACCTGGGTGAGTGCAATAAGGGGTTTAAGGGTACAGGTACTAATGTGGATGTAATGAGGGGTTTAGAGGTCGGATACCCCTAGATATGGTATAAGGGTTTGGCATCACTGGTAACCCTTATCATGTGAGAGATTGACCCTAAAAACAAGTAAACATCCAAGATTTATTGATTTATTATGAAAACTGACTGAGTTAGTGCTTCACATGTAAATGGAAAATGACTTGTAAATCAAAATAATTTCGAAATTTGACACTTTCCCGTAAAATGAAATAACAAAACAACAACGAAAAGGGTTTATTCATGAAAGTTACAAAACAGTACACAGCCGCCATATTGTTTAAATACCATTACTACTTAGCTACCCGCTGGTTGGCCCAGGCAATTGTGGTGTTTGGTAATAAACAACAGTCAATTGTGGTGGTTGTAAACATATCTTTATTTAACAAGGGTTATAACAACATGTGTGTATCAACGGTCGTAATCTCTCTCTATATATGTCCCTAGCTATCTCGCTGCTGCTGCTTCCTGCTCTCGTACCGATCACGTTGGTACGTGATCTTCGACACTACATCTTCCCTCTTTTTTTATAAATTTATGTCACTATAAAGTCTTCTTGCCACACTGGGGTGGATCTTACTCTAGGTGTTCTGGTTGAACCACTAGGGGCAGTTAGGGCCGGTGTTAGGGGTTCTTGAGCAGTTTCCTTAGGGTCTGGACTGGAGATGGGAAGTGCATCGATTGGGTTGAGGTGTGTGTCTTCGATATCTGTTGTAGAAGTAGGGGGCCAGTGGGTTGTATCAGGGGGAGAGTAAACTGCTTTAGGGACGTCGGTGTAGTCAGGACTATACTGCATGTCGCCGGGTACCTTTTTTACATGGGCAGCGTTTCTCATTCTCACTTGGCCTTGGGGTTGTTGTATTAGAACAGCATTTCCCTTCTTTTCCACAACTTGATAGGGCTGAGACTCGAACCGAGCGTCCAGCTTGTTTGTTCTGTGTAAATTTTTACACAATACTGTGTCCCCTCTCTGGATCTGTTGGTCTCTGGCTCCTCTTCTCTGGTCAGCAGCTATGTTGCGTTTTAGTTTGTGTAGAGCATCCTTATCATGTACGTCACTAAAATCAGTGGACGCTCCTACAATACTTGGCAGCTTACCTCGGAGTTCGCGGTCATTAGTAACTTCGCTGGGGATACTCCGGTTACTGTGTGAGGGGTGGTTCGGTATTGGAAGAGAAAATTCCTTAGTTCAGTCCTCCAGTCTTTCCCTTCGACTTTGGCGATCTTAATTGCCTTTAGGATTGTTCTGTTGAACCGTTCCACTTCGCCGTTGGACTGTGGCCAATACGGGATCCCTCTCACCTGGGTGATGCCGTGAGTATTCATATACTCATTGAATTCTCTTGATGAGAATGGCTGTCCGTTGTCACTCCTCAGATAGTTGGGATATCCATGATGATTGAACATCATTTCTAGTGCACCCGTTACATTTTTGGCATTTGCTATTTTCATATGCGCAACTTCTGGCCATCTTGAGTAGTAGTCGACAACAGCCAGCAGGTAGTTCCCTTCGGAGACACTCAGTAGGTCAACAGCTACATAGGTCCAGGGTTGGTCAGGCAGCGGTGTACTCTCTAGTTCTTCTGGAGGGGCATTTTTGCCAACCACTTGACATGGGTAACACGCTTTTACTCGCTTTTCTGCCATTCTATCCATCTCTGGCCACCAAACTTTGGACCGTAGGCGATTTTTGGTTCGCACAATTCCTTGGTGTCCTTCATGAGCCAGTACAACTACCCGCCCCTGAAGTGCCTCAGGGATTATGATCCTGCGTCCTCGGATGACCATCTGTCCTGCTATCCAGAGTTCATCTTTGATTGCATGAAATGCAGTACCTTTGAAATGGGTCCAGTCATTTTCGGATATAGCTTGCCGAAGTTTGGAGATCGTAGCATCATCCTTTGAAGCTTTTTCCACTTCACAGGGAGTCAGTGCCTGAGGTACAATATCTTTAATGATGCTGTAGATGTAGTCCATTGTTTCCTTTTCCTCAGTTTTGTCTGGGTTTTCAACGGGCTGTCGACTCAGCAGGTCCGCCTTATTGGTTCGGCCAGGAATGTGGATGACTTTGTAGGTGAACTGTTGTAGAAACAACAGCCATCTCTCCACTCTTGCTGAAGGGGGCTTCGAGGAAGGTGATAGTACCTTTACCAGCGCTTTGTGATCAGTCAGGATCTGAAAGTCACATCCAATGAGGTACAGACTGAACTTTTTGCATGCCCAGAATACTCCCAGTGCTTCTCTTTCAAATTGAGAATATCGGGACTCTGTTGGTGTGAGCTTCCTACTGGCATAGTATACTGGTTTCCAGTATCCGTTTAGCTGCTGTTGTTCAATGATTGCACCCACGCCAACGGGAGAAGCATCAGTTGTGATTCTAGTTGGCAACTCAACACTGTAGTATGCCATGACTGGCGCTTCAATTAACCCTTTCTTTAGTTTGTTAAAGGAATATTGTTCCTCTTCTTCCCATTTCCAATCAGAATCTAGTCTTGTAAGATCCCAAAGTGGTGCAGTTACACTAGCAAAATGGGGCACAAACTTAGCACAGAATTGGGCCAGTCCCAAGAAACTCCTCATCTGTGATGCATCTTTTGGTGGAGGAGCATCAACTACAGCCTTCACCTTTTCGTCCGAGACCTTCAAGCCGTCTTGTGTCAGAATGTGGCCCATGTATCTTATAGATGTCATTTTAATCTGGCACTTCTTTCCATTGACGGTCAGTCCTTGTTCGGCTAGGTGTTGGAAAACTTTGGCGAGTCTAGTGTCGTGCTCACTTTCTGTTTTCCCGACTACTATGATGTCATCTGACATGTTGTATGCTCCTGGGCAGCCAGCTATAACCTGACTTATGATTTGCTGAAATTTTTCTGAGGCCATGTTTACCCCAAACATAAGTCTTTTATACCGGTATAGCCCATCAGGTGCAGCAACTGTTGTGATTTCTCTGGAGTCTGGATGCAACTCTATTTGATGGTAGGCCATATTCAAATCTACTTTTGAGAAATATTTGCCTCCAGCCATTTCTTGTATAGTTTCCTCAATCGTGGGCACTGGATGACGTTCTCGAACGATAGCTTCGTTTGCTCTACGCATGTCGATACATATCCTCACATCGCTTTTTCCATTGTCCTCGGGCCTTTTTTCCACTGTCACTAAAGGATTCACCCATTGAGAAGGTTCCCTGACCCTCTCAATTACATCCAGATCAACCAGTTCTTGCAATTTGTTTAGGACACATTGCCGCCGCTTGAATGGTATCCGACGTACTGGCTGAGTGACAGGTATAATTTCTGGATTTATTTTGAATTTTAATTGGTAGTTTTTCAGTTTTCCCAATCCACTGAAAACCTTTGGAAATTCTTTTAGTATTCTTGTCCATATATCCAGTTCCGAGCAGTTCAAGATGTTGGCGTTAACGCCCACACTTAAAAGTCCTAGTCTTTTACTAGTTCTACCACTTAAAAGTGACGCTTGGGCCTGTGGTATGACAAAAAATGGAACTGTTATGTAGCGATTTGTGCTAGGAACTTCAACCTTCAATATGCACTTTCCTAGAAGGGGAAGTGGTTTTTCACTAGCATAGGGGTATAGTTTAGTAGAATCTGGCTGGAGCTTAATTTTGGGTCCTTCTTTTTCTATTTTCTTGAAGTCCTCTACAGATAATGTATTATGCTGTGCTCCTGAGTCTATCACTAAAGGGATGGTGGTGTTTCTGACTTTGAGGTTTATTCAGTGGCGTAGCTAGACCTTTTGCCGCCCGGGGCGGTAGTAAAATTTGCCGCCCCCCCCCCGGCATTTGGGTGCCCGGAAAATTCGTCCATGGATAATTCGCCCATGGATAATTCGTCCATGGAAAATTTTTTGCTAGGTAGGAAAACTGGTCTATTATTATTAAGTTAACATTATTCTTAATTTTCATACCTTGCGAAAATTAGTTCTACGGTATCTAATTTTCCTAAATTCAATTAAATTAAAATTAAAATATGAAAACTGATTTTTAATATTTTTTATTCATTTGAGATTTTATCTGTTTTCCTTTTGTTTTAAGTAGATGGTGGGGGTTGCCCGGTGTGATTTTGTCCGATCCCCCAGCTAGCAATTGTAAAGTTTACAAGGAGTTATAAAAAGTATGCTACAAAAACAAACGTTTGGACAGTAATAAAATTAATGAATTCAAACTTTCGCATCTAATGTTATTTCCTCTTTGATGTCGGTGTATATACACCCAAATATCCAACTTTCTTTTCGCACCTATTCGATAAAAATTTATATGAAAGTTCCCCTTTAAGTATGAAATCTTTCTGAGGTCATTTTGTTTTTTTGGTGCTTGGCCGAAGCCTAGGCTTGGCCCTATCCTGTTAGGTCAGCCGGTCACTGAGTATATCTCCAGAAATAATTAATGCTTGCATTTTTTAAACTTAGTGATTGAAATGAATTAAAGCAATTTATTCTCAATTAATGGAAATTTTGTTCAAGAATTAAAACCAGCCATATATATATATATATATATATATATATATATATATATATATATATATATATATATATATATATATATATATATATACATATATATGTATGTATATATGCGTATTTATATATGTGTATGTGTGTGTATATATGTATATATGTATATATGCACGTATGTATGTATATATGTATATGTATGTATAAATATATGTGTATATGCACATATATATGTATATATGCACATATATAGTTATAAAATAAATACGTATTTATTATAATGCTCCCATAATGTTGAGCATAATGAGAGCCGAAAATGGCAAACGGCCGTAAGCGAATATAGCAATGGTCTTGTTTAAAATTAGATCTTGTGTACAATTAGAGCTGAGGTCGGTTTGGCAACGACTGCCGATTGTTCCCATTTACTTGCCTCTCCACGAGGGCAGAGTTAGACACAAGGCCGGTTTTTAATGTGGGGAAAATCCAGCTCCACAAAAAGGGGCACTCTGGATAGGAACAAAAATAAAAATTCTCAGTCATGAACGATTTCCCCATACTGACCGACGACAGAAAAGGAGAAGTGTATCATTAGAACAGATACTACACTGTGATATCAGCCCAAAGGCTGCTAATTGTTGTTAAAATATTTCTCCCTCGCTCTCTCAGATGATCGGATTTCGTTCCTAGCTGGAAGTAGTTGCTAAAGTCTAGCCGCACCGATGAGCTGTAAACAGCGAAACAGTCCTGTGTGTGAATGACTATTATACACACACACATATATATATATGTAATTTAATTTAATTATGTTTTTACGTGCATAACATTTATTTTAGTTTATTTTATTTTATGCACGTAAAAACATAATTAAATTAAATGCGTCCAAAAAGTTAGGGCGATTCATTCATATAATAATATGAATAATAAAGAGCTTATAGCTAAGGTTGCGAATGTATAAAAATATATAACTTCAGTAGCGGTTCACTCTGTTACATTTTTTGGCACACTGGACCGGTTATTCTCGTTCTTTTCTGCATCTACACATCGCTGGGACATCTTGATTCAGTTGACCGGTCTAAGTATCAAACGGACTGTGGATACTAGATGGAGTAGTCGAGCAGATGCTGTAGATGTTGTGATAAAAACAATAGTGGAAGTCGTCATTGCCCTGGAACAGCTCACAGAAGAAGGAGAAAATGCAACCACAAGATCAGATGCATCTTTAATTCTCAACTCGGTACTATCGTTTCCGTTTCTTTTATTTCTGAACCTTTGGAAAACTATTCTCCCAGAAATCAATGATGCCCAGAAATATCTTCAAAAAAAAGGGCTGGATCTGCAACAAAGTTCTGTCAGGCTGACGGCGTTGAAAGATTTCCTTCTTCAGAATAGAGAAAAGATAGTGGACACTGCAATAGACGAGTCAAAAACACTCTGCTCTGAAATGGGGATAAGCATGGAGCGTCGTATTCGCAAAAAGAAACGAATGGATGGTGAAGGATTGACTGATGCAGCGCTGAGTTTTGATACTGAGTTGAGACGGGAAATGCTGTCTGTCATAGACAGATTGACTGAAGAAATATCTTGCAGATTTCAACAAGTTCACAATCTTGCAAATAAATACGCTTTTCTTATACCGTCAAATCTGCTTGATGATAATTATGATTGTCAGCTTGGTGGATTTGACGAAGATATAGAAAAAGAGAAATTCTTTGCTGAAAAGAAGAGGTTACAGTATGTTGTAAAAGCTTCAGAAAAAGACAAAATCGATGGACCTCTGGAACTTTTGAACTTTATACAAAGATACCAACTTGGGGATTCCGTCCCTAATATTGTGATCTTGCTGAGAATTTTCCTCACCAGAGCTATTAGCGTTGCTAGCTGTGAGCGCTCTTTCTTAAAACTGAAGCTCATAAAAAACTACCTTAGATCAGCAATGAGCTAGACAAGACTTACAGACTTGGCAATCCTCTCAATAGAGAGGGAACTTGTCGAGGAAGTGAATTTTGATAGAGTCATTGATAACTTTGCCGAAAAAAAGGCGCGAAAAATCTGTTTGTAAATTTTCAACCGACTTGATGCCTTGCGACAGTTCTCTCACAAAAAATAAATTTATAGCCTTATTTGCCATTCATAAATACATTTGTTTAAAATATATTAAAACTATTTTTAAAAGAGTTGAAACGTTATTGACAACAACAAATTTCTGAAAACCGAGCGATTACACACACGGATTTAAAAAAGCACCGATACAAGACGTTTTTTCTCTTCGGAGGGCCCGCCCTCTTAATAATAACATTATGAAGACAAAGAAAAGAAAACTACATCGGACTATTCTCTCCTTGATACATCCATGTTATTTGGCGAAAATTCGGACTTTAACAACAACGACAAAAAAGTAAATAAAAATGATTTTATCATTTCATAACATTTTCAGGTTTTCAAATTTAATTATTATTATATAAAATTATAGTATAAAATTTCATATTTTTTGTTAACTTTTGTTTTTTTAAATTTTTTTCTCTACTTTCTATTTTTACCCTCTCAAAATGCCGCCCCCTCAGGTGTGTCGCCCGGGGCGGCCCGCCCCCCTCGCCCCCCCCCCCCCCCCCAGCTACGCCAGTGGGTTTATTACATTTTCACTCATTGATATTTTGAATAAATTAAACCCATTAGCGCCACCAGTTTTGTTATCTTCCCTTTCCCCTACACTCTGTTGAATTCCTTTGTTATGATAATGCTTTCGTCCACCACGACTGTATTTTGGGGCTCTGTCATGTTCGTTTCTATTCTGCGTTTTTGTTTGTTTGTTTTTGTAGAAACAACAGACTTCAAAATGTCCCTTTTTCCCACAGATTCCACACTTGTGATGCTTGCTTCTAACACAATCTCTTGCAAAATGTCCATTCCCCCCACACTTATAACATGCAGATGACACATTGTGGCTTGGTTTAGGTTTTTGTCTGTCGCTTAATCTATTTATATCAGACGTACAAGTAGATCCTAAAATTAGGGCCTCTTTGTGGTGGTACGTCCCAATAATTTGGATGAGACGATCCAACGTCAAGTTGTTTTCACCATATAATTTGGCTTTTAGTTCCGCGTCCTTTATGTGAAGAAGGATCTTGTCTCTGACGAATTCGTTCGGTTCTGGAGTGAAACCGCACACCTTCGCCAAACTCTTTAAGCGAGTGATATAATTATTCACGGTTTCTCCCGTGTTTGGTTCAGACTCCCAAAATCTTGAACGCGCTTTAGGGATATTTTCCTTTAGAGCGAAAGTTTTGTCAAACAGTTCTATAGCTGTTCGGAATACATCGACTCTTTCTTTATTAGCCTCGTGTCCGGCTTTTTGTTCGTCCGTGAAATTCGTCCAAATTTCACGCAGACCCTCGCCTCCTGTTAACAAAAGGATAGCTCTTTTTTGCTCAGAATTTATGACACCTGAAGCTAGTATGAAAATTTCCAGATCGGTTTTCCAATTTACCCATCTTTTATGTAAAGACTCTGGATCTCCGATCGTATCTAACGCACGTGGAGGGCTTAGCCCCCCCCCCCCCCAATGTGACGAATTTTGCCATATTGTTGTTTAAAAGGACAATAAGATGTGAATAACAAAAGGATTGTTATTTAAAGACAATAAATGTGATAACAAACGAATTACTTATCTCTCGTTTTTTTTCTGTACTTTTCCTTTGGAAGAAAAAAAAAGTATATTTTTCTTTCTCTCTTGTAGCACGTGTGACCTCTTTTTTTCGTGTTTTTTTTCCGTAGAAAAGTTCGTTGTTTGCACTTTTTTTTTGTAGATGTCTTTCTTTGCTTTTTTTTGTGTAGAATTTCATCTCATCGTCGTCGCCAGTTTGTGGTGTTTGGTAATAAACAACAGTCAATTGTGGTTGTTGTAAACATATCTTTATTTAATAAGGGTTATAACAACATGTGTGTATCAACGGTCGTAATCTCTCTATATATATGTCCCTAGCTATCTCGCTGCTGCTGCTGCTTCCTGCTCTCGTACCGATCACGTTGGTACGTGATCTTCGACACTACAGCAATCTACTTCCTCTTTCGCTGACCAATTAATGGCCTTCTCAGGCGAATTCCGGACCGCTGCCACCATGAAGTATTATTGGATAAAGAATAACAAAGGCTTGGGTGAGGAGAGAATTTACGTACATTTATTCCGTGAGGTTATGGAGACGTCTGACCCCTAAGTAGTTCGTATGTGTTAGTTAGGGTAAGGGTTAGTATATAATATATCACATCTTCCCTATTTAGTAGTGTTCATATGAGTGTATGGAAGTCTGATTGGCCGGAATCTTCATTGATTGATTAGGATAGAGTGGTTATTTTTTATGTATTATTGTCTATTTTGTAATTGTTTTGTAGTGCTGGTATTTGTTGAGTAGTCATAGATTCTGTCTGCAATGTTTATGGTTATATAGAGTTCTTGAATCTGGCTGGCATATTTATGACTCGTCCAGATCTAGTGTGGGTTGAGTTTCTTTGTATATGGTCTTCGTTTGGTGCGATTTCTCTATCATCGTGTGGGATGGTGGTTTGTTTCCTGCCGTCATTTGTATCGGGTTGGTCATTACATTGTACCGTCCTTGATGTTGGATCAGCAAAGTGTACTTTCTTCTTCACTGTCGGTATTGGTACAGCACGTAGGTGAGCACGGGTACGGCAGAGTCTTGTTCCATTTGGAGTTTCCACAATGTAGCTCTTTTGGGTTACCATCCTTCTGGACAATGGTTCCAGGGTGCCACGTTTTGTCATTTTTTGTTTGTTATTGACACGTGTTGGCCTGGATACAGTGGTTGAAGGTTTCTAGTGTATCTATTGAGATCGTGGTTTGTTTTCATTAATGTCGATCTTTCGTCTAGTTGTTGTCGGTGTTCTTCCTTTCCAGGCTCTACTCGGCTGGGTAGTGTTGTTGTTATAGGCCGTCCGAATAGTAGCTCAGCTGGTGATGGTAATTTGCTGTCTATAGGTGTTGCTCTGATCTGCAGTAATGCTATTTGGATGCCACCTTTATCCTTAAGGCATTTCTTAAGATACTTGGCGTCCCACGTTGCATTGGCGCAGATCATCTGGGTGCCATTATGTCTCAATATGGAGATGTAGAGGCGGTTCTTCCGGTCCGTGGCCCCGAAATATTCTCACGGGGGAATATATCTTTAAAATGAGGCTGAATTACGCCAGCGCAACTCCGATGTGAAGCGTGGACAATGTCGCTAATCGTCGAGGGGAGGAAACTACATTGCTGGCAATGCCTGACGCCGGGGCATATGGCGAAAGAATCGCAGCGAAATCCTCGGCGTCTGGGCTTTCAACATCCAAAACAGTGCCAGCAAAAATCAAAGTGGCAACTGAAGTAGAAGTTGTAGTCACAACTAAAGTGCCGACTACAACGGAAGGAACAACGGATGAAAACCCCACGCCAGCATCTGAGGAAACAACTAAGGAGGCTCCCTCGGGTTGGAACAAAGTGGTTTCTTAAAAGAGTGATAGGGCCAAAGTTAGTCATAACCTAGCCCAACCCGAAATGACGCCAACACCGGCAGTCAAGAGAAAACTTTCAGAGCACTCTTCAGAATCGGAGGAAGACCAAATAGAGGAGGAGAGAATGGCAGTGGAAAGTGTCGAGGAGCCTAAAAAAGACCCGAAAGCGAAAAAGAAAAAAGAGGCCCTAAACGAGGAAGAGAGAGAAAAGATGGAAGAATGCTCAGTAGATCCTGACACTAGGAATGCCCAACCTGCAACTCCCCAACCTTCAACACCCACAGTATTGGTTGAGGAGAGTACCCCTCCCCTTTCTAACAACCCTTGTGAGGGAGCATCTCCAGAAAAGGAGAAAATTGCGGAGAAACCTGTGTCAGAAGCAGCTCCAGAGAAGCAGGTAGAAGTTAACGAGGAAGTACAACTTCTACTCAGCCGGTCATCAGACGGGAAAGAACAAAGAAACTCCCTTTCTTGTCCAGGGAAAAAATTTGTATAGCCGATGCCTCCCAGGTTCAGTCGGACTTGAACGGGAGACAGAGGAGATATTTGAAACAACTGGAGGCGTTTACCCATGTTGATGGGAAACAAGTTAAAAATCCCCATAACTTTCAGGATACCCCAAAATTACCACTTTCCTAAGGCAGGACAAGGGCAGTAGAGCAAGGACCCTTTGGAGGATGGTAGAGGAGGGACAGGTGGCATTTCCGGGATTTAATCTTATAGATGAGGAGCACCCGGCGTTAAAAACTGGCTTCAAAATGTCCGGGGAGGGTCCCCATTTATGTTCATCCCTCATTTTTTCGGGACTTGAAGCTAACCTTTCCCCTGGACGTGGGAGGTCTGGCTCGAGACGGACGGATTTCGTCCAAACTGCTGACCGGCAGTCTTGGTCAGGCCTTTGTCGTCATCACTCCCGAGGACTTTAGGCCCATTTGCGACATATAATAAAGGATAATGGCTTTAAACCTAGCCACATTGAATGTGAGGGGCATGAGATCTCGAAGCAAGGCTGTTCGCGTGCTGATGGATCTCGTGGCCCTTAAGGTAGATATAGCTGCGATCGAGGAGACCTACTTCGTTTCGTATGGAGATTGTGATGTGCTGACTGACGACTACGACGTCATCTCAGCATATGGCAATGTCCGTAGTTGTGGTGTCTCTTTGCTAGTGAGACGCACTCTGTCTGCGACAGTGAGCGTTGTTCATACGGATGCGGTAGGTCGGCTGGTCGTAGTCGATGTTGCCCTTGACAACAGAAAACTGTGTGGAAAACTGGTGGGACACCTACCAGTAGGTGGATGGACTCGGGCCGCGACAGCCATCATGAAGAGGAGGGCGAGTGCAGTTACCAAAGGTTGGGATGACGAAACGGTGGACAATTTGTTGCGGCGCATGGTGAAGGAGACCATCACAAGAGTCGAGCAGGAGGACCCCGCTAAAGGAGATTGGTGCGTCCAGGGAGACAGGCTAAATGTGTGGGTGGATGCGAGCTCCCTCGCGATCGGGGCGCTATTGGAGATGAACGGGTCCGTGATTGAGGACGCCTGCTGGTTGCGACCAATGGATGATGCTGCTCACATCAACCTGGCGGAGTTGGATGCGGTAACAAAAGGAATTAACTTGGCACTCCAGTGGAAAGTCAAAGAATTATGCATACACACAGATTCGCTGTGCGTATACCACTGGATACTTGACACACTAACAGGCAAAGCGAGAGTGCGCACCAAGGCGGCTACCGAAATGCTAATCAGACGAAGGTTGGAGACAATAAGGAAGTTGGTGGAAGAGTACGACCTATCGGTGAATGCGGTGCTTGTCACTTCAACCTGCAATCTTGCCGATAGACTTACCCGTGTGCCCCAGAGATGGTTCGACGCAATGAAGAAAGAAGCCGAACCAGGGTCTTTATGTGCTGCCTCTGTTGAGGAGACGGATAAAATCAAGAAGGTACACCATGACAGTGGACACCCCGGAGTGAGACGGACGTATTATTTCGTACGCTTAACCAACCCGTCAGTGTCCAAAAGCAAAGTAGAAGCAGTGGTCAAGGAATGCCAAATATGCCAGTCAATCGACCCTGCTCCCACCAAATGGCAGAAAGGTCGGCTGGAAGTCGACGAGAATTGGAGCCGACTGGGCATGGACATAACCCATTATGGTGGTCAGCACTTCCTCACACTGATCGATTGCGGACCAACGAGGTTTGCGATCTGGCGATTATTAACAAGACAGGACCCGGCTAGTGTCATCCGTCAATTAGAGTCCATATTTTACGAGCGGGGTCCACCTGAAGAGATTCTCACTGACAACGACACAGCCTTTTGCGGCGGAGAATTCAGGCGTTTCGTAGACGAGTGGGGGATCCGGCTTAGACACAGGTGTGCATATGTACCGAATGGCAACGGTATAGCGGAGCGGTGCCACCGAAGTGTGAAGAGTATAGCAGCAAGGAAGCTATGTACGATTGCAGAGGCAGTATATAGGTACAATACGACACCGAAGGATGACGCGACTGCTGAAAGTGCACCTGCTAATGCGATACATTGCTATCGAGTGCGTGTTAAGGGCATTGACGCCTGCCTGCCTAATCAGAAGAGGACGCAAGGACGGTACAAGTTGGGGGACACCGTTTGGGTAAGGCCTCCCAGTAACCGATGTACGACCAGTTTCAGAAGAGGACGGATCACCGGCATAATTAGTGAGCAGGCTGTGCTGGTTGATGGTACTCCACGGCATGTGAAGGATGTCCGGCCCGCCCTTGATACAAACCTAATATCGAACAGCGAAAGTGATGAATCATCCAATGATGAAATGTGGATCCGACCTATGCCCCATTGCCGTGATGACATGGCTGAGACCCTCAGCAGAGATGGCGATAGTTCCAGCGCCACTTCTGAAAGCCCCAATGACGATGGAGCCCAGCTTGATGGAAGGACTGCTGGCAACGTTAATGGCGACAGATCTGTTACCCCTCCTGAGAGCTCTGATGAAGATGAAGAAGTCCAGCTAATCCCCCTCCGTAGGAGTGCCCGTAACAAACGAGCGCGGCCGCAATGCGGCATGTGTGATCTTGAGACCAGAGGGGAGTGTAAAGTCGAACAAAATGAAGGAAGAACGCGACCACGTGTTTGCGCGTGTTGTCTTACCTGCCGGGATGATCACGGGGAGGGCGGAAATTAGATTAATGGCGGCTGTGGTTTTTTGTACGATTATTGAGCAATGACGTCAGGCCTCACGTGACTGTTTTTCTGACCACCGATTGGCTGATGATGAACACTTGGACAATAAAAGGAGTGTGTATCAACTGCATCAGTGTGATTAGACGTCCGACGTGTGTGTGTTAATCAACTGCCGTAGTTGCGTAGTTGCGAAACGAATACAGGATCATTGCGGGTTATGCGCCCAACATTGCTGGTGAGAGGGTCTTCTTTTTATCGACGGTTGGAAACGTTTCTCGGGGGTCCGGAGCGAGTAGTTTTAATGGGGGATTGGAACGCCGTCCTTGAGCTCAAGATAGATAAGGTTGGTGGGAATAGAGGGTCGGGGTGAAAGCAGTCTGTCTGACCTGATGGCCTCATGCGATCTTGTCGACAGGTTTCGCGTTGATCACCCAGGGCGGGAGATGTGGACGTGGCATACTAGCACGGCCTTCTGTCCGAGTACTTACTTGGACAGAATGTTAGTTAGAAGAGGCGACATAGATTTTATATCTTGTCCCACGTTCACTTGGTTAGGTCATTCGAACCATAAATTGGTTATGACTCGTTTGGGTTTAAGTGATAGGCCTAGGTTAGCTGGGTACTGGAAGTTGAATACCTCCTTACTGGAGATACCCGACTTCCGGGACAAGCTAACGTTACTACTTCAGCAGGGTTTAGTTGGGGCGGTTATCGGGAGTAGTTGGTGGGTTAGCACTAAGGCTCATGTTAGAGCCAGCGCCTCGCTCGAGATAGGGCTAGGACGCAAAAGCCTGTAGAGGATAAGATGACCCGGGTGGTGGCTGGGGGATCCCCTAGAGATAGCTTTAATTAAGGGGGACCTTAATCGCTTGGTTAGCGAGCGATATGAAGGTCAAGTAGTTCGCGCTAGGTTAAAGAAAGTCTCTAATGAAGCTGTGAACGTTGACGCTGTTGAGCGTAAGGCTGCTTTATGTCGTGGCTCGGATGGGTACATTCGGAAGGTGAATAACCTGGAAGGACATACCCTGGTATCGACTCGTGAGATTTGTGAGGGGTTCCGCGAGCATTTGGAGGATCGCTTCACCCAACTACCCAGACTCCGTGGCCAGGAGTTTGACAGCTATTTGGCCGACTCGTCCCGCCTAGAGGCGGCCCGAGCAGCTAGCTGTGATGGGGACGTTACAGAGGGTGAGATCATTACTGCGTTGAAAGCAGGTCGACTCGATGGTCTGCCATACGAAGTTTATTTGAGGCTGTCGCCCATGTTTGTTCCTCTTCTGAAGGATGTGTTTAACCACTGGTTTGCTCAGGGCTCGATCCCTGGGCAGGTTACCAAAGGAGTGGTCACATTGTTGAAGAAGGGGGTCACACGTGGAGTGGGGAATTTCGATAGTTATAGGCCCATAACTCTGCTAAACACAGAGTTAAAATTTTTGGCCCATGTTCTTGCGAATCGTTTGCAGATTGTTATCGCTGACTTGATCAAGCCTGAGCAGAACTATGCTGTGAAGGGGAGGTCAATTCAAAACAATTTGCATCTGGTTCGCACGACCCTAGAGGGTATAGAAGACAACACTGAAGCCACGCTGATCAATTTAGATCAGTCCAAGGCTTTCGATAGGTTCGACCATGGTTTCTTGGAATCTGTTCTAGAGGCTGCCGGTTTTAATCCGGACTTCTGCAAGTGGGTCTCTATTCTGTATCGTCTGCCGATGGTAGCGGTGCAAGTAAACGGTAGGCTTTTGGAGTCGTTCGTGGTTTCTCGTTCGGTGCGTCAGGGTTGTCCGCTGTCGCCCCTGCTTTATGTCCTGGCGTTGGAGCCCTTCCTTCGCAAATTAAGGGACGGGGCGGCTACACCAGTCCTGCGCGGAATCGCTATCCCTCCTCACTATGCGCGAGTCAGGGTTTCCGCGTATGCCGATGATGTCACCGTTTTTGTGGGTAGCCGTGAAGACATAGAAGCGGTGACTAAGGCACTCGCTCGGTACGAAGAAGTGACAGGGGCCATTGTCAACCGCAGCAAGTCCAATGGCCTGTGGTTGGTTGCCTGGAGCGGAGAGACCGCACTTCCAGGTGATTTCAGCTGGACCGATTGCCCGGTTCGGATCCTTGGCGTTTGGTTCAGACCGGGTCTCCAGTTGGAAAAGAATTGGTCGGAAGTACAGGCAAAGGTCGAATCGTCTGTGAGGGCTTGGATTCGAAGGAAACTTTCCTTGAAGGAGAGAGCGGAGGCGTGCGCCACTTACGTCTTTCCTCTCATCCTTTACCGGCTGTCTGTACTCCCTCTGTCTGCGTACCGCCTTCTTGCTTTCACAAGCTTGCTCTTTTCACTTCTGTGGAAGGGGCGGAAAGCATACGTCTGCAGACAGGTCTGTACGCAACATCCGTGCGATGGAGGCTTGGGGATGCCTGACTTGGTAAGTCATAGACATGCCGAGAGACTGGCTTTTCTGAGTCGTACTTTGACGGAGGACGCTCCGTGGGTCCCTGCGGTTGAGAGCGCCTTTCCCAACCTCGGTCGAAGGTCGACGTAGACCAAGAGGGGAATCCATGTTCGTCGCCGAATGCCGAGCCTCGCTTAAGGCGTTGCCGGAGTCCAGTGACCTTGCCCGGTCTAGGAAGAGACTATATCAGGATTTAGTGGAGGGGTCCGCTTCGGACCCGCTTGGGAGGCGGCTTGGATTGTCGAGTGAGGAGGCGCCAGGCCAGAGTTATCTTAACAATTCTGAGTATTCTCTGACCTGGCGACTGGTTCGAAATGCACTGCCCCTCTATGGCAGATTACGCAGGGATGGCATAAGGGACGTTCCCTTATGCCCGCGCTGTGAGGACAATGAGGAAGAAACGGTCGAGCACACCTTCTTCACTTGCAGCAAAGTTTCTCGTCTCTGGGAGTATGCCAGAGAGGTAACGGCTTGCATCGATGCCGAGCAGCCGATGGTACTTGATGTTATCAACAACGTAGCACCACCATGGTCTAGGGAGAAAAGAATGGTTTTTCTGGCGATGCTAGTCACAGCGAGGTTAGTGACGTGGGTTGCACGTCTAGATGAGGTTCATGGGGTTGGGTCTGTTTCGGATCATGATCTGGTTGTTTACTTTAAGCATCAGCTTAAAGTGAAAATCAGATGCGATTGGAAACGACTACATTGCATGGAGTTCAATAGAAGATGGGTGCGCAACACTAGTTTGTGCATCCGACGAGGGTCCAGGTTTGAATACGTTTTCCTGCCTTAGCATGGTGCAGACGGTACTGGGTCCTACAGAACCCAGCCCAGTATAAAACAAAATGTTTTTTATTAGCCTAGTCGAATCATAAGCTAGTAGGAATAAATGATGTCCTGTCCCGATTTTGTTTTTTCCGGCACTAGAGAGCTTCCAAAGATGCCCACTCCACATATTTATTTTGTCCCCGGCTGATGAAACCCTTGGCAATATTATCTTGGAAGACGCCATCCATTCCTGTACCCAGATCCCGATTAATTTATTTTCAGAATGCCTCACTTTATTCCCACTCCCAATTAGGGTTCGACCTGCTTGTTTTTGGCCTCGAGCCGGAAAACAGTGGGCGGTCCAAACTTAGCAAGAGGGTAGGGAGGGTCGTACTAACCACCCCTCATCATTTTATTTGGTTCTTTATTTTCCTTTCTTTTTGGGTGTTTTTAATGTGTATCCCACTCCCACGTTATTTCATGTTTTCATGTTTCATTTTGGGGATATTTTAAGTAGGGTTAAGCCATAGAGTGACTGCGATTTTTTTAGTGCAAATGTCTAGCTTAGGGTAGATTAGGTTTTTTGTCATTGTGCATTGTTTTTGTTTTTCGTCAAATAAAAAATGTCTTTGTTTTGTCTTTGATTTGAAATAAAAAAATGTCAAACTGTTGTTTTAAATGTCACAATGACCCCCGACCCCCACCTCCCCCTTCCACAGTGGGCTTTTATGCCTAAGGTGGTATGGATTCTGGGGATGTAATTTTAACTCTAGGAGTTAATGTTTCCCAGGATGCATCCATCTAAATGAATTTTGGCTAAGATCAAAGTGTAGTATCTGTTCCGATGGATACTGCACCCCATGGACTGGTATTGTCTTGGCCTTCGGGGCTTGATTTACGCCGGTCTATGGGTCTGTCCTGTACAGTTCTGGGAGGTCCACCTTCCCAGGCTTTGCCCCCCTCCCCTCTTTGGGGAGGAGTAAGTTTATTGCGTACTGCCTGAGGCGCCCCTACCGGGGAATGCCGACGGGGCTGCCCAGGCAATTTTTAAACCCCACTTTCCCGACCCGACCTTGGGTCACATCTTACTTGTGGGAGTAAGATAAAAACTGGCCTTGTGCCTAACTCCTGGAGAGGAACAAATCAATACTCATTTAAAATTATTGACATCGTTGCCGGTGTACAAACATTCCATAATATTAACTATTCTCTCTTCCCTCGTTCTTGGCCTTTTGGCTAGGATCAAAGTGTAGTATCTGTTCCGATGGATACTGCACCCCATGGACTGGTATTGTCTTGGCCTTCGGGGCTTGATTTACGCCGGTCTATGGGTCTGTCCTGTGCAGTTCTGGGAGGTCCACCCTCCCAGGCTTCGCCTCCCCTCTTTGGGGAGGAGTAAGTTTATTGCTTACTGCCTGAGGCGCCCCTACCGGGGAATGCCGACGGGGCTGCCCAGGCAATTTTTAAACCCCACTTTCCCGACCCGACCTTGGGTCACATCTTACTTGTGGGAGTAAGATAAAAACTGGCCTTGTGCCTAACTCCTGGAGAGGAGCAAATCAATACTCATGGAAAATTATTGACACCGTTGTCGGTGTACAAACATGTAGCGGTCGGACATAGGACCTATTTCTTCTTGTACCCTGTGGGCAAATTGGTCATACACTTACCAATCGGCTTGTAGGGCGTATTATTTTCTATAAGAGAAGCGTCAACGTCGTGGCTGCTGCTGGAACGATAGTCAGGCAGGAGATAGCTGTTCCTCGATCGCGTCTCGTTTCTCTCTGCCGATCTTGTCCCAAGACCAAACTCTCAAAATAGTCCGTTTTGGGACAGCTAGAAAATCATACGCCCTGCAAGCCGATTCGTCAGTGTATGACCAATTTGCCCACAGGGGACAAGAAGAAATAGGTCCTATGTCCGACCGCTACAAACATTCCATATTATGAACTATTGTCTCTTCACTACTCATGGAAAATTATTGACACCGTTGCCGGTGTGCAAACATTCTATGTTATTAACTATTGAAGGACCGGCGGGACAGTTATAAAAGTGTGTGTATGGGGGGGGGGCTCTCCTAAAAAGTGGGGGGGCTGTTAAACACATGTATATATAACTTCATTATTGATGACCGTAAAGTGGGGGGGGGGCAAGTCAAAAAGGGTGGGGGGCTTGAGCCCCCCCCCCCCCGGTGCCTCCGTCCATGTATTGTCTCTTCCCTACTCATGGAAAATTATATCTATGGACTTCCTTTACTTTTGCCTTTATCTATTCTTATGGACATACTATCTTCTTTCCTTTGACTCCACGTACTAACGAAGACGACCCAATAAAGTTGGTTTACGTATTAGAAATGGACTTCGTCTCATTTTCTATAAATCTGCACCTCGAAATTTACAGGGCAGACCCGCAATAAGTATCTACGTATTTCTAAGTCTAAGGAAAGAGAAACTTGACCATACGTGGGGATGGGTACTTGCTTTACTGTTTGCCTTACAATAGGAAAAGCTGGCGACACGCAGCCCCAGTGTTGACCAATAAAAGTGATTGAGACACTGACATTGTGGGTAACTAAAATAAATACTATTCCGTTGTTGTTCGTAATAAAGCTTTTGTTTTTCTTTCGTGTGACGACCGTTTCAATTGTTACCAAAAAATAACATTATAGCAGTTGGTCTTAACAGTCTATACTAAGATTAGCTCCAATGCATTTTAATGTAATCTTCGTGTTGCAAGTTGACTTTCTTGGTCCACATCTATTTTTTGTTATCACGGTGACTTCGGCGTTTGTGCACTTTCTTCCTCTTCTTATTAGAGCTGTTTATGTGAAATGCTTAGTCTCAAAAAAGTAGACACAATTTTCAACTAAAAAAATATCGTTGTTAAAGTCATATTTAGCCTTAATTATTTTAGCCTTAAACGTGGACGAATACGCTCAAAACTTGATAGGAAAATATTTGAACATAGTAACTACAGAACGGACTTTTTAACACAAGGAACGAAATAAGATTTACACCGCTTTATTGATGACCTTTCATTGTTCCTTAGACACTTAATCTTAAAATAATTTCACGTTTAAGTCATGGTTTTCATTTTTTAATGTTGATTCTTTTCAATCTTCATATATTTTATTTTTTTAATGAATTCGATAACCAGAACAGAAATTGTATCAATTTCGTAAAGAAATCTCAACAAAAGTACAAATTTGTTTTTAACACAAAGGAAAAAAAGAAATCATCCAATTTTTCGGTTCTTTTTTTCCTTTCGTATTGAATTGCCTGGAATGAAAGGTAAGATACTTTAACTATTTAGTTTTAAACTCAATAACTTTTTAAACGATTTGGGTAATTCAGAAGTTTAGCAAGGACCTAAAAACATATTTTCTACGTTTAGCTTTTGTAAGTATGGATATCCGAAAAGGCTATAATCTTGGTAAAAAGCTAACAACCGAAACCTATAATGACGCTCTGCGCACATGGCACTAACCACAGAAAAATACATAAATTTGGGACAAAAAAAATTTCTTTATTTAAAAATCCCATGATAGTAATTCTAATAACTTTTTAAATTTTAATAAAAATAAAATTAAAAATTAATGTGTGTAATGAAAAAAATGTAGGTAAAAAAAGAATTCCATGATGTAATTTCTTCATTTAATATTACTTCAAAAAAAAGAATTCCATGATGTTAACTTTGTGTCATTTCTTCATTTAATATTACTTCAAAAAAAAGAATTCCATCATGTTAACTTTGTGTAATTTCTTCATTTAATATTATTTCAAAAAAAAGAATTCCATGATGTTAACTGTGTGTAATTTCTTCATTTAATATTACTTAAAAAAAAAAATTCCATGATGTTAACTTTGTGTAATTTCTTCATTTAATATTATTTCAAAAAAAAGAATTCTATGATGTTAACTGTGTGTAATTTCTTCATTTAATATTACTTCAAAAAAAAAAAATTCCATGATGTTAACTTTGCGTAATTTCTTCATTTAATATTATTTCAAAAAAAAGAATTCCATGATGTTAACTGTGTGTAATTTCTTCATTTAATATTATTTCAAAAAAAAGAATTCCATGATGTTAACTGTGTGTAATTTCTTCATTTAATATTACTTAAAAAAAAAAATTCCATGATGTTAACTTTGTGTAATTTCTTCATTTAATATTATTTCAAAAAAAAGAATTCTATGATGTTAACTGTGTGTAATTTCTTCATTTAATATTACTTCAAAAAAAAAAAATTCCATGATGTTAACTTTGCGTAATTTCTTCATTTAATATTATTTCAAAAAAAAGAATTCCATGATGTTAACTGTGTGTAATTTCTTCATTTAATATTATTTCAAAAAAAAGAATTCCATGATGTTAACTGTGTGTAATTTCTTCATTTAATATTACTTAAAAAATAGAAAAGAATTCCATGATGTTAACTGTGTGTAATTTCTTCATTTAATATTATTTCAAAAAATAGAAAAGAATTCCATGATGTTAACTGTGTGTAATTTCTTCATTTAATATTACTTCAAAAAAAAGAAGAATTCCATGATGTTAACTGTGTGTAATTTCTTCATTTAATATTACTTAAAAAATAGAAAAGAATTCCATGATGTTAACTGTGTGTAATTTCTTCATTTAATATTATTTCAAAAAATAGAAAAGAATTCCATGATGTTAACTGTGTGTAATTTCTTCATTTAATATTATTTCAAAAAAAAGAATTCCATGATGTTAACTGTGTGTAATTTCTTCATTTAATATTACTTCAAAAAAAAAAAATTCCATGATGTTAACTTTGCGTAATTTCTTCATTTAATATTATTTCAAAAAAAAGAATTCCATGATGTTAACTGTGTGTAATTTCTTCATTTAATATTATTTCAAAAAAAAGAATTCCATGATGTTAACTGTGTGTAATTTCTTCATTTAATATTACTTAAAAAATAGAAAAGAATTCCATGATGTTAACTGTGTGTAATTTCTTCATTTAATATTATTTCAAAAAATAGAAAAGAATTCCATGATGTTAACTGTGTGTAATTTCTTCATTTAATATTATTTCAAAAAAAAGAATTCCATGATGTTAACTGTGTGTAATTTCTTCATTTAATATTACTTAAAAAATAGAAAAGAATTCCATGATGTTAACTGTGTGTAATTTCTTCATTTAATATTATTTCAAAAAATAGAAAAGAATTCCATGATGTTAACTGTGTGTAATTTCTTCATTTAATATTACTTCAAAAAAAAAAAGAATTCCATGATGTTAACTGTGTGTAATTTCTTCATTTAATATTACTTAAAAAATAGAAAAGAATTCCATGATGTTAACTGTGTGTAATTTCTTCATTTAATATTACTTCAAAAAATAGAAAAGAATTCCATGATGTTAACTGTGTGTAATTTCTTCATTTAATATTACTTCAAAAAAAAGAAGAATTCCATGATGTTAACTGTGTGTAATTTCTTCATTTAATATTACTTAAAAAATAGAAAAGAATTCCATGATGTTAACTGTGTGTAATTTCTTCATTTAATATTACTTAAAAAAAAAAGAATTCCATGATGTTAACTGTGTGTAATTTCTTCATTTAATATTACTTCAAAATAAGTGTAAACATAAATTTTATTTAATAAATATGTATGTAACGTAAACATAAGAAAAAGTCCCAAAACTTTTTTTATTTATTTTATATAATTTTTATTGATATTAATGAAAAATATTGTATGTAAAAACATACAATGCTCGCTATCTGCCTGAGAAAACTAGACGCTACCGCTGATAACATATATTGGGGGTATCTATTTCATCCTATATCAGCCAGAAGGACTGCTTGGTTCTTTTAACTGTGATTACAACAAACTGTGATTGCATGTTTTACTTAGCAATAAAGCCGACTTAAAGGGGTAAAGTAAAGGCTGTGGTCGTTTATATAACAGCCCCCTCCCCAGTACATAATTCGATGCACGTATGCAAATTACTTTAATTCACGAGAGCCCACTTTTCAATAACCTGCTTAGACAACCCCTCCTTTTTTCCACAAAAAATAAACGGCACTTGTGTAGATTTGAGATAATTTATTTGTTTTCATTACATTAGGGACAAGAGAAGCTGTTTGTCCTATTGGTTTTCAAAAACAAATTAAAAAAAAAAACCCAGTTTTAAAGAAACTGTTCGTTTTCAAGCATTTTAATTTCTTAAAGACCCCCCACCCCCAAAAAAAACTTCATTCGTTAAAATAAAAACATTTGCACACGATGACTATTTTAATTAATTTAAAAATTTAATCGATTGTAAATAAACGGTTCGTTTTTTTAGGAGAAAAACACATTTTAATTTATTTCAATAAATGTTCTATTAATTAATTAGTTTGTGTTACTTTACTGTATACGTAATCTTTCATGTTTGATTTACTTGACTAAATTGCCGGGATTGTCTACCCTATCGCTAATGTAATTCTTCAGAAATGAAAACGAATAAGTTTGCTGGAATCGCTAATCTGCAGAAGTGCCAAATAAACTTATTCAAATGATTAAATTGTGATAATTCGGAAGTTTAGTCAGGACCTCAAAACAAAGCACGTTTAGCTTTTTGAACTATGGATGTCCGAAAATGCAATAATCTCAGTAAAAATCTAACAATTGAAGTCAATGACTTTTTAAAAAGTAATTACATTAACTTAACATAATGGACATTTTTTTACATACAATATTTTTCATTAATATCAATAAAAATTATATAAAATAAATAAAAATAGAACGCAAGGTAAAGCTCAGGGTGCCTCTCATGGGGTTAGAGGAAAAGTCAGAAAGACGAGTCATTTGCAGAATGTCAAGATTCCTGATGATCCTTTCAGGGTGTCTGTATCTGAGAAGATAAATTACTTCTCTCTCTTTAAACAACTTTGATAATCTTGAATGTGAATAATTTAGAGGAAGGTTGGGTAAATGAGACGAGAACTTGAGTAAGAAAATAGAAAGGGAAATATTAAATACAAACGTCTCTGAATGATGTGTATTCAATCACTTTATATACTATATATTTTAATTTTGTCTACAATCACAGCAAAAATTAGTATTTTATAGATTTAATGTTGTTTTGTCATAGGGGCAAACATAGCCAAATTATTATAACCAAGCATTTTTGAAATAGCCATTGTATTTGAACGCCACAAATTAATTGTTTCAAAGAATTACTCTGTAGAGTAATACAATAAACCACCGGAACAATAAGAAAGAAATATCCGAGTGAAACTTGATTTAATTAGAAATCTGTAACCAGTTTGAACTAATTATTTAATTTGAACATCACAAATTAATTAGCCACTGTAAATCAATATCATAAAAAACTGGAACAATAAGTAATAGACATAAAGGTGTTAATTATTTTAATCTAAAAGTATGATTACATAACTTTCTATGAAAAGTGTGATTACAGAACTTTCTATGAAAAGTGTGATTACAGAACTTTCTATGAAAAGTGTGATTACAGAACTTTCTATGAAAAGTGTGATTACAGAACTTTCTATGAAAAGTATGATTACAGAACTTTCTATGAAAAGTATGATTACAGAACTTTCTATGAAAAGTATGATTACAGAACTTTCTATGAAAAGTGTGATTACAGAACTTTCTATGAAAAGTATGATTACATAACTTTCTATGAAAAGTATGATTACAGAACTTTCTATGAAAAGTATGATTACAGAACTTTCTATGAAAAGTGTGATTACAGAACTTTCTATGAAAAGTATGATTACAGAACTTTCTATGAAAAGTATGATTACAGAACTTTCTATGAAAAGTATGATTACAGAACTTTCTATGAAAAGTATGATTACAGAACTTTCTATGAAAAGTGTGATTACAGAACTTTCTATGAAAAGTGTGATTACAGAACTTTCTATGAAAAGTATGATTACAGAACTTTCTATGAAAAGTGTGATTACAGAACTTTCTATGAAAAGTGTGATTACAGAACTTTCTATGAAAAGTATGATTACAGAACTTTCTATGAAAAGTGTGATTACAGAACTTTCTATGAAAAGTGTGATTACAGAACTTTCTATGAAAAGTATGATTACAGAACTTTCTATGAAAAGTGTGATTACAGAACTTTCTATGAAAAGTGTGATTACAGAACTTTCTATGAAAAGTATGATTACAGAACTTTCTATGAAAAGTATGATTACAGAACTTTCTATGAAAAGTGTGATTACAGAACTTTCTATGAAAAGTATGATTACAGAACTTTCTATGAAAAGTATGATTACAGAACTTTCTATGAAAAGTGTGATTACAGAACTTTCTATGAAAAGTATGATTACAGAACTTTCTATGAAAAGTGTGATTACAGAACTTTCTATGAAAAGTGTGATTACAGAACTTTCTATGAAAAGTATGATTACAGAACTTTCTATGAAAAGTGTGATTACAGAACTTTCTATGAAAAGTGTGATTACAGAACTTTCTATGAAAAGTATGATTACAGAACTTTCTATGAAAAGTGTACTGAGGGAATCATAACTGATACCCTTTAACGGAGACCAATTAAAGGTGATAAATTAAAATGCATGCTATTCAATCACTGCTTGAAACGATTTTGCAGAAGTTATTACAGCTAATCAAAACAGTTTTTCAATGAAACATGATGCTAAAGTGTTTTATGTATTTGGAGATTATCTATCAACAAAAGAGTGATATTTTACCAAGATGCAGTATTGATAATCATGATTTCAATGGGAAGCAGTATAAAAAAGAAATCACCCATGAATCATCTGGCTGCATAACAACTGCTTTAGATACCATATTCTAGCTGAGAATGAGGTAGGAATTACAGGATGTATGAATTGTGAAAAATGCTGCATCAACAAGAAACCGCAGAGAAATTCTAATTCCAAGATGAATAACGGATCCTCGAATGCGATCATGGTACTGGATGGAAAGAAATATTTAATATGCAGTTGATCTCTTGTTGAAAAACTTAATGAAACAACATTAGATTGACGACTAAAGATGTCAATCAGTATGCCATTCCAAAAGTCGTAAGTGATAGAGGTCCTTAATTTTAAAACCATCATCAAACAGGCTAACTACCAACAGGTTCTGCTGTGAAACAGATGAATATCATAATAAAAAACGGCAGCAATGAAAAAGTGACTCTAATTTTGGAGAAAGTTTTCCTCATGAGTTGGAGGAAATAAAAAACAAACAAAAACGAAACAACATCAATTATGTTTGTTATAGAAAGGAAAAGTAACATGTGGAATACATAGTTGTTGTTTTTTGTTAAGTGAGTTGGACCTTAATGCAGCGTCGAACATGTAAATGTCGATATCATCTGCTTTTAGTCCTACTTGTAGATTTGAAGCACATCAGCAACATTAATAGGAATATGAACAATAGGAATATGAACAATAGGAATATGAACAATACAAAGATTCGCTGTTCTGCCAAAAGTTGTGGTACAAATGAGTACTTTTCAGTATGGAATTGTCTATATGTACAATAAAAGAAATTAAAAAAAAATTAAGCGCCAAAAAATCTCATGCCCCATCAAGCTTTATATGAAGAAAGAGAAAATAAAACACCTAAAACAAACATACATAGCTACCCTAAACTCCCTTCAAATTTCTAAAGAATAAAAGTAGTGTATTGATTGAAAGAGTTGGACTCTAGATGCAACTGTGATAAGGGCCAGATATATGGGAAGAGGGGCAACCTGGGCAGGGAGTCGGCCAGCAAGATACTTGTTCACATTACATTTAAATTTAATGCTGGAAATTATGTCTGTCCTGGTAACAACATCTTACATTTATTACAACTTTTTTCAGTTTTTCCTGAGAATAATAGTATTTTACAATGATATTATTTTGAAGCAATTCAACCAGATATTTATAGAATGTTGTTTTATATCCATTTTGAACTGATATAATTATTTTGAAGATATTTATATAATGTTGTACTACTTGTTTTATATCATGATCCATTTTGAACTGATATAATTATTTGAACTCTTTCAGAATCTTCGTGATAGAATTGGGTAACTTTGCAGCAATTTTGTTTATTTAGCATGATTGAGATATGTTGACCTTATCTCCATATTACCAAAGTATCATGTGACAACCATAGAATGCTACTGCTGATTGTAGTTCAGCCTTTATTAAAAAGTCGACTTATTCTGTAAATTTTAAATTAATATGATGTAAGAATTCCAACAAGCATCACACTGTCTTAATATTCTCTTATGTGAGTCTTTGTTAAAATACACAAAATGCCATGCAAATAATTGAACAAGTAACAAGAAAAAATACACCCAACAGAAAATAATCCTACAAAATACCAAAATATCGATTAAAATCTGAAAATTTTAAAAATGGAAGATTTATTTAATTCACTGCTAATATTGTATGTATCATGTATTTTAGATCCTGTCTTGCTGACACACACTCACTGGGTGGGTGCAGCAGGCTGGTTTAATATCCAAATCAGAAGCGGTTCCAGTCACATGTGTATCCTGCTAAAGTGAGGTTATTTTAACAATCTTAATTTTTGCATGGAGGTATCACCATTCTCCAACATCCAACGCCTGGTATTCATAAATAGTAACCAGTCTAGTACTGCAAGGTTGAATGTCACTTAATCTCATGTGATCTTATGAGAACATATGTATTAAAGTGATAATGGTGTATATATATATATATATATATATATATATCAAATGCTTTGTAGAATTTTTCTTGTCATGATTGAATTCATATAGGAATTTTTAGGTATACGTGAGTTTGGAATATATCTTAACCAATTCTTGTATCCACTTGGCTCAACTACGAAAACATCGGATTATTTTCTAATGTGTCTTGCATGACTTTCTAGAGTAGATTTTACCTTGAGGTTTTGAGTTCAAAAATACTGACAAGATACAAACCGAACGGTTATGTGTACATGTAATAAAAATTTAATTTCATGTATTTTTATTTGCAGATAAAAGTCGTTTTGGAATTATTATGGATCATTATTTTCTGTAAAGAAATGATATGAAAGAATGAAAGATAAATGCAAAATCTGTTGTGAAAGGAAATTTCGCTGGATTTGCCGATTCAGCAAAGCTTCCAAAAAAGTTAAGAAAAGTCACAAATCATGAGGATAATCCGGATACTTATGAAATATATGTTAAAATAAATCAAAATTTGCAGAACACATGCAAGCACATACTGAAGGGGAGTTTGAATTACCTACTGGAGAGTTTGAATTACTGACTAGACACTTTCCCTGAGTGTCTTCGGCTATATACTGACTCATACGAGGAATGGGGCACCTCAAATAACAACACTTAGCTGAATACTCCACAAGACTAGATGAATTCTTGTCCGGGAAACCGGTAAGACCAAGAGACCACAAGATGGATATACTATAATATAGGTTACTGCTTAATTTGGGAGAAGAAAATGAATGTTTGAGAGATAAAGCAGAACTTGACCACTCGGATAACTATGTATCTCATATAGAGATTAAGTGTTAGCCCCAGAAAGGTCTTTTTATTTCTGATAATTTACACTGGAGTAAAAAGGAACAAAAGGGAAAAGATAACGAAATACCAAGGTCTTATGTACGACATTCAAAGAAACTGGAATCTTCTGAAGATTTCTATCATTTCCGTAGTTATATGAGTAACCAATGAAAATAATAAAAAAAATAAAAAACGGTGAACCCAATGAAAATAATTAAAAAAAAAAAACTACCCGGTGAACCTGATGTAAATGAGATACAAACAATTGCACTTTAAGGAACGATTAGAATTTTTAAAAATATCTCGGTTGGATTCGCTGAATAAAGGGTGAATGTTTGGATACCGTATCCCAGCAAAAACAAAAACATTATGAAAAGGCATTTATCTATGACATGTATAGCGAATCTTTTGCTATTAAATAAAATTTAGTGATACATATGCAGACAAACATGGGAGAAACATTATTTTTCTAAAGTATTTGAATATTTTTACACTAAAAACATTGCTTACAGTAATATATAAGAACTCATATCAGATAAAAGCCATATTGTTGTGAAGTACGTGCCTTTTCTCTCACAATGGAATCAAATTTAGTTCATCATATGAGTGGAGAAATACAAAATTCCTGTGAAGTGTGCGGATATTCTACTTCTAGGAAATCACATTTAGCAAGCCATATAAGAATTCACACTGGAGAAAAGCCATATTCCTGTGAATTATGTGAAGATTCTTTTTCCCAGAAGTCAAGTTTAGTGAAACACATGCTGATACACAGTGACGAAAAGCCATATTCATGTAAAATATGTGGATATTCTTGTATTCAGAAATCAAATCTATCGAGACATATGAGAATTCACACCGGGGAAAAGCCATATTCTTGTACAGTATGTGAATTTTATTGTTCTAATAAATCAAGTTTAGTGAGGCATATGCAGACACACAGTGGGGAAAAGCCATATTCTTGTAAAGTATGTGAATATTCTTGTTCTCGCACATCAGATTTAGAGAAACATATGAGAATTCACACTGGGGAAAAGCCATATTCTTGTAAAGTATGTGAATATTCTTGTGCTCAGAAATCAAATCTAGTGAGACATATGAGAAATCACACTGGAAGGTAAACCTCATATTCTTGTAAAGTATTTGAATATTCTGGTTCTAAAAAAATCAGGTTAAGTGAGAAATATGAGAATTCACACCGAGGAAAAGCTATATTCTTGTAAAGTGTGATGTGAATAGTCTTGTTTTCATCAAATTTAGTGGAGCATAGTAAAGTATGCGGGTATGCTTTTTCTCAGAAATCATTTTTCTTCTAAATATATAGGAACTCACTAGAGTGAAACGTCTTTATGGAATTTGTGGATCATTATTTTCATTCAAATGAAATTTAAATATACACGTTCGAGCTCACATTTGAGTGAAGTAAAAAATACACGTAAACACTTAGATAGTTATGTAACTGATAAAAAAGTCAAATATTAGGCCTATGAAGTTGGCCCTTTATCTCCATAACTGAACTCAAATGAAAAAAAAAGACAGTTTGATTGTCTATTAAACATACACCTCTAGTGTTTTCGGTCTCTCTGGATCTGAGTTTGTTAAGACATCCTGATATGAGCATATTTCTCATAAAAAATTAAACTTGTATATTTAAATAAGATAACAGTATTGAATGGCTAAATAAGATCCATTCAAAATGACTACACACTAACTTTAATGCAGAAAGTAATAGTGCCAGTTTCTATGGATTCTAGGCTCAGTTTTTCTTGAATCCACCAAAAGAAAAACAAGAAAAATAAATTTTTACTTGACTAAGAAAGAAAATTATTTCTCACTGCTTTAATTACTTAAAGTTTGAGAATTAGGATGAATGATCAAATAAACAATAACGAAATCAAATGATAGTCGATCTCGTTGGGCAACAAAAATATTAATATTAACTCTGTTCAAAATCAAGTTTTTGCTGTACTTTTGTAAATACGCACATTTTATGCTTTTTTTCACATTATCAACCATAGTTCATTGATGTGAAATAAAAGACAGTTTATGTTTTTGTAAACTATGGAGATATTTTTATAATGTTACTTTGAGAAATTGTAATGATAAAAATTTAAGAACTTTAATTTTGTCACAAGATGTGTCTAAATATGTATTCAAGTCCATGTCAACCTCGGTCTGTTGACAAAAGACTGATTCGCTGAGGCCATAGACACAAAAGACTGCAATAATAAAATGTGTGAAAAGCCATAGTCTTATATAATGTGGAACTGTTCTTTTATTTAGAAATCAACATTGTTAAGAGGAATTAACATGTGCATTTGAGAGAAGTTTTCTTCCTGTGAAATGTTTTCTTTCCGAAATGTCAAATATTACAAGGAGTATACCAACACCTTTTAGAGAGAAACTATATAACATGAAAGCAATGTCATTCTGTCAAAAGAATCCAGGATTTGCTTACAGAACGAAAAAAATATTTACATAATAAATATATACTTACGAGACATGTTTAAAAAGTATCCGACCATTATTTTTTTTTCTGTGTGAAATAGAGACGATAGGGTGGCACCACTCTACACAGTGAAGGAAGACACCTTCATGCGCATGTATGCCTTTTATCACCACCTTCCACTGGAAACAATATTAGTAAAACACATGCTAAAATGCTCGATAGAAACTTATTGATGAATCATGTGGTTTCTGTATGATTACTTCTTTATGATTAGCCGGACATCACTAAAAATATAATAAAAATATAAGTGTTCAGCGATTGATAGAAAACGTTCGTGTTCATATATTTCTTGAAATTTTCATCAACTGAGAAAAAGTGAATATAAAATGTATGAAATAAACCAAATAAAGTATGTAACGTTACTCGCAGAGACTTTATGAAAATCTGTTTAGGACTGATATGGATTGTATCAACCTAAAAGTTTGGTTATTTTTGTAAAAGATATAAAACACTTTATATGAAACATTTATTTTCTTAAACTATTAAAATATAGGACCTTTGGAAATTGTGATTATTTATAATGTATACAGTGTTAAAGCATTGCAATACTGTGTGATTGGCTATTCTCCCGACCAATACCAGACATATACTGCAGTTTCTGGTACATCTCGTCGATATTTTGACAATACCTTTCTCATATAATATCCTCATGTTTATCAGCATCAACCTCATTCGATGCATAATATATTTTTTCACAGCTAAAAATAAAAATTTAATCCGCATATCATTGTATTGTTTTATTTATCCAAGATTGAAATAATCTTTTTATTCTTAGCAATGATGTTAGTATATTAAGTGTTTTCACAAACCAATACTAGAAAGTTCACAGTTGTATTTTCTTTAGGAAACGTGACCGATTTCATTATGTGCATAAACGGTTGATACTTTAAAAATTGGCAAGCTATAAGTTTTTAGTGAGATTGTATCATTCTATGATGAGATAAATAATGTACTATTTGCATGAAAATGTGAAAACTGATGGAAAATTAGCGATGGATGAAAAATTTAGAATCAATTACAGCAAAACAAGACTGATATTAATCTATTCAGAACAAAAATTTTTTTTAAAAATGTTACGAAGAATATTATAAGGGTTTAAAATAATTGGGCATCACTTAAAAAAAAGATCACTAAAATATGTTAAAGCCTTTTCTATGGTAATAACCCAGAAAAGCAAAAATTCAGCCAGATGAGATCAACACATATTTCCACCTCTGAAATTATCATCTTCATCATTCAGTTTAACGTCCGTTTTAATATGCTGACATGTGTTGGACCACTTTAAGAAATTGACTTCAAACAAACCTATTTTTTCCAGTTTTTTACTAATTCCCTTTTCTCTCAAGTCCATTTTTATCAATTCCTCACGTTTTATTTGGACTACCCATTTTAACTGAACTTGTTACCTCAACTGTCCTACATCTACTAACCTAATAATTCTTATCCATTCTTTCAACTTGGCAGTACCACTGAAGTCTCTTGCTCTGTACACATCTCTATATACTGCCCAGATTTAATCTTCCTCTGAGATTTTCAGAAATAAACATGTCTTTAAGACTCACATTACACATCAACCGCATCATTGCCATCGTTTCTCTACACACAACGCATGTCCTAAACCCTCACTGGCCAGGTTTCACTCTATACATCACACTACATACACATGCTGATAGACTCTTCCTATTCTGTCGACAGTGGTAACGTTCTTATTAGTAATGACAAATGTTCTCTAAACTCACACACTATGTATGTGCTCCAAGGTAACACAACTTCTCAACAATATTGATAGTTTCTCCACATTATTTATATGTACCCATTGTCTCACAGTTCTTGCACACAAACTGGTTATCTCTCTCTCAACCTCTGAAACTTTTCTGTGATGCGTGTATGGAGGAATATATATCAGTCACATAATTACGGAAAACTCCAAAATTATTTGAATTGATGAAAAAATCGTATATAAAACAATATTACTTAATCAGCTGATGGAAATCATAGTATTAGCATTACATTTATCTCGGAGATGATGATTATAAAAACGGAAAATAATACAAAAAAGCTGTATATAACTCTTTCACACAGACACTACTTTCAGTGCAATTAAATGGAGCATCAAATGAAGATCCTCGATGACATTTGTCCGATATTCTCGATATAATAACACTTATAAGTAAATTCTTATTTCATGTTCAGAATGAAAATGATCGTAGCTTTCTTAATAAATCACGTAGAGAGTCAATATCGCTTCCATTACGTTATTTTTGAAAATTCTACATGTGGATAAACCTTTATATTTTAGGTACAACTTCTAGTATGTCTTTCTTTAAACGGACAGCTACACAAACATACGCTTTGAATTTATTATATATACATAGATCTATATATAGAGAGAGTGATAAAGAGAAAGAGAGACAGGCAGACAGAGAGGTGTAACCTACTAAATATACCAAAATTCTTCACTTACATTTTATTATATAAAAAAGGGAAAATATATTTTTTGATTTCATATAATTATTTTTAATCTTGGGGTAGAATCGAAACTGCACACTCGATATTTTCAGTCTGGTACTTTCCCAACTAAACAGTTCAGACATTTTTAAGTTGACTTTTAAAATAACACTCATAAGAAAAAATAAATATACGTATTTGAAGTTTTAACAGGGTTCTGTCTCATGAGTCACTTAGATATTCGCCACATAGAGGGTAACGTAGATATTCGGGACCATTTCCATTCTCTTCCCCGGAAATGTTTCATACACATAATATACATTTCATCAAAAAGGGATATATTTGAACGGGGGTTCAGCCCCATAACTCTCATAGGTAAAGAGGGCCCCTGGAGATTTGGGAGAACATTTAAACTTTAGATTTAAATTTCATGAACTTAAGATATATTTGAAGTTCGGTGAATCTTATAGAAGAGCTGTTCTTATAAGACCAACTCCTATGGATTATTATTAAGTAACGAAAAAACGAAACTTTTTTATAACAACGAAAATGTTTTTTTTCAATATAGTTACGTACACTTTTTGGTATAGGTGGAAGAAAGTTGGACAGTGTCCATGTAAGGAAAAAAAGGTAGAATGTTCTTTTCGACTGTCGAAAGTCAGTCAGCAGTTATATTCAGGCGAAGATCGTCGATGCTTGAGTTTCAGTGGATCGGGCCAGGAGAGAGAATGGGGATATATTTCCTTGTTGCCTTCAGGTGTCTCTCTGCTGACCGTTCGAACAGTAGTCAGAGATGAGTGACATATTCCTCAGGTTAGGCACTTGCCACGAGAAGAATGTCGTCTATATAGTTATAGACGAAGTCAAAATCTCGCGCTATTAGCTCCATGAAGCGTTGGAATGTACTAGCCGTGTTTCGCAAACCGAAAGGCACAGTCAGAAATTCAAACGCTCCAAATGTTTTTTTACCGCATTTAAAGGTATATCGGCCGGATTCACTGGGATCTGATAGTAGGCCTCAACAAAATCTAGTTTGGAGAAGGCTGATATATGATGTGTTTGATTTCAAACTCGAGACAGAAAATTCCATATTAGCATCTATCAGCCGACGTCTGGTCATATCCATTAAAAAATTAAAGTGGCACAGAAAGTCCGAACCTAGAATTGGGTATAAAAAATCAGCCACCGTAAAAACCCACGTAGTCTTTACGCAATTTAAAGTCCAAAGAAGGAGAAATTTGACCGTACGGGGAATAGGTGAGTGATTTACGGCTTAGAGTGAAATGGGTGACGCTGGCGGCTTCTCAGTGAGAATGTTCAGTTGCCCAATACTACAAGCTGCTCCGGTATCGACACGTTCTTGGGATATGGAGTTTTTTTTTATAAAATACGCACGATTGTTATGTAAACTCGGTAGAGAACGTGCCGTGCTCAGATCTTCAGACCTATTTCCTATTTGAACTAAAGGTACTTAAGCTTTTTTATGCATCTTTATTCCTATATAATTTTATGTACTAACTACCATATCACAGAATAGTTCTTAAGAGTTTTAATAGTATTTTTTATACTTATTATTATTTATTTACTTATATATTTAAATTTATATATATTAGTGAAATAATAACTGAATTGTCTATACATTTGTTTTTTGGGGAAGTGATATTTTGATCAGTACCTCTGGAGAGCTGTTGTTTTTGACTCTCCGAAACAGTTACATGGCAATCAGCTGATGATCACCGTTTTCTATTTCACAATTTAAGTTAAAAGGCATTGTTTATATTTCACTGTTTCGATAGTTGAATCCCCTTTTGTATTTGTGATTTTTCCAGTGAAAGTACTAAGTCTGCGATATGTAAACCATAGTTAGTATCTCTGTATTTTTCTTCGCTTATAAATTGCTCAAAGCTACTTTAGAATATATATATATATATATATATATATATATATATATATATATATATATATATATATATATATATATATATATATATATATATATGAGGATTAAATACATGACATATCAAAAAGACAAGAACAAAATTTATCGTGGCTCTGAACGAAATAGATCAAAGATCTCTCGTTTAATTTTTCTTTGTGTTACATACATGGACGGCGGCACCGGGGTAGGGCAGTGGGGGCTCAACCCCCCCACCCCACCCCACTTTTTAATTTGGCCCCCCCACTTTACGGTCATCAATAATGAAGTTATATATGCATGTGTTTAATCGGGCCCCCCCACTTTTTAGGAGAGTCCCCCACTTTTATAACTGACATTATATATATATATATATATATATATATATATATATATATATATATATATATATATATATATGTAAGAGACAACTCATTTCTAGATATCCTTTGGTAGATCCTTTCAATAGTCAGAATTAGGATCTTAGTTTCGGAAGGGAATTGGCTGATGAATTTGCCAGATGGGTCCGAAAGTACTTGGGAGACAAATCCAAATTATGGTAAATTCATCAGCCAATTCCCCTCCGAAACTAAGATCTTAATTCGGACTATTGAAAAGATCTATCAAAAGATATCTAGACATGAGTTGTCTCTTATATTCAACAATACTTGCCTGCAGGAGAATATGCTGCCTAGATATACATATAGATAAGTGAAATAATAAATAAGGTGCGAATCAAATTTTATTACAGTTCAATGTTCAAGCAAAGTTCTTTAAAGTCCTTAACTCATGAGTTTTCAAAGAAAATCTTCGCAGAAGACCATTACCGCAATGCAGGTAATAAAAATTAAACTTTGAAAATATATAAAAAATATATATAAAAATACATAAAGGTATATAAAACATCAAATATATGGGCCTAAAACATACTTTTTTGTAAACCTATACAGTTCATCCACGTCAACAAGTTTAAAATAGCTCCAGGCAAGATATCAAAGAGGTTGATTAAAAAATAATCCAAATGGTGAATGGTGGTCCAAAAATGCAAAAAGTTATCTGGGCGGGAAATTCGTTTGCTATCGATGCAGTAGATAGCAGTGAAAAGTGTA